>VXBP01001820.1:13317-58212 GCA_013400115.1 Rhinopomastus cyanomelas | reverse complement strand
TTCCCCCCCCCCCCCCCCCGTATTCCTTTGACATGAAGAGAAGGCTCTAGCAAAAGTGTCAAAACTTCAACCAATTCATTTGCTTGTTTATAAAAATTCAGATAAAATAATGCATTCTATACAGTAGCTTACAATGATCTTAATGATAAAGAAACGCGGGCAGACACCTCTTCGTCTCAGCTTTCTTTAAAGACCTTGTAGTCTGTGGACTTGATGGTTGCCAAGGTGAATATTTAACACCTTCTATGTCAGTTTTTCCTCTCTTTTTGATTTTATACAGTTTTTGCAGCTGTTAAATATCTGTCCTTTCTATCACAGGCAACTTGGGAATCAATATAGCATGGTGCTGCCTTTCTGCCTACTCTCAAAGATTCATAGCTACATGATTTTTTTCTGCACTAATGGGTATTTCTGAAGTGACTGTGAAGAGGAAGTCCTGTAACAAGTCATCTTTGAGAACTGCTGCATTAATACAAAATTAAGTCTTTGTTTACTTCTTCAGTTGTCTTCCCCCCCCTTCCTTAGCTGGAGGCTATTTGTAGAACTCTGGACTCTTAAATAAAAATATATGTGCAGTGGAAGGAGAACTTAATTATCTTAACATGGACTGCGCTGGGCTCAGATATGAGGGCTTTGGTATCTCAGCTCGTGTTCACTCCGACATAAACTGAGAGCACAGGCTGTCATTTAAGACTGCACTCCAACACCCCAGGCAGCTTAATGGCTCTTCTGGCTGCCCATGTTATTTGAGACACACTTAAATTTGATCTTGCCTGCACCAGGGAGTCAACAGGAAGCTTCAGTGAAACTCTAGTACCCAGAGATGCAGAAGCAAACATGTATATGAGCATATGCAGGATTGGAGAGCTGCAAGCGTGCAAGTGAGATTTTGGAGCACGTATTAAATTCTGATATGCTTGCCCTTCTCGTTCACTCCTTTCCTGATGATTTACTGAACAGGTAGTCATATTTATTACACACTTGTACAAGCTGGAAGTTCTCCAGGAAGGCATAGTTCAGCTGGAATTGGAGTTTTCTAAAATCAAAACCTTACACTTTAATATTTTTATCAGTAGTCCTTATGCATCATGGGAACAGGCTAGGTTGGTTGAAATATGATCATTTGTGATATTAAGCCTAAACTATTCCTTTTGGAACAGGTGCTGCCTCATGAATGTTTGGATCCATTTCTTGAAGTGTTTTTATTTTCCCTGATTAGTTTGATTGAGGCACAGATTTAAAATTAAGTATTGAAACTAACATCCAGGTAGTTCTAACTGATGCTCTTGGCTGCTTCAGGCCAAAGGCAGGATTGTGTCTCCCTTCTCTCCATTTTGACCTTCATTTCTGTCCGTGTTGAAGACAGAACATGGGTTACCATGAGGAGTTTAGGCTTTTGTGAGCTGACATGTTCCATTTGTCAGGAGTTTTCCAACAAGCAGCACACGACATGCATCTCTCACACACCTCTCCACGCAATGTACTGGTGCCTTTGACTACTGCACAACATGAAGAGGAGTTAAGCCTAGGGTTCTTTCCAGGGAACATTAGCATTCCGTTTCTGCCTGACTGTGCTTTTGAGTCATCCACACTTATAAAAGCCTCCCAATTGAAATGAAGTGTTTGTAGGCTCAGGCAATATTTATTCACCACAAACCTTTATTCCTTCTTTGCCTCTCTTCAGGTAGCAATGTGAATATAAATGAATGCAGAACCTGTTGGCGACTTCTCAATAGGTTTTTATTTTATCCTTCTGTTTATGTTGTCCTGAAATATTTTTTATCCTTTTTTTAATGAAATGGATCTATATAGTGAAGAGGCAATTCCTGAGAAACTCACTTTCTTTGTTGCTGTTGTTGAGGAATTTATCCTATGCTTTCTTTTGAATACAAGAAGCAGTCAGGCACGGGGACAGTGCAGACCAAGTTTGTCAGGACAGTGTAACCAGTAATGGCTCTTGTTCTTACTGTGTTTGCACATCTTCAGCATGCCTGATGACACACTACCTTCAAGCAAGGTTATACCTGTATCTGTTTTAACCTGTAATGCAAGGGCACCTAATAGTGATTTGAGATGGTCTTACAATATTTTGAACCCCACATCCCTTACCCCAAAGTCTCCAAGAAAAGAAAGGATGCAATGGAGAACAGCTGAAACCTAGCATCCTGCAGATCACCCCTCGGCATCTGAGTCACTCTGACTAACCTCACTCTTCTGCAATGGCTTAGTCTAAATAACATCAAACACAGGCTTTTTTCTCTCCTCTTCAGTAACTCTCCCTTTTCCATTGGTCTCTGATGCAGAAGGGGACATAAAGTTTTTTTCTTCTTTTTTGTTTTTCTTTTTTCCTCCCACTCTTAAAATGTTTTCCCTGTTCTTCTGAACTTTGATATCTGAGGATAAATGATAAATGAAGAAATTGCTGCTAAGTTCCTCAGAAATAGATTAAGGTGCATGTAAAGGACTTCTAAAAGTCAGTTTCCTCTCCATATAGATAGTGCTACACCTCCTAAGAGCCTGTCTCTTCCAATTAGGGATGGCTGAACACAGTTGCTTAGGAGCTAGTGTGAAGTGTGGAAGCACAGTCTACACTGGGAAAAGGGACTGTGCTGACCTGAGATGAAGAGAGGCTCAGGTGGCTGAGCAGGCAAGTGACCCAGTGCCATAAGAGACTGTGCTGATTTATTTGTGCCTTATGTTAAGCAAGAGTTATTGCTCACAGGAAATAATTGCAGCAACCATGAAAGAGATCACGTCAGCCTTTGCAAGAAGAGAGCAAAGGGAGGAGCTGCAATGGAAAGCTCATTGAATGGATCGACTACAGGCAATCTTTACAGTCATCTCTTTTCAAAGAATCTATCTTCATAAATGTAGGAACCGTGACCCCTGTGGTGGGAGTCTCACAGAATTCAGTGCATAAGCTTCCTGCCCCTGGACAGGAATCTCAGAACATCTCCGTGGTTACCAGTGGTGGCTTGAGAGGCAGCACAAGTTAAGCAGGCAGGAACGTGTGCGCTGCCACCAGTGATTACCGGCATAAAGTACAAATTCGTTGGGAGTTACAAACAAGCTCTTTTTTCCTTTTTAATTGGGAATGACTTTGGCATTTCTCCAAGTCTGAAGATAAGATTTGTCCTTCTCCCTTTCATTATTTAATTAGTAACAGGCTCATGCCAGTTGTTTCAGACACAGTACTGAAGTATTTGAGATACGACTCTGGAAGGAAATTCTTAGCTTGTTTTTTAAATGTTCCATTTTATGTAAAGACTTTAGTCCAACGGCAGTCTGACCTTCCAAAGTAGAAGGTGCATTTATTGAGCTTAATTGGGGGTGACATTTGCTTAGTCCTCTGAAAATCCTTATGGTTTCAATGCCCAAGAGAGACCAAATAAAGAAGAAAGAGTATTTGTGTAAGTGTCGTTTTAACTTCCAACCCTAGCCTGGATGTTTAGAGTAATTCATTATATTTACTTTAAATAGTATTTGCTAAGAAACTGTCCCAGTGAAGAAATTGTCCCCTAGATAACAAATTAATTGTTAGGAACAGGATTGAACTAAGGGAGACAGCCTAAGGGAACTGAATCTTCTCCCCTGCTTACACAGCCTGATGTAGAGTGTGCTTGTCTGATGAAGAGAGGAGAGAGAAGCTGCTCTTGAAGTGGTTAGTGACTTCTTCCCTATTGGCATCGTGATAACAACCTTTTTTTGAAGGAAGAGGAATGCTTACACCTCCAGATAACTCAGTATCACTGACACTACTCTAGCTGAATTAGCAAGGGTTGTGCATCATTCAACGCAAACCATGAGCTGTCAGAATACACGCACTCCAATCCAGTGGCTGGTTCTGATGTTCTCATCACAGGCTTAAGGAATGCACCATAACTTCTATCCTGACTTAGTCTGAGCAGCTCTGTCATTTGAGAAGAAAAGCCTAAAATGCCTGTGTTTCATACTCACAGTTATCCCCCGCAGCAGTTTGCAAGGCAATGGTAACGGGAGCAGTTCAGAACTATTGAAAATCATGTCATGCCCTGAGAAACAACCCTATTAGGGATATGTGGGGTTTGGGGTCTTCAAAACTATTTCTTGTAATATATTAGAGCACTTTCCCCCTTAAGAATGTGTATTAAAAATTATTTAGTTTTAATTGAGTTTGAGGCGTCAACTAGTAGCCCACCTTTTGGAGTTATATAAGAGGCATTTTTAAATGCTGTATAACTTCAAAGAAATGTGATTGTTGGGGGGAAAAAAACCCAAGGCAAAAAAAAATTGAAGGAAACACAAGTCATGCACCAAAATTCTAGCTCTGTGTTCCAGTAGGAATAATGGAAGTGGGAGAAAACCCTAATTACTCTTAAAGAGATTGAATTTGGTTAATTTTGAGTAGGATTGGGTCGTGCAAAGTGTCAGAGTTTTCATACAGAAATGCAAAAGTACAAAAAAAGACTCCCATCATTTAGGAACCCTTATAAAAATTTCCTCATGCAGGTTTTGTATTCCAGTTATCTGACCAAAAAGAACTCCCCTCAAAAAAAGACCCCAACACAAACCCAGCACAAAAATCAACACCTGTGCCTGTGTTTTCTGCTAGACTCAGAAATGAAACTGTAACCTGAGGACAATAAATCTACTTTTGAAGCAAACGACATACAGATACTTCAGAGCTAGAAGTCAGAGATAAGCTATCCCTGATATTTAAATGTCTGCAATATCTGAATGTCTAGGCATCTGTATATAACATGGAAAATTGCTGCTCTTGAGATAAAAATCTTCTTATTTCAGCCGTGGGCTTCAGCCTGATGTTAAAGCAGCCAACAGGTTTCCTCCAGCACGTGGATCTGTATCAGCCAGCACTGGCCAGCTCTTATTGTCGTTTTACCAATGCATTCAGAAACTAGACAGAGAGTTTTCATCATGGGGATGAAGATTTAACAATGTGTTCGGGTCCTTAAAATTTTGGCCTAAAGTCAAGGTGTAAACCCAAATTATTTTATCTATGCAAAAATAGCGATGAGATTTCTGTTTTATAGTTAGTTGCATAGGCAGCCCCTGGTGAACAAAAGCTGGGTCACCATAAGTAAGCAGCTCAAACCCTACGTGACTGCACCTAAAGTCAAGTTACCTCTGCCACATATCGTTAATTTTCACAGCAGCCAAACACAGCTTCTCTCAGGATCCTTGTCTTAAGGAAGGAGAGAAACCAAGAAGTGAAAATGGCTTTGGAACAGCTTATGGAAAGGTTAAAAACAAATAGCACATAGGTAAAGCAAGGGAAGAGGTTAAGCTAAAACCTCTAGAAAAGATTTGGGAGAAAGTGTGATTTTAAGATGATCTTTCCTTAACATTTCTTGGCTCTTACATCCAGCATGGTGCACACCAGTCCCGAACTATCTCCGCGTAGCCCTGACTTGCCTGTAGTATCTCAGTATTTTAAGCGTATCTTGATGATTTTGGGGTCACAGATGACTTATTTTTGTGCATAAATATTGGACACAAAATACCCACAGTTGTGTGCAACTGGCCCTGAAAGTATTCACAGGCAATTGTCAAGAAATTCAGTATGAAATAAGATACTAAAAATGCTCCTGCATGAGTACACTGCCAAAGGGGCAAGTATAGGACAGGGGAAATGTAGCTGTGTAAACATATACATCTGTTGAGTTTCTTTAGCCGGTCAGATAGCCAGAAGTACATACTCAGGATACTTGTAGACAGCCACAAGACATACATGACGTGCATGCGTGTCCTCTCAGTGAGGCAACTGAAGCCCAGGAGGGCTGAGACTTTCCAGGGCCTGTGCTCAGGAAACTAAACACCAACAAAAGTTTCAGTCAGAACACTCTCTGTGGCTTTCAGTTATACATAGATATTTTTTTTGCAGCATTCCATCTCCCAAAGGTCATTGTAAACAGATTTTTATTTTCCTGTAACTCCATAACATGTAGATCTAGAGAGGAAAGGATGGTTTCATGTATTTTTAATTACATCATACTTACTGGATTATGTTTAGCGAGAAAGTAGAAGAGTCTTCTTAGTTTGACCAAGTAAAACACTTTAATAGCTGTGTGACTTACTTTTATGTGACATGATTATTCTTTTCACATCTTGCTCTTAAGATGTTCAAATTCACCTGGGCATTCTGTAGCCTCAAAGTTTCATTTTGTTTGGTTTAGTTGGGGTGTTTTTCTCCCTCTCTTTAGTTGTATCTAACTTCTTTGACCATTTATATCTGTTGTCTGTAATGCTTTCAGTGCAGTATTTCAGTGGCAACCAAAGAATAAGGAGAAAGAAAAAGGAATGAGTAGAAATCACAGAACCACAGTATCACAGTAATGATAAGGTTGAAAAGACCTTAAAGATCATGCAGTCCACAGAATCATTAGGGATTGGAAGGGACCTTGAAAGATCATCTAGTCCAATCCCCCTGACACAGCAGGATCACCCAGACCAAGTCACACAGGAACACATCCAGTCGGGTCTTGAACATCTCCAGAGAAGGAGACTCCACAACCCCCCTGGGCAGCCTGTTCCAGTGCTCCGTCACCCTCACTGGGAAGAAGTTCCTTCTCAGGTTGATGTGAAAGGGAATTGACAGTGCAGATTCAGCATTTTTGGGCTGCACTATGCCATGAAGCCACTGAGGAAGAGGTGATTTGTGGATAGAGCCAATAGCTTTTTTGAAATTTATTGAAATTTTGAATTTATTGAACCAAGAATTTACATCTCATGGGAGCACACACCCAAGTAGGTGACATTATTCCATTCTGAAAGAAGACGAATATGGTTGTGCCTGGGGTAGGTGGGAAATGAAGATGTAACAGTTGTCATGAGGAATGAAACCTCCAGAACTCAGTCCTGAATGTCAGTAATCCAGCAAGCTCTTAATGACTGGCTAATTAGAGAATAACCACCTCATGAGTAAAGACACAAAAATCAAAGTTTTACAAAGGAAAAACTACTACAGCCCTTTCTTTCAAGAAGAGAAGACACAACCCACAAGGAGAGAGGAGGTGGAAGAGCTCTGCTGAGTGCTCTCATCGGGCCAGGTCACCAGGCAATGGAGGTTAGCTGTTGTGAGAGCTGCTCTTTTCAGCAGGTGCCAGATCCAGCATGCCGGAGAAAGACCGGTGCAAAGACAGCTGTTGCCCAGGCTGTGCCTGTAGGGTATGGAAAGAATATTCTTTCTAGCTTATTGTCTGCAGTACTATTTCTACTCCATTTTCTGCAAGGAAATTTAAAGCCAAGAATTGTCTTTATCTTCTGATTTTACATGCTGTGCGGGCTGATACACAGAATTTGTTTTGCTATAACAAGAGTAAGTGCAGAGTCTTACATCTGGGCAAGAACAACCCCAGGTACCAGTATAGGCTGGGGACTGACCTGTTGGAGTGTAGTGCAGGGGAAAGGGACTTGGGGGTCCTGGTGGACAACAGGATGACCATGAGCCAGCAATGTGCTCTTGTGGCCAAGAGGGCCAACAGCATCCTGGGGTGGATTAGAAGAGGGTTGGTTAGCAGATCAAGAGAGGTTCTTCTCCCCCTCTACTCTGCCCTGGTGAGACCACATCTGGAGTATTGTGTCCAGTTGTGGGCTCCTCAGTTCAAGAGGGATGTGGAGCTTCTGGAGAGAGTTCAGCATAGGACAACGAAGAGGATAAAAGAGGTGGAGCACCTCCCTTATGAGGAGAGGTTAAGGGAGCTGGGTCTCTTTAGCTTGGAGAAGAGGACACTAAGGGGTGACCTCATTAATGTCTACAAATATTTGAGGGGTGGGTGTCAGGAGGATGGATCTGGGCTGTTCTCGTTGTCATATAGTGACAGGACGAGGGGCATTGGTTGTAAGCTGGAACATAGGAGGTTCCACATCAATCTGAGAAGGAACTTCTTCACGGTGAGGGTGACAGAGCACTGGAACAGGCTGCCCAGGGGGTTGTGGAGTCTCCTTCACTGGAGATGTTCAAGACCCGACTGGACGGGTTCCTGTGTGACTTGGTCTGGGTGATCCTGCTGTGTCAGGGGGATTAGACTAGATGATCTTTCGAGGTCCCTTCCAATCCCTAATGATTCTATGATTCTATGATCATTTTACCTTTCAAATTTGTCAACACCCTAATGAGAGGAAACACAAGATTAATTACTTGATTGACTAACTCCATGTTCAACAAGTGGGCCTGTTGTAAGACATGTAGGTCTCTGTTAATCAACCCTACATTGCAATATTGTCCTTTTTTAGGACAGAAAAAAAATCAAAGAACATTGTTCTTCTGCTTTTTATGCTGTGTATACACACACACACACAGAGATATATATGTATGTATGTATGTTGTACTCTAACAAAATACGTGATTCTTTTCTGTCATATGCATCACCAACTACTGTACCAACACTTAGAAACAAAAGGACAGAAGCTTCAGGAACTAAGTATTAGCTGCTGTAGCCTACTCACGCATCTCACATGGACACATGCTCACCAATTCTTCCACCAAGGCAGAAAACCCTGAGTGTTTCCTGATTTCAAAGAAAAACATTATTTCTCATCTTTTGAATTAAAAACTGGTCAATAATAAAGCAGTGGAATCTGAACGGAATTCTCTCTGGATATAAATTTCTGAGAATTCCTCTAGTGCAGTTTTGTGTCAGTGGTTAAAGAAATTGCATAAATAACTTCCCATAAAGCTGTTTATGTTCAAACCTGCTTCTGGAGGATTGTTTTGGAAAATGTGTTTTCACTATTCAGACAGCATTTTTTCCTGCTTAACTTGTGAGTTCTGCAGTCTTCACTGAAAATATCTTCTTATTATTTAATATTATTTTAGACAGTGCTTGTATTATGACTGTCTAATCTTTCAGTGGTCTTGTGGAGGGTTTATTCACAAGGTTTCCTTCCTGTTCTTCACACCTGTATAGACTCCCAGACTGAAAACCCTGTGTAAATACATCTAAATATTTCGAGGAACTCATTTGCCTCTCTAGGGGTGGAGATGCAATTCCAGTTTAACCCAAAAGGTTCTATTTTGAAGAGGCATGTACTTTGCACTGGTTCACTTCTGTGTACAGACTACAGTGGCTAGTAGCAGACTGGTTTTACCAGTCTGTGTACAGACTACAGTGGCTAGATACAGAACTGCAGTAGCCACTGGTTTTACCTGATTTTTTGCTCACAAAGAAATGAATGTTATCCATTTCTGCAAACAGGTGTGTCCAGTGCTCCTTTAAATGGACTAACTGCAGAAGTCCATCTGTGCAAATACATTTGGACAGGGGGATCTCTACTGTAAGTTCCCTTGCATTGACATGAGCTTACACTTCCCTTTATAGATGGAAAAATCTTGACATCTACCTAATTTCAGAAATGTATCTCCACAGGAATTTTTGCTGTGCTGTTGGCTTAGATGTATAGGTTCATACTGGAAAGAGAATGGATGGAACTTTTGATGGTGCCTTACTTGTTCTTTAATTTGTGTACTTGGAAAACAATTTGTAGTCTTCTCGGATGCTGCAAGCTGGAAAGAACACATTACCTCTTCTTTGGCACGTTCATTAAGGTTTTGCAAGTGAGCATCAGGTTCACTATTGAACAGGAGTTGAAGTTGTCAGAGCAATGCACTTGGGAATTGGTTATGGAAAATAAGACAATTTTATCTTTAATGAATATTATGCAATCACTGGCTTTGTTGTTCACATGGGACAGAGAAATCACCTTTAGCAGATTACACAGCTAAACCAATTTACATAATAACATCATATGCATTAAAAATACATTGCCCTTGTGGAGGCAGGGTTCAGCTGTTGGGAAGACAAAAATAGCTACTGTAAACTGGCGTTTCCCAGCCACACGGATCAGTAGGGATCACAGAATTCTCTTGGACATCAGCTTGAGTAGATTGCAGCACTAAGCCAATTTCCTGAAGCACATCATGCTCTTTGAAAGAGTTTGCTTTTTGAATCATGCATGGCTTTCTCAGGAGGCAAGTTAAAAAGTACTTAATTCTGCTAAAACTTTTCCTGCTAATTCCGATCACAAGAGATCATGTAATCCTATGAAAATAGTAACTATGAACGAAGCTTCATCGCTAAACTGATATTCCTAAATAGTCTGGTACTGGTACCTTTGTGGCACACAGATGCATGATATTAACACTTCTTCCCCATAGTTGGATGTGACTTTTGTCCAGTGTTTAGGTAAGCTGTTGGAAAGGACACTGCCATCGTCCTCTGTTACACAATTGGAAGAAAAGGTTCCGTGGTGATCATCGTTCTCAAGGAAGGATATGCTTTTGTTCGTAGACCATTGGTTTGCCTACACCAAGAGTGATGAGGCTTGGCGTGGATCAAGGACTGGAGTCATTGTGCTATTGCTTAAGTACAAAACGCGGGAGGCTGGGGTGTCTTGGTATTTCCTGATCCTGCCTAGTGGGGCAGCAAGTCAAAATGATTCTACTTTTGCACATTCTGGGTGCAGGTTCGGTGGCTTGGAGTGGTCAGGCACCTTGTACCAGCACAGGCAATGCTGGAACACCTTGGAAAGTTGTCAACAGAAGACCACAGCCCCGCTGAAGGGTTCAAGTTTGCCTGACAAGATTAATGACCACAGTGGAAAAATGTAAATCATTTTTACACAAAAATGTAAATCAGACCAAAGTAAATCATTCTCTGGCCTCATGAACACTGACCCTGAAGTGATGCCCACAGGATCACAGCAGCTGTGACTCGGTATCTCCTTCTGTGCTGGGACCTAGTGCCTCAATGGAAGGGCCAACTTTACCCCTTCTGTTCCCAGTCCCTGTGAAAATCACCCTGTCCCAACTCCAAGTCACTTTCCCTCTACACATATTTACACAAGTGTTCTAACTGAATACCTGTAATCTATGCGGTTTATGTTGGAAGTAATTTAGAGGCCTTACAGCCAAATTAAATCTTGACTAACTTCTGTTAAATTTTCCTAAATTCTATCAAATTAAGATTTGACAAGTTATTAATCTACTAATAAAGCATATTGATGTGTTCCCATTGAGTGAGGTGGATTTTAATCCCTCCAAGGCAAGAAGAGTCCTAATCCAGTTTCTACAACAAGTGGTTTAAAGGAGAACAACTCATCCCAGGACAAGATGCCTTCAGGATGGGGATGTTTCATATCCTTCAAAAAGCTGAACAGGAAAGAGTTTATAAAACTTGGTAAGTATTAGTGGCAGGTATGGACTAAATAAAACATGCTACTTGGAGCATCTTTTACTTCTGTGCTGTTACTGAGTTAATGTGGAGATTGTTGCCTAGTGTAGGCAGGCTGAGAATAAAGTCATCATAGTCCAGGCTTTCTCATGGAGACAGCAGAGGACACCCTTACCCAGAGTGGTTATGAAATGTTACATAATTTCTCAGGCTCTATCAGAAACAGTGTCACCAGAAGGAGTAGGGAAGTGATTGGTGAGGCCATCCCTTGAGTACTGTGTCCAGTTCTATGCATCTCAATGCAAGAACGATGTTGAGATGCTGGAGTGGGTTCAAAGAAGGGCAACAAGGTTGTCAAAATTTCTGGAGAAGAAGGCTTGTGAGGAGTGCCTGAAAGGGCTGTAGCTATTTAGTCTGCAGAGAAAAGGAGGCCAATGGGAGACCTTATCAGCAGAACTGCCTGAAAGGAGGTTGTAAAAGGGTGGGGGCTGATCTTTCCTCACAGGCAATAGGACAAAGAGGAAATGGCCTCAGCTTGTGACAGGGGAGGTTAAAAACTGGACATTAGGAAAAGCTTCTTTACTGAAAGGGTCATTAAGAATTGGAACAGGCTGCACAGGGAAGTGGTTGAAAAAAGTCACACAGTAACAGTGCTTAAGGATGTGGTTTAGTGGTGGGTTGGATACACTTAGGTTGATGTTTAGACTTGACAATGTTAAAGGTCTTTTCCAACCTATATGATTCTATGACCCTGTGAAAGCTTGTACATCTGGCAAAAGATGTCAATAGCTTTTACCTGTATGTCTCTTGGTGTGCTTTTGCCAGCCCTTGGTGCTTGGGGCCCTTCATTATGACAGGCCTGACTTGGTTTGGCTGAGCAATGCTCCATCGGTTACCGTGTCCATTTTTGTTACTCTGCCTTCTGTGGGGTCCCCATCCCTCCAGTATTTTTGTATACATTTGCCTTAAATCAGTGAACCAGTCTGTGAACACGAGTAACAGAGGCACAAACACACGTCCTCACCTGTCCTGGGAGTGGTGTGCTCTGGCACAGGGATGTCACAGAAGTTAATAAACAAGTTTCCTCTTCAGGACACAGTCAATCAGAAGCACCTTACATCAGAGACACAATAATGTTGTGAGCACTGTCAGACAAGCTTTCTTGGACTTTGGTGAAGTAGTAAGGAAAATAACAGTTTTTAGTGTAATTTAGCAGACAGTATCATTTATTATGAAGTTGAGGTCAGTATACTAACCTCTTTACCATAGATCTATTATAGTTAGAAACTAATGTTATCTCTAGCTATATGTACACACACACACACACACACACACACACACACATATATGTACATAGTTAACCAAGAGCATTGTTTCAAACATGATTTCAATGAAAAAAAGTTATTTAGCAAAAGTTTTGCTCCAAAAGGTGGCTATTTTCTCAAGCTGAGGAGTGTTCTGTGAGGGTTAAAATAAATCACACCGTGTACAAAGTAGTTGTGACTGTTCTCAGTGCATTTGTTTAAAAATTCATAAACCAGAATTTCTTTCTCTTTGCTTATCAGCAATCGCTGTGTACCTAGAATACTTTATGCTTTGCAACAGAAGTGGAAAGTAACAGACAAAACCTTATATTTATCCAAAAAGCCAGAATGCAAAGAGAATCGGTGAGTTAATTGCATATAAAGGCCAAAAGTGACTTTTTAGTTTTCAGTGTTGTGTCGTAGGATCATGGAATGGTAGAGGTTGGAAAGGACATCTGGAGACCATCTAGTCCGATGCCCTTGCCAAAAGCAAAATCTCCTAGAGCAGGTCACACAGGAATTTAACCAGGTGGGTTTTGATAGTCTCTAGGAAAGAAGACTCCACAACCTCCATGGGCTGCCTTTTCCATTGTTCTGTCACTTTCACAATAAAGATATTTTTTCTTATGTTGAGGCAGAACTTCCTGTGTTCTAGTTTGTACCCTCACCCTATCACAGGACACCACTGCAGAGAGACTGGCCTCGTCTTCTTGACCCACCTTTCAGATATTTATATACCTTAATAAGATACCCTCTCAGTCTTCTTCAGAATAAACAACCCCAGGTCTCTCAGCATTTCATCACAAGGTAGTCCCTTAAACATCCTTGTAAAATTCCATTGGACTCTCTTCAGTAGTTCTTGAACTGGGGAACCTGTAACTGGATGAGGCTCTGGCCAGCCTGATCTAGGGTGGGGTGTCCCTGCCCATGGCAGGGGAGTTGGAACTGGATGATCCTGTGGTCCCTTCTAACCCAGACTAACTGTATGACTTGGTCTGGGTGATCTGCTGTGTCAGGGGGATTGGACTGGATGATCTTTCGAGGTCTCTTCCAATCCCTAATCATTCTATGATTCTATGACACAGTACTTCAGATGTTGTCTCACTAGGGCAGAACTGAGAAGGAGGAGAACCTCCATCTACCTGCTGGACATACTTTTCTTAACACACTGAGCTACACAACCGAACATATGTATGTGTAAGAAGTTGTATTTAATTACCTTTTTTCTTAGTAGAACCACAAGTGTAAAATGCTTTATCCTGTGAAATGTAAAGGAAATATTACTCCGAGTTCTTTTAACGAGTACTTGTTGTGGTGTGCCTGTCTATGTGTATGGATTTCAGGACCTAGCTGTTTCAAATTCGTCAGTAGTTCTTTCTTTTTCCTTTTTTCATTTTGATGATAATTGAACCAGCTACTCAGCTGTCATTCCTGCACTATCAATACAAGTGTGATCGAACCTTGAGTGCTCTTATCCCTTTTGTACGAGAGAAGGACATTTAGAGTAAGTGTACATCCAGTAGTAAATTTATAGTATGGCTGTCTACTACTGCTCATGCCCAGTCTATCTTGTAAAACGCTGTTATGAAATAAATGTTATCTGAAGGGAGGCAAGTGCACGATTTCCTTCAGACTTATCCCATCTCTGCAGTTTAAAACAGTTGGAGAGTATTCCTTTGAAGCAGTGTGCACAACATACTATTTATACATGTCCTAGATTTCTCTAGCAGTGCTCGTGGTACAGAAGTAAATGACTGGGATTCGTAGCTAAGCAGGAGATCCAAATGTTCATTAATCAAAGAAATCTGACAAAATTCCCTTTTTTTTTAAATCAGAGAGTGGGAATGTGAACTCTTGAAAGTAAGTTAGAAAATGAAAGGCTGTGGAAGTGGTGAAAGGTTTTGTTGGAAGTGCAATATTGCATGTGAAGGGAGGATGGTCATAAAAAGTGTGATGGACTACTGGACTCAGCCTCTACTTGAATCTCTTCCTGTTGGATACTTGTGATCTGTGACTAGTACTGAGCAATCAAGGAGCTTTTTGATTAGACACTGTCACACTGTGATCTATAACTACAGTATTAGCCTTTGCAGGGAACAAGAGCAGTCATTTTTGTCCTCTTCCAAAATTAGACCTTCTTAAAGCTTGTTTGCATTTTTGTTCAGGGTCCAGAGAAGTGCATGATTTTTGTTGCTTCTGTCAGCTGTGTGATCCTGTTCTTGTAATATGAGAACACGGCATGGCTTATGCCAGCCTTCCTATCTCTGCGTATGTGGTGGCCCATGTTCAGCAGACAATTCTCAGTTAAATATTTCAAGTACATTTAAATAAATAAATACTTCAAGGGTGGTGTTTCATAAAGGCAGAGACAGATATTCTCTTTCTAACAAACATGCCCTAGATTTTCTGTCTGCTCTATTAGCTGAAGTCCCGACTTCTTTTCTGTTAATAAGAAAACTCCAACTTGGCGTTCCCCAACTGAAGATGTCTCTGGGCCAAGACACTCTCTTGCCCCAAAGCTCTATTAAAATATTAAGGAAAATAGCTGGCTCAAAGACATGTCCAAGAAGAATTAAGGCATCAGCTGGTAAGTCCATTAAAATGTCAGGTGTTATCTCCCCAAGAAGAAGGCTGAAAGGCAACCTTTTGTCTTCCCTCAGTAGCACTGAGTCTGCATGGAAACAAAACCACACATCTGGAAAGCCATATTGGTGGAACACTGTTCTCTCACATGATGTACTTCTCTGCCAATTCAGCTGGCACTTATGCCACTCTTCAACTCCTTCATTCAGCCACCACGCCACCACTGCTTGTATGAGATTTACCCATCACTCCCAACCAGGCATTGCAGCAGCTGAGGGTGTCCCTGTCACTTCCTAAATCAGGTTACTGTAGAAGGAACTGTTTCTGAGAGGTGTGTTTGCTTCAACAGCAGGAATGGAAACAAATACAGAATTATTGATGAGGCTGGAAAAGACCTCCAAGATCATCAAGTCCAGCCCATGACCTGATATCACCACATCAGCTAGACCATGGCACTAAGTGTCACATTCCATCTTTTCTCAAATGCCTCCAAAGATAGCAACTCCACCACTTCCCTGGGCAGTACATTCCAGTGTCTGATCACCCTTTCCATGAGAAAGTGCTTCCTAGCATCAAACCTAACCCTCCCCTGGCACAGCTTCTGGTCCTGGCTCTTGTCCTGTCACTATAAGAAGAGCCCTAACCCCACTTTAAGAGGGAGAAAGAGGAAGGTCGTAATGGAGAGTGAGGGTAGAGTAGAGAAAGCCCAAGACTAGAAAAGGGGAGATTTAAGAAAATACACAAAGACAAGAAATGGGTGGGGACAATGACAAATGAGCACTATAAGTAAAGCCAGAATTTATTTAAAAAAATAAAATGAGAGAATTGGAAAACAGGAGGATCAGCATTAGTGAGTCAAGTTCCACTCTCATAAACTCACCATGATAACTACAGACTTCTTCGCCTCATTTTTCCTTTGTACACCTGCAGTTCTCTTTTCTCCTTCCACTTTCCAGTTCCAGAGTCCCTCATGCTCTCAGACTTCATGTCTGCATTTACTTCTTTGTGATGTTCAAGCCTGAGCTGCTTGTTCCATATAAGTTGATGCTACCACATTCCTGCTGGCTCTGTGCTGCCATGGGAGGAAGATGATGCTAGTAGCTTCTCTGGTGTTGCTAGATGCTGTGCTAGA
Organism: Rhinopomastus cyanomelas; assembly: GCA_013400115.1. Classification (NCBI taxonomy): domain Eukaryota; kingdom Metazoa; phylum Chordata; class Aves; order Bucerotiformes; family Rhinopomastidae; genus Rhinopomastus; species Rhinopomastus cyanomelas. The sequence continues at coordinate 42,025 of VXBP01001820.1, read as the reverse complement.
AGCTGTGCAATCAGAAGAAAAGGTTTACCAAATTGGTCAGGAGGAGATTTCTTGGGATGTGTGAACTGTCTAGGTGCCAGTCTTGTGGAGCTTGATAGAGGTAGGAGAGATCAGCTGAAGGGTCTAGGGTGTGCTGTGGCATGCAGGGGGTGGGATGGGGTCCTTCAGTTGGTGCTGGAGTACTGTGAGGTGGCAGTGAGAAGGTGATATGTGTGTTGCAAGGAACCCTATGTAGAGTACAAGGAGAATCTGCAGTGCAGAGCTCTTCAGGAGCCTGAAACTCTGCTGATGGCCAAGTAGAGAGAGGACCTGGCTGATGAACATCTTATGCCAACCACAGTTAAAAGCATAATTTCATAAAAGATATAGATCCTTTCTCCCAAAGACTAAAGGAATGAAAATACTGATACCTGGAAGGCTTTTCTGAAGGGAGGCTGGAATGTGTGTGGTGTCATTGCCAGCTCAGACACCCGTGTGACCAACACTTTGCTTTCAGCATAATGACCTTAGGTCCCTAAGCTATAGGGAAACCTTCAGCTTAAAAACCTTTTAATGACAGTGACCCACTCAGAGAGTGGAGTAATCAAAGATAAACAGTGAGACAAGTGAGAGCCCAGGTTCCGGCCGTATTAAGTAAAAAATGGCAGTAAGATTTAATGCCTTTAGCCAATCTATTTTTACACCTTTTTATTTTAAAATGGAGGGCTGCTGGGTAAACAGAGAGGTGGAAAAGAAACGGTTAAATATACTCAGTCATTGTGTCATGGAGCCAAACGTAGGCTGAAGAGACTGTTAATTTAGAGGAGACTTTTTAAGGGAAGAAGGAAAAAGTGAAAACAAACTGTTAAGCTCCTATCAAAATCTGATGTTTTGGATACTGAATTCCCAACGCGTAACTGAAAATATCTTCCATTTTCCTATACAGAGCAAAATGCGGAACAAAAATAAAGGGTTATTCAGCAGCTTTCCTGTTGTAATTTTCCAACAACATTTTAAGATTGAAGGCTCATATTTCCCTATTAGTCAAGTGATGTGATTAGACTGGCTATCAAGACCAGACTTCAAGTAAGCAGTAGTACATGTTGCATACTCTGGAGGAATTCTTTTTCTTGGTGAATAGGAAGCGCTGTCAAAGACAGAGGGAATCTGGCTGGTGCTGGAAGGTATGAGAGTGAACACCTCCCAGTCACCCAAAGGCTTCCTCTCATAACAGAAGGTGACTAGAATGGACTCGAGTTGCCCCCAGACAGATAGTTCAAGTAGCTGTCTGCAGCTTTGCACACACCACTGTGTGCATTTATATTTCAAGCTCACTCTGTATTTCGGGTTGTGCTCATTGTGATGTAATCAAGTCATTGCCCTCATAAGCTCAGCAACAGTTCCCTTCCTGTAACACTTATGTTCCTCCATTGTTGAATTTTTCATCAGAATGGGAAAAAACACAACCAAACAAAAGGTTATTTGCCACAAGTAAGAATCATTTCCTCGGGGTATTTAGGAGAATATGCCCATGGTGAGTAATGGGACTAGCTGAGGGCCATGAAGATCAGGGTGTTGTGGTGCTTAGTGACACAATATTTGAACACTCTTCTGCAGTGCAGTGAATCTTTAAAATACTCCAGGCACACATAATATTTGTAATGCTCTGTGATAGTTCAGGGACATTATGAGTGAAATGGGTCAAAAAGGTCAATATTTTTGTCTGCTCTCATTAGAATGGCACTGCTGTGGTGTGAATGCTTTTTGGGTAGGTTTCCAAAGCTGAAATGGCAATTCTATCAACATTTTGGTTTTCTTGTTCAAAAATGAAGGATTTGTTTAAATAAAAAAGCCAGTGACCAAAATACACTGTATACACCAATGCCAGCAAGCCGTGATTGGTAGAAAAGCCATGTTCATAGTTTAGCTGCATGCATGCATTAATTCCATTGACATCTGCCCTTCTTCCACTTTCACTCAGTTTCTCAATGAAATACAAGAAGTTATTTCCATTCTGTGGAAGATGGCAGGCTCTTATCATGGAAGGCTATAAGAAATGCCAACGTCTTGACCTCCACCCTGATAAAATCACCTTTTTGGAAGAGAATACGAATTTCTGCAGGTGAATAATTCTATTGAGGTCCAAGGCTCAAGTAACTATTACTGGTTATTGATATGTTTGCAGTACTAGTGAGCACTTGTTATAGACAAATCATTTCAAGTGGGAGTGTGAGTCAGGATAACTGACTCGAGAACTTTCTCTTTGATCATTTAAACTTTCATCAATGAAACATTTTATTCTCAGCTTTTGATCAACTGCCTTTCTGAGCTGGAGCCTACTTAAGAAAGGACCAGACTGTTTGGAGTCTATGAAACCTCTGAAAAGATTTAAGCAGTCTCTCCCTCTAGCCCATAAAGTGGCATGTTATTGTGGTTTTGAGGATAGCACACTTTGACCTTATTTCTTGCAATGTTTTCTGGATAGAACAAGTCTGGGAAAGCCTCCGGACATCTCTGAAGATGAAGGATCTGAGATATTCAAGACTACTCTCAACCTATCATTGAGATACTGCTCATGCCTCTCAGCAGTTTCTCAGTTCATTGCATTCCTCTAGCCTTGTGCCACAATCACTGGAAAACTTTCTTCCTTTGAACAAGGACTGACTGTGCATCTATAAGAGATGTGTGCTGTGGGAAATACATTTCTAGGTGCAGAAATGGGAACATTAGACTGATGAATCGAACAGCAAATATTCATGTTTTTAATGGTAATTTCATTATTCCATTCTGTAGGCTTTAGGATTGGGATCATTAATGAGTGATAAGCCTGTTAAGATCCATCCAACATTGGATTTGTTATGAAATTTCATGTCCAAGAATATATAACAGTAGTTCAACAGTCCATTCAGCAGGTTTTACAAAGACTTATCGCCTTGTTTGCTGCCCCTTCTGTGTGTGACCCACAGTTCTTGCAAAGAATTTGGTTAGAGCCTGAACAGACCACTTTTCCAGAGACAAGCACAGGATGTGTAGCAGAGCCTGTTTTCTATGTGCAAGTCTACTTTTTGCCTGCAATTTGTAAGAGTTTTTGTAAACCCTCCTTCATTTGTTTTGTTTCGTTTCAGCTCATTAGCTCATTAATTGCATTAATTGGTTAATTCTGTGTCAGGAAAAGCCCCTGACACCTCCCAAATGGCAATGCTAGAAAAGCAGTGAACAGCACTGGGAGCTACTCTTGGGAAGCTTTGTAAAGCATTTCTCTCTGCAGAGAACCGGCGCTGACTTTATCAATAGGAATCTCATGTATGTTGGGTCAACCGACCAGCACTCTTAGAAGGTATTTCCATAGTATGACAGAGCAGACTTAAAAAGCAAGACACAGTCTGTGCTCCTGATCTGATTTTGAATTGATTGAGATTTTAATGCTTATGTTAGGGGTTTTCTCTGTTTATAGCAACAGACATCTGCTAAACACTCACTTTCAGCTTGGCCGTAATGTGAATAGAGGCTTTCATTTACGCTCGTTCCTTCAATTGCTCGAGCAGTCCACAAAGTCCAAGCAGAATTATGCTTCCTCACTGTCTTCTTCACTGCTGTCACTTCCCTGAAGGAGACAGGATGACAGATCTTCACTGCCTGCAGATGCCTATAGACTCGGTCTAATCTGGCAAGACAGAAACACTGACCATGATAGAGTATCAACAGAACCAAGAGTTTTTTGTATGCTCAGGCATCCTGTTAAGCAGTCCCTCTTGCCACGCTGGTCTGATGCTGAGCAAGGCAGTTCGTCAGAATCCTGTTTAGTACTGGGTTTGTTTGTGCAACTACGTGATACTCTGAACAAGATAAAACTTTCCTTTATCTTAATGTTGAGAAAGTAGCGATGTTCCACCCAAGTGTTATTAGTTAGGGAAATGAGTTGATCCATACTCACTGTAGCAAACTTGGATTTGATATTGGGCATACATAAACACTTCTCCTCCCTCTGGGGTGAATTTGGTTCTGTACTTCAGTGGTCTTGAGTTTCTGCATTAAAAAGTCAGCAGTTAGGAACTGTTCTCATTACAAGTTTCAGTGACCCTTGTGCTGGCTTTCAGGGCATTCTTTTTTAAGGTGTCTCCATAATGCACAATGCACTGTTAGAGATGTAAAGCCTGATTCAGACTGAATAACAAGTTTTCTGGTTAGGGAAAAGAAGGATCTGAAAACCACCGTGTTAGTTATACATTGGTTTTCTTTTCTACAGGAGCAAACTAGTGAAAGAGTGAAGCCCTCGTAACAGTTCTGAATTCAAAGTACAGAAAACATGTTGTTTGGAAAAGTGTTAAGGGTTTATCCTGAGATGAAATTAACCAATTAACTTAGAGATATTTCTTGGTCAGTATCAAACTGTCATGATAAGCAAGAAGAGTGAGACCATGACCGTAAATCACAGAATCACATAACGTTACAGGCTGGAAGGGACCTCGAAAGATCATCTCAGTCCAACTCCCCTTGCTGGAGCAGGGTGAGCCTACAGTACCTGGTGTACCTGGGGGCTCAAACCCACCATCCTAGGATTCAGAGTCCCGTGTGCTACCAACTGAGCCAGCCAGGTAAAAACATTTTAGCCGCTCCCTGAGTACATATGTAATGCACTGTATGAACACAATGGTAGATGCTTTTGTCTTGAGTAATCATGATCTAGATGTTAAATGTTAGGTTTACTGGGTTTATTTGGATTTAGGTTGGACTGGATGATCTGTAAGGTCTTTTCCAACCTTATCATTATTGTGATTCTGTGATCTTTTTGTAGTTGTGTTGATATAGCTGTCCAGCTTTCTGGAAGTGGGCAGTCTTACCTATTGGACCTGTAAGTTGAAACAAGAATTAATTTCTGCTTTTAGCCTGCTCATCCCTCACTCCCCTCCACAAAACTGCCCCTTTTTTTTCTCTATTGCATTCATTGTCATGGGAAAAGACATACAGCTGTGACTCATTGAATCCCTTTTGAAACAGAACAGCAAGAAACTATGCACAATCAAGCCATTATTCTCCAAACAAATAGCAATAATAGAGCTCACTACAGTAAGCTTAAATTAGTATTAATTGCTAATTATTTAGGTCTCTCCATCCACCACTCCAGTTCCCTAAGTTCTCCAGGCTACTTGCAAGGACCCATAGACCTGTAGAATCAGCAGAGAGCTGTTTCCCTAATGTGGACTATCTGAGCAAAGTGAGGGTGACTTGTCTCATACTATTGTGAAGTGGGAGAGGAATAACTGTGCTTGGTAGCACCGTCAACAATAAAACTTTGTGGGCAAGACAGCTGCAGACATTAGTAGGGATAGGCACTTCTGTCCTTTAGCCTTCTGCAGGGGGGTAAGTTCACCCCCATAAAACAAGACATCCCAAACCGTAAAAGCCTTGTGCTTAGTTCACAAGGAGGTGGAAAGACTTCCCACAAGTGTTTTGCTGCCAAACTTCTGCCGTTCTGTTGGACAATACAAAGCAAGAGAGGATCTAAGGAGTCATTTCACGCACTCCTTCAGAACATTTAGCAGCAGCCTCCAGGCTAGTGCTCATTGTATATGAGCAGCACTAGCAACACAGCAAAGTGGTTGCCAGGGTTACAACAACCTGTCAAAGAGTCCAGAAACAAATGTGAAGGGGCCATGCTGCCCAAGCTAGTTCCTGTCAGGCTGTTGCCTCACTGCTGCCTTAAGCTGCTGGAGAAGAAAAGGCGAGCCTTTGACAGACGTGCAGGCAGGCGAGCTGTGTCGCAGCTTACAGCTCAGTCTAAGAGCCTCCTGATCTGCAGACTGGAAAGACACAAGATGCTCATCCCTAAAAGTGAAATCACAGCTCCTGGATACCTGAAGAGAACTATCGCAGCTATAGATCTACTTCTGAAAAAAATAAAGCTCTAAACCACAAAGTCCAGAAGCCAATACATTGCAATCTCCTTATTTCTTCTTCTTCCCCCCCCCCCACTTTTGTGAAGTGTTAGAATGCCTTTCTTATTTTGTAAACTATAACTACATTTGCTCTACCTTGGCTGCATTGCAAGGTCAAGAGATGTACTCATGGGCAGTCAAAAAGATAATCAGCCTTCAAAAAAGAAGAGTCTTTATCCATCAATTCCATTGGATCACATAGGACTGGGGGAAAGACATCCTAATTACTTGAAGGAAATCACTCCCTGATAGCGACTTCAAAAATTCCATAATAAAGAGGCAAAGAATTCATCTCCTGCTAGCAGTTAATAAAATCTCCAACCAAGTCCATACTGCTGAATTAGCAGTTACCTCTGTGAAGCACTGTGAATCAGATTGTCTCCACTGACTTTAAGGAATCTCAATGACTACCTTGCGAGCCTTCAGAACAGACATCTGAACCCGAGAGAACATGAATCCTGGGCTGAGACTTTAAAAGAAGAGTAAAATCTACTTGACACGTTAATATGATATCTCCCAGTCCCTGATATCTTGTCTATTTCTTCAGTTCACAGAAAAATTTCTGTTCTAGACATATTTTCCTGTCCCTGGAAAATGGTCAAATTATTTAGGTTTCTTTTCAAGAGTCATAGAGGGCAAGAGTAAGGACGATTTAATAACTTTAGATTTCCCTGATACATCTTTCCTTCTTGAGAAATCTCAGACATCTTCCTCCCTCTGCCATCCTAACCCGATAGTACAGTACTCTTGGTCAACTGTTTCTGGAACAGAGGTACATACTGTGTCCAAGAAAAAAGTGCCATTCACCTGCCACATGACTGCTTAGTAGACAGAAAAGAAGAGAGAAATATCTGGTTTTTTAGTTCAATTCATGAAATCCAAGAGTGACACTGAAATCACATAATGTTATGGGTTGGAAGAGACCTCAAAAGATCATCTAAGTCCAACCTCCCCTGCTGGAGCAGGGTAAGTCTACAGCACCTGGTAGCACCCAGACTGTCTCCCATCCAAGTAGAAGCCAGGCCCAACCATGCTTAACTTCATAAAGCAAGACTGGGCTTTATGCCAGGGTGGCATGTCCCTGGAAACCTCTTTTGAGAGACCTTCTCCTCTTAGTACTAACTGAAAATGCCTAGTATAATATTTTCCTTTATTTTTCTCCAAGCAGCAGTTTGCATGATGGATGAACACACGAGAAAGGAGAGAAAATGATGCTCTCAGGAAATATGATGAACAACAGAATTGCTCCATGCGTTCAAGAAAAGAAAGTCCATGAAGTTCCTTTTCCAGTGGATGTATATTTACTGGAAGCACATTCAGTGACTTCATTTTATCTTTATTTTTCATTTTTGAACTCAGGAATTCTTGAAGCTGGGCAATGTGACTGAGGGATAGCACTGCAAAAAACACAGAGGCGTGCAAATCCTCCTGCATTTGAAGCTCCTCAGAGACCTTTGTCAGAGGCCTGTATCTGGGGAAAAAGCAGAAGAGATCACATCTATACTACAATCGAAGGTCAATCTGGTCATAGACTGATAGATTTCCAAAGAGCCTTAGTATTCATCATGTATGGTGGTGTGTGAGATGACTTCCTGAGATAGTACAGGTAAGGCAATTGTGAAAGTTCAGCTAACATCTCTAGGTAGACCTTACTCTGGAGTAAGATGGCATGTGCTAGACATAGTTCAGCAGTACAGTATGTCACACACTTTGAACCTAGATACTTCAAGTAAGACACAGCTGCTTAGGAACTATAGTTCAAGCTTTTGCAGGTAGCAAGCATTGCTGTTGCTTGTCCTACAGCAGCTTTTCCAAAACGATGGTTACTTGTTTTTTATTAAAATAACACCTGCTCACACAGATGTTACCCTCATGGTTTCCATTCACTACCCAGCTAGGAATGCCCAGTTATTGTTTGTATTTTACCCCTTATTTACTTGTATTAGAAGGTTGTCTGCTTGTGTTTTTTCATTTCCATCACTCATTTTCTGATATCCTCCTGAGCCCTTGAGTCATTCTTGAAGTGCACAGTCTTAGAGCATTACAAAGACAATTCATTGGTATGCTGTTCCTTACAATGCTTTAAAAATGGCTGCCAGACTTCTAATTGAACAATCAAAGAATCATAGAATCACTACGGATTGGAAGGGGGACCTCGACAGATCATCTAGTCCAATCCGCCTGCAACAGCAGGATCACCTAAACCAAGTCACACAGGAACACATCCAGTCGGATCTTGAATATCTCCAGTGAGGGAGACTCCACAACCCCCCTGGGCAGCCTGTTCCGGTGCTCCGTCACCCTCACTGTGAAGAAGTTCCTTCTCAGGTTGATGCGGAACCTCCTATGTTCCAGCTTACAACCATTGCCCCTCATCCTATCACTACATGACACCGAGAACAGCCCAGTTCCAGCCTCCTGACACCCACCCCTCACATATTTATAGACATGAATGAGGTCACCCCTCAGTCTCCTCTTCTCCAAGCTAAAGAGACCCAGCTCCCTCAACCTCTCCTCATAAGGGAGGTGTTCCACCTCTCTTATCATCTTTGTTGCCCTACGCTGAACTCTCTCCAGAAGCTCCACATCCCTCTTGAACTGAGGAGCCCAGAACTGGACACAATACTCCAGGTGTGGTCTCACCAGGGCAGAGTAGAGGGGGAGAAGAACCTCTCTTGATCTGCTAACCACCCCTCTTCTAATCCACCCCAGGATGCTGTTGGCCCTCTTGGCCACAAGAGCACATTGCTGGCTCATAGTCATCTTGTTGTCCACCAGGACCCCCAAGTCCCTTTCCCCTACACTACACTCCAACAGGTCAGTCCCCAGCCTATACTGGTACCTGGGGTTGTTCTTGCCCAGATGCAAGACTCTGCACTTACTCTTGTTATAGCTCATTAGATTTTTCTCAGCCCAGCTCTCCAGCCTGTCCAGATCTCGCTGAATGGCAGCACAGTCTGCAGGGGTGTCGGCGACCCCACCCAGCTTTGTGTCGTCAGTAAACCTGCTGACAGTGCATGCCAATCCCTCATCCAAGTCATCAATGAATAGATTGAATAGGACCGGTCCCAGCACCGATCCCTGGGGCACTCCACTAGATACAGGCCTCCAACTAGACTCTGTCCCATTGACCACCACTCTCTGACTTCTACCCTGTAGCACAAGGGACTGACCCCTCTGTTTTGTCCAGCATTGACATTAAATCCTGATCTCCGAGCATTTAACTACTATCTCAAAGCAAACACAACACAATGCTACTTTCCATTTTACTACAAAGTAGCTGTAATTACAGGTCCATTAGAAAGCTGCTTCTGCTGGACAGAGGTACCTTGATGTAGCACGTTTGGAGGAAAAGAACATTTAGAAATATATAAAACAGAAAGACAATTACCATGGCATTTCTGGGAATATCAGACTCAAAATACCCATCTATGTCAGTAAATTCATCATGGCCAAGGAAGAGCCACTTATAATGGCTTGCCACCACCTCTAAGTTGTTGGATTAGGACCTGATTTGATTTTGGCTGATCAGCTCACACTTTCTTCAACACGTCTTGTAGAATGGGAACAGGTGAGGCACCATCCCTCACAGAATGGCTGAACAAATGCATCCAGTTTTGATGAGTTCAGTAGCGTGAAACTGGGCCAGTGCTTGTGTGATCTTGATGCCAGAGATTCCCCTCAGGCACACTGTCTCTTTACCCAGAGACAATGTATGTGTGCAGGAGTAAGTCCTTGTATTCTAGTTTAGGTAAATTAAATTACCTAAATTAAAATTAGAGTAGCTGGAATGTGACAATCATAGATAGTAGATGGTAGATGCAGCGTTGTTGGTTTGTTTTTCACTCCTGACCAAGCATAATTAGGAGACACTTCTGGTATAAACCAGTTCAGACACAGCTTGACAGGTAACTTGTCTAGGAGGAGAAGCAGAAAGGTTCAAGACATTATTCTGTTCTTTCTGCTCTGGAAGCATAATAATGGGATAACATCAAATGTGTGTCATGTCACTACCTGCAGCTTAGGCTGGTTGATGAAGTGTATGTTTTCCTCAAGACTTTTTTTGTCCTTTTGCAAAAGCAAGCTGTTCTCTGGCTCTGTGGTGTTTTAGAAAGGTAGAAATCTTACCTGAAAATGGCATTTCCCCCCCTATTTTTTATTGTCAATAGATAACAGGGGACATCTACCAGCAAAAGAGAGCTATGTTTATCCTTAGCATTTCATTTAACATTTAGAAAATGCAGATAGATTTTCCCAAGCAATAAGTTGGTTCTTATCAAAGCATGTTTTTGTCTCAAAAGATTTCCATGTGATTAGTTTTGCTGAACTGTTTTCCAGTCGTGTTACTCATGTACACATTCAAACTGAACAAACACTTTAAATCTGAGTTGACCTAAGGTGCACCTCGGTATGGGGACTGTGACAGAAGGGTGCCATATAATGAGCAGAGAATTTGATGAAGCTTGTGCAGAAAGCCTAGCTGGAACTTTGGCTAGTAGCAGGAGCTACTGCACTGGCCTTACTCTCTTAATAGTGTGACTAACACCCAGCCAAAGAAATATGAATTACATTGCAGATAGAAAGATTATGACATTTAACATGGATAGAGAACTCAAGAGGAGAATGAAGGTCACTTAAGACATCTTTGAAGTTCTTCTCTAAATAAGTAATGATGCACTTTAAAAGTCTTGCTGGAAAATTAGTGTGTTCTCTGGAAAAGAAAGAGAGATGTGGCTGTTGAGAGATTTACCTAATTCTAATTCACCCTTAAGTGCCACAGTATACATGTCCAATTGTATATTCGCTTAGCTTTTTCAGTTGTTACTATAGACACTTGATTTGATGCAGGTTTTTTTCAATTCCTTGTGGGAATGATAAATTAACAAATTATAAAAGCAGAACAGCTATTCACTGCAGTGCAGTTTTAAACTCTGAGGGGAAAATTAATAATGGAACTGCCTTCCAGTAGTGGGGTTTTGAGAAATCCAGTGACAAAGCCTATTCTGTTTTTCATAAACCCTTCCAGTTTTAACAAAACTCACCAATACATTGAAGTCTGATAAATGCAAAGACATAAAGATAGGAGACTAGGTCCTTGTTCTTGACTGACCACTGTTTCAATCCCACTATTCTAACTAGATTCTGCATGCAGACTTTGAAAATCAATGTAAATTGTCTCCTGGATTTAAGAACTGTGATGCATGGTGGTTGGTCAATGTCTACAATTCATTTAGGTGGCCTTTAGAGGTGGATTCTGAAACAGAACATGAATTAGCCCTGTTATCTCACATAACCAAGCTTTTAACTCAGTGAATATTCACCTGTTGTAATTTATTAAGTATAGGAGAGAATCTAATGTTGTATTAGTCTCTCAGGACTATTTCATACGTGACATCTTCTGACACTATAGACAGAGGCATTAAACCCCATCCTTTATACAGGGCACCAATTTTTATTCCTTTGCACAGCACAAATGACTTAAAAGGGAAAATTGAAAGGATAATAATCAGAACTTGAGTGTCAGGAAGTATTTGCACCTGCGATTGCATAGGACTGTTTGATCTACCTGTGCACATTATAAAAAGACCCAGCTGTATTTACTGGAATAATTACAGGAATGTGTGGTCCTTCTGAGTGCCAAGAGCTATGGACAAACTATGAAATAAATCCAGCACAGTGGGGAAAGAAGGCTACAGACTCTTGAAAAACAGAGTTTCTTACTGCAAGAACATTTAAAGACAATCTTCAAGTGATAGACAACAAGGCTGAAATGTTTCTTGAAAGTGCCTACAAATGTTTATTCATGGCTGCTGTGCACTCTCCACAGCTATGCAGCTTATGCATATGCAAATAGCACTGAACCCTGCATTTGGATGTGAAATCACCTGATTGGCATTTCAGATCACTGTGTCTGGTGCAGTTATGAGAGTTGTTCAATTGCCTCTGTTTGAAAATTCAGCCTGAAGGCCTATTTTTGGTAAAAATAAGAGCATATCCTAGTACACTCTATCAAACTTTGTTTTCTTCCAAGATTTTTTTGCAATCCCTTATATGCTATTGATTGGGATTGCCCCTGTAGAGGTAATTGTGTTAAAATTGTAGGCATGTGATTCTTTTGATGTAGGAGCCTTTTACAATGACAGACATTAAACATACATGACAGTATAATCCAGCCTTGGTTGCCATACATTNATATATATATAGTATACAGGTTATAACTATAACCTGTATACTATAACAACTGAAGAAGTTCCCCTCTTCCTGCAGGAGTCTCTGCAGTTTCCCAGTCACATCCTCTTGGTCTTACCCTTATAACTAAACAGTTTGTTTCTCAACAGAATGTAAAATCGTAGTTCTTGTGCTGTCAGCTTGTGACACGCAGAGATTAGAGAACATCACATCTGGAGTGGAGCTCATCTCATGATTAACACATCCAGGCTTATCATAGAATCACTGAAACTCTTTGGTTGAAGAGACCTTTAAGATTATCAAGTCCAGCACTGATAGGTCACCCTTAAACCTTGCTCCTCAGCACTGTCTATCTGCCTTTTAAATACATCTAGGAGTGGCGAATCCACTGCTGCCCCGGGCAGTCTATTCCGATGTTTGATAGCCCTTTTGGTGACTGAATTCTTTCTAACATCCAGCACAATCCTCTCCTGGTGCACCTTGTGGCCGTTTCCTCTGCTCCTAGCACTTGCCACCAGGAAAAAGAGGCTGTGTTCCCCTGCTCACCCTAACTTCCTTTCAGGTAGTTGTAGAGGTCAGTAAGGTCTTTCAGCCTCCTTTCCTCCAAGCTAAACAAACCCAGTTCCCTCAGCCACTCCTCAGAAAATTTATGCTCCAGACCCTTCATGAGCCTCATTGCCCTTCTCTGGACACGCTCCAGCACTCCAGTCCTTGTAGTGAGAAGCCCAGAACAGAACATAGTATTTGAGGTGCAGCCTCACTAATGCTGGTTAAAGGGGGACAATAACTTCCCTGCTCCTACTGGCCCCATTACTTCTAATACAAGCCAGAATACTGTTGGCCTTTTTGGCCACCTGAGCACACTGAGCTCTTTTTGGCCACCTGAGCTCACTGCTGGCTCATATTCAGGTGCCAGTCAAGCAACACACCTAGATGGTGGGCTCCTCAGTTTAAGAGGGATGTGGAGCTTCTGGAGAGAGTTCAGCGTAGGGCAACAAAGATGATGAGAGAGGTGGAACACCTCCCTTTTGAGGAGAGGTTGAGGGAGCTGGGTCTCTTTAGCTTGGAGAAGAGGAGACTGAGGGGTGACCACATTCATGTCTATAAATATGTGAGGGGTGGGTGTCAGGAGGCTGGAACTGGGCTGTTCTCGGTGTCATGTAGTGATAGGACAAGGGGCAATGGTTGTAAGCTGGAACATAGGAGGTTCCACATCAACCTGAGAAGGAACTTCTTCACGGTGAGAGTGACGGAGCACTGGCACAGGCTGCCCAGGGGGGTTGTGGAGTCTCCTTCTCTGGAGATGTTCAAGACCCGACTGGCTGTGTTCCTGTGTGACTTGGTTTAGGTGATCCTGCTGTGTCAGGGGGATTGGACTAGATGATCTTTCGAGGTCCCTTCCAATCCATAGTGATTCTATGATTCTAGATCTTTCTCTGATGTGCAGCTTTCCAACCACACACTGCCAAGCCTGTAGCTTTCCAGGGGATTGCTAAGACTCAGGTGTGGGACCCAGCACTTGGTGTTGTTGAACTTCATGTGCTTATTCTCAGAAATTGGGCTCTATGAAGGTGCCGGGTCTCTAGAGCTGCTTGAGATACAACGGGGTTTCAATGGCATGATACACTGCTGATAGATATGATAAAGCTCCAGGGGGATGTCTGTCTCTTTCTGTAGAATCTTTCTGTCCAGGCAGGTTACCATGTCCTGTACAGGCAGCTTCACAGGAACTGTAGGCACTGAAGGGACTTAGCTGACCAAAGATGGTGCCTAACTTCTCTGAGTGAGCAAACCCTTTTCTACACACCATGGCTGTACTGATTAGATCTTCAGTGATTGTAATAGTAAGTATCATCATGCTCCTCTAGGTAGGGAAAAGTAAGTCTCTTCCTCCGGTAGTTGAAACCCAGCTACAGTGCCTTTGAAAAAAATCTCAGAAATGAAAATGTCAGAGAAGCAAAACAGACAGACAAATTCATGTTAATGACCATAGGTGTTTCCTTGCCTGAGCTGTGTTCCAACCATTTCTCCTTACTTGAGCAAAGTAAGCATTAATTGCTTGGGCACGGTATGCGCCTGTGTGTACTCATTCTCCATCTTTTCATGGAAATAAGGAATGATTTTTACCTCAGAACTGCTATGTTGTATTTGGTGAGAGGATAGCTGAAGCCTGATCCAAATAGTATCTGTGGCCCATTTCTTTTCTTTGAGTCACTGAAGGTCATTCAGAAGTAGTGTTCAATCTATTTCTAGATATATGGTCATGACATTATTTCTTCTTCAGCCTCATGGCTGAGGGAATTGTTCCTGGCTATTGTTAATCATTGTATGCAAAAGGTGTTTATTCACAGATATCAAAGTACAATGAGAAGGTAGTCAGGCTTTATCATGGAGTACATTATTACAAATGTGTGTAAGTAATGATTCTCACCTCTCCTTTTGCAGTTTATCTGTAAAGAATTCTTCAAAACCCTGTAGTTTCTGTATAAATTTATATAACCTTCATACAGAAATACACAGATCTTTGTTTTCATTTATTATAGGAGCTTCAGTTACTCCTGTGAGTCCAGGAAGACTACACCTCTTCCCTTGCAGGTCTTGCTCCAAGGCCTTGGAGAGGATTTATCACAGAATCACATAATCACAGAACATCAGGGATTGGAAGGGACTTCACAAGATCATCTGGTCCAACCCCCCTGCCACAGCAGGATTCCCTAGACCAAGTTGCACAGGAACACATCTAGATGGGTTGTAAACATCTCCAGAGAAGGAGCCTCCACAATTCCCCTGGGCAACCTGTTCCAGTGCTCTGTCACCCTCACTGGGAAGAAGTTCCTTCTGATATTTACATGGAACCTCCTACGTTCCAGTTTACACCCATTTATGTGCATGCAGAAAACTTGGGGCAGTTGTAGTACCTTCTGAAGTTTTCAATCCTACTGTGTTGTGTGAACAATATTTCCTGGAAGGTGTCAGGAGGTGTTCTGCCTTTAGGACTTGTTCGTGACCTAGTGTTTCCTTAAAGCACTTGAGCAGGAAGAACATGTAGAGATTCAAAGGCTGGCAAAGCATGCCAAGAAGTGTTTAATAAGCAGCTTTCCTTTAGTAGAAAAGGATTAGGGAACTGACTATCTGAGGGCAGATAATTGTCTGTGAGATGCCAAACAGCAATCAGTAATTGGTGTCAAGATAAAATTGAGTATAGAACTTTGTGAACTAAAATTATTCTCAGGCTTGCCTTGCTACCTGCTAATTGGTATTTTATCATATAATGTTCACTAGAGATCAAAATTAAGCTGCAGTCTGTTCATGAGTTAATTCCATCACCACAAGTGCCTCTTAGAAAATTGCAGAAGTGCCATGATTATATCTGCCACTGCTTCCTACACACCAATCTAACTAATCTAACCAGCTTCAGCTGTTCTTGGACTGGAGACTGTTGTTCCTTTTTAACATGCTTCATTTGCTTAAGCAGGATAACATGTTGAAGAGCACAATGGAGTTTGGCACAACTACATCAGTCTATGGTGTTTACCTGTATGGGTCTTTATCAATATGTTATTTGCCATGTTGTTGTAGTTTGGACTTTCGTTCTATCTATGAACCCTCTTTCATGTTGCATTATTGGAGAGCTGTACAATTTGTCTCCTCTGGGTTTAAAACCCACCTGGATGTGTTCCTGCACGACTTGGTCTGGGTGATCCTGCTCTGTCAGGAGGATTGGACTGGATGATCTTTCAAGGTCCCTTCCAATCCCTAATATTCTGTGATTCTGTGACATTTCTGCCCAGTTTTCTACAGGACTGTCACACGCTACAGACTCCACATCATAATGTGATGTTCAAACATCCCTATGGTCTTGTATGTTTTGCTGGAAAAGACTTCAGTCTCATGAGAACTAACAATGGGATCATTTGCATAGATTTATTTATATTGTACGTATCCATGTGGAACTTTTTCTGCTAGTAAATCCCAAGTTAGGATCAGTCCTGTTTTGTGGCAGCTTGAGTGATGGTGGTATAAGGAAACCCAGGAATGCAATTGTTGCAGAGGAAAACGTCACACTTGGGACTCCACATGTCTCCAATGAAAGAAAGATTTCTGGGTGTTGCATGATATTCTATTACCTTGGAGCAAAACGAAATTGAGTATTTCACAGAGGAAGGGGGAAGCATCATGCTGATAGTTGCTCGTTATTGTTTATAAAGATTATACATTTGTTCAAGTCTTCCTAAACTCTGTAAATATTGGCTCAATCAATGTGTGTGTTGGTATCAATCGACGTGCGTGTTCATATAAGAATTGCACGAGGTGCCATTGTGCAGATTTGGCTCTGTATCTAAGAGGGATCTGTTGTTACAGTGTTGTAACAAGGAAGATGAAGTTTGGTCCATCACAGGGTTGTGTTAATGCTTTTATTGGAATAATACTAATTCTTCTGATGTTTTTGTTCATCCTCCTGTTCTTGCACTTCTCTTTGTCACAAGAACAAGACATCTGAATTTCAACACCTGACGCGGGTTTAGTAGACATCACGGCACAACTGAGCTGTGCCGCCTTCACCTTTTCAAAATGCAGTAATTCAACTGTCTGAGGCTGCGGTTCTTTCTGGCAGCTGCCAACCCTGCGAGAAGAAAGGAGACCAGTCAATCAAAGTCTATAATAAGTAAAAGGTCAGAGGAGCCAATGTATTGCTGTCCTTCACAGACTGTATGAGTTTTTATGTGACATGAAAGGGAGAAAATAACTGTGTGATTCATTGACACATCATGGAACACAACAGAAATAGGAAGCAGCCCCAGCTTAACCATTTACATTTTGCCTTTGCCTTGTCAATACTGTGGCCCTCTAAGGCTCTAACAAATGAGTGGACAACATGCAATATTACTGGTAGATATAAAAATGCTTTGTTTGCCACTTTTTAAAGCTTTTTTTTCTTGTTTCTTGTTTTTATCAAGTTTGGCTGTTGCTTTTACAAGTACAGCTTTCAGGCTGGAGGCTGTTCAGAAGCTACGATGTTGTCATCATAGCTTGAGTTAGTATCTGCACTCATCATCAAGTTTCACAATACGGGAAATATTTTAAAGTCTTTATTAAGGCTGTCCATATTTTCTCTGCCTCAGATCTTTTATTTTCTTTTTGAAAAAAAAAAAACAAAATCAGATATTTCTGCAGTTTTCTAAACCAAATTGTGATTTAGCAGTATCCTCAGGTATTCTGAAACTCTTAAGTCATCTCACACAGAGAGCTTGTAAGACCTTGCCAGTCTCCTCAGCAGGCTTGACTTGCACCAATTGAAAAGCCCCTGGCTGAAAGAATAATTGTTACTGTTGGTCTGGAAAAATAAAAGCAAAAGGCTTGAACAGGAATGTATTTTTCTGTGCTAAGGCCAAACTCCACAACATTTCTGCTACCTTCTCCACCCCCTACTTGGTTGTACACGTAAGTATTTTAATCACCTATAAGAACTGAAGAGCAGATGCCAGTGCCAGGGAAAGGGGGCTCTACCTCTTCACAAGCTGTGATTCTGCTTTCCCTTCTCCTTTTCCACATAAGGAAAAGGATTAAGCTGGTAGCCAGATTCTGCTGGTGTGCACACTGCCCACTTCAGGGTGCAAGGCATCACGAGACGCTTGCTTAGCCGGCTGAGCTATGGAGAGTCATAGTGAATCACACAGAAGCTGAGGAGAGGTGTAGCAAAAGCCACAGCACAACAGAAGACACTAGAGAGGAAACAACAAGCAGAAAGTCACACCACAGCATGCCATATCCCTGCCTAACATCCTCTGAGGGAGAGGCAGCTTTTGGGGAGGATTTGCCATAGTTGCCCTGCTCTAGATCAAGATAGATGTCTGCAGCCCTGTGTCCAATGTCTTGGAAACTTTAGGGCAAATCAATAGAGAGATAAAGGAAGGAGAACTGTGAAAGAATGAAAATAAAACCTAACTCTACACAATGACAATATTAATTTTTTTGGGGTGCAGAAAGTGTCTAGCAGCTGCAGTAAAGACTGGCTTTCTGGAGTTAGGTCCTGCCTACAGCCATTCAATCATATCATACCCTAAGAAGAATTTATAAGAAAAGACAAAGTACATCGTGCTATAAGGAAAATGTTTGCTAAAAGTTTCAGAAAAAGTGTGTTAGAAAGCCAAGAAATTAAAGACTCATAGTACTGTTCTTCAGTGTATAGTACTTCATGATAGATGAAGCTTGAATGTTTTAACAGCTGTCAACCATGTTCTATTAGGTACTGCGACTGCTGGTGCTGGCTGGAAGTGTTTCACTGGTGCCACCCGTAGTGCCTACTGGTAGTTCAGGTTTGTCCTCTAAGGCATGCAGTCAGAAGGAAAGGAAAAATGGAAAAAAAAGAGACAACATAATTCAGTAAAGATCCTGACAAAGCTTCTGTTAAACTTTACAGAAAAGCAGCAGAAACCTCAGCTTTTGAGGGGTTTGCAGTGACGCTGAATGACACAGAAGACTTTAATATTAGAGGCTGCTGCAAATGGCAAGAAGAACAAGTCTAATGTCACCCACACCAGCCAAACTATCTTGTGATGTTGTCTGCAGGCTACTGAAGTTACTGTATTTGTGCTGTGCTAGGCTTTCTGTTGGTTCAAAACCTTCTCAGTTTGTATTAAGGGTTCCTAGATGTGTGCTCCTGGAGGTTACGTCAGAAGTGGATGGTCAGGTGGGCATGGAAAGGAAGAGGACCGTTAGGAACCCCAGAATTGTCTGAACAGAAATTTCTTGCTTGGAAGCAGCCCGAAGAAGAACTTGGAGAATATTCTAGGAAACGTTCAGGGAGAAATAGGGATCTCTTGCCAGCATGGACATGATGAAGACAATTCAGCAGAAGTGGCCAAAGAGACTGTTTGGTAGTGCCAGAGCTGTTAAGATCTCTCTTGAAGTGATGACAGAAGAGGAGCCTGGAAGAAGAGACATTCCAGCAACATGTCTTTAGCAGCATTGTAAGCATCTCCTCTGTCTTAGGGAGCTTTCACATCAGTCTGCCTTCATTTCCAAAGGGTAAGTCTCTTGGGAAAAGGTCATCAGCTTCCCTCATAGGAAAGTACCTTTCTACAGCTGTTGTGAGCAGATATTTGACTCAATGAAAGAGAGAACCTGCCCACAGCAGAGGAAACTATCAGACTATATGGAATGTGCAGCAAAGGAATTTCTATCAGACAGAGTCTAAGAACCAGGTAAACAAAAATAAAAGGCAGTGAGTATTACCTATTACACATAAAGAAGGAGGAATTGTTCCAGGGTGTTACACAAATTACAGATGATTGCCCTAAATAATTTTTCCATGGTGGAGCCGTGGCAGTATTATATTCTCTGCTCTCAGTCTATTGAATTTTTAATTCTGAGCTCATGTTCAGGATGTCTTCAGATGGCAAAGCACCTGCTACCTGACTACATGACAAAGGAAGCACCCTCATCTTAAAACACGCTGAGCTCACTGAATGAGATTTGCTGGGTAAATGCAACGAGCCCTTCATTGCCAGACCTCCTGAAGTTTATTTTTCATTAGTTACCTTCACTCAGCTGCATGAATCTGACACTGAAATCTGTAGGGTGGTTGATTTTGAATAAGTATCAGTACGGTTGTTTCTTTTCATGGTTGCACACGAAGGTGAATGCTTTTGGAGAAAATCTGTGTTGTGTCAGGCAGAAGAATCATATTGCTGAGTTTTTCCTGGGCTTTGAGGGTAGTTTTTGCTGTATTTGAGACTTAGATAACCTGCGTGGTGTATCTGTGGAATATACTCTTGAAATATTCAGGAGCTTATTGCATCCTGTCTTGGATTTCCCCATAAGCAAGTTACCTTAATATAAGTAAACACGAGGCTTCCACTGAAGTTTATGTGTTTTTGTATGGATAACATGTTAACATGGGTTCATATGAAATGGAAGGAAAATGTCTTGGAAGTATAAATTCAAACCTGAAAAGCACAGCCCTTAGATAGAGGTAAGAAATCACTTTTCATGCAGTCATGCTACAATATACTTAGTGGCCACTGCCATCACTGGGACAGCCAAGTGAATCATTGCTTTCTTCTACAGTGAAAAATTGACATTATTTTTCTATTCTGTAACTGCTGTGCAGGCTGATCTTTCAGAAAGTAGAGCTAAATCAATGCCTTCAACACTACACACACTTCTGACTGTATAATGTTGTTCCAGTTCTCATGATATTGCTGAGCTACTACTTATTAGAGCGATAATCCACGTTTCTAGAATTATAGACAAAAAAATTAGGTTGGCAGCAACATCTGGAGATCATTTAGTTTAATAAACTGCTCAAAGGATGCTGGAATTTGAATTTGGGTGAGGTTACTCAGAGCCACAGTATCACAGTATCACAGTATTATCAAGGTTGGAAGAGACCTCATAGATCATCAAGTCCAACCTGTCACCACAGAGCTCAAGGCTAGGCCATGGCACCAAGTGCCACGTCCAATCCTGCCTTGAACAGCTCCAGAGTTGGCGACTCCACCCCCTCCCTGGGTAGGCCATTCCAGTGGCCAATGACTCTCTCGGTGAAGAATTTTCTCCTCACCTCAAGCCATAACGGATTCTAAAATCTGTAGGTGATTTTCATTGACATCATTCACCCCTCAGGTAACTTGCACTCTCTCAGAAGTACGGCTGCTCGGAGATAACTGCTCAGATAACTCGTGTTTGTTAATGAACACAAAGTCAAAGGAGCAAGCTAGTGTCGTCAGAGAGAGACAGAAGGAAAAGGTCTTGAGGAGGAAAGTACAGATATCGACAGGGGTAGGCAGAAGAAATGAGGAACCTGCCAGAAGAACGAGAAGTCAAATTTTGCTTTTGTTGGCCACACGTCCATATAACTTGCACTTCTGCTGAACTAGATTGGTTAAGTGGTCAGACTGCTGGGCACATTTATGAAAATACCATCAGATATATGAAAATAGGTACGTGAAAACACCAGGTAGACCTTGTCTGTTGAACTGTGCCACTCGGTCAGGCTGTATGAGAAGTGACCATGGTCAAGAACACCTCTCGCTTCAGTTCCTGTCCCCAGTTCCTTTACAATACTTTTGATTGTCTTTGCACAATATAGGGACTAGGAGTGAGTGACTCATGTTTGAATCCCTGCTGAAGAAGAAATAAAAAAGGCACGTGGATGCTGCAATTCAGAGAGGTGGTTGACATCTGCCAGCACAAGGACCAGGTCCCTGCTACTGGGACTCAAGGTGGAAGAAAGGGGCTGGTAACTACAAAAAAGGAGGGATGTAGCGACCTACAAAGCCTCCCCTGTCCAGACTATGGAGCTAGGAACTGTGACTGTAAAGGATATCATCACTGGAATTAGAGGAGCATTAACATAAACCTTTAAAGGGTCCCCTTGAAGAAAAATTATGGTTTTGAAGCTGAGAGTGGAAGAGCTGTTATGATGTTTAAAAAAGAAGTCCCACGGGCTTTCACGCGGGAGGCTGGAATTATTATCCATTTGGCTAAGTAAAGCTGACCCAGGAGCTGACGCTAACTGAACTTCTGAGTGCTTCCGTGTTTGACCATACTCTGTATAAATAATCATGTTTGGAATTATGAAAGGAAGCAAATTCAAAGGCTGAAACTCCATCCTTACCATCCGTCTCCTGCTGAGTCTTTTTATTTCCTCCCACATGGTACTTTAGATCAAAACACTTTAGAAAAGATCTGCAATAATATCTGAGCTTGATGATAAAGGAAGAAACGCCTGACAGTCAGGACTGTGTGTTTTCATTCAAACCAACGACATATTGGCTGCTATGAGGCTGAAGGAGAAGGCTCTTAGAGGTCTGCAGGGGCTTTGGAAGAGTGTATAAACATGAAAAAACAAGGCAGGGACTTTGTTTAGTGAGCTAGAAATAATCCAGTGGTACAGATGAACCATGTTGCTTTGGCTGCAAGAGGAACAGAGGGGTCTCATGAAGGGAGAGTGCAATCAGAAGTCTTTTGCAATGAATATCATTGAGCTGCAGAAATAACATTATTTTAAAACACATACAAAACAAGTTTCCAAGCCACTTTTTCCATTGTATTGCTTCTGTGTCCAGAAGACCCCACATAATGTTTGCTTATACATTTAGATAACTTAGGGCTCTGTTAGGCAGTACTCAGCAATTTTATCCTCAAGGCAATAATTTTCACACCAAAAACCTGTCCAGCATATACGATATAACACTTATGGAAGTATCTCATTTTAACATTCTAGTGGGACAACAAACCTTATTTTCTAATTCTCTGATTTCCGTTCCTGTAAAAGCAATAATTGTCTCCAGTTCTAACTTCTACAATATTAAAATATAGAACTGGTCTAGTACCATTTCTATGGGATGTAGAAAATTATCCGTGTGTGTTATTAATAAGAGTCTTTGAGATGTACCATTGCTTGTGACAGTCGGGTGACCATCATGACGGAATAATCTCACGCCCCTTTAAAAGAGGCAGCTAGTTATATTCTCCCTCTGGAGTCATTGGATAAACACAGGCAATTCCAGGACATTATCAATCTAAACTAATCTAATCAATTTTTGGCATTTATCCTATGATGAAATGACTGCCTTCAGTGGCACCTCTGTGAATAGAAGGATTTGAGGTTTCATCCATCCAGACTTCCAAGTTAGGGAGGTGGATTCTTTCTTAAGGTCTAATTTGTCTTCTCTTTTTCTACAGGCTTTCCCACTTAGACAACCTTCAAGTGCGAGACACCACGGATCAATGATAACATTATTCTTACACACATAGTCACGGCAGTCTTCTTTCAAGAGCTATTTAGGTCATATTATAATCAGCAGGGGAAAGTGTTTCAGTCCTCCTACACAGTAGTTACTGCTTCTGCTGCTGCCACGATGTTTTTGGGTGCCATGAATACTTGGATATTGCTTTCTCTGCTTGATAGCAGGGTCCATGTTAACTGTTGCAGAAGCACCTGCTTTTGCTGCCTTGTTTGCCCATAATGGGTATTTCCTACTACTTTTCTTCTTCCTGACCCTAACTGCTCATCATGAAGGTGGAAATAATGACCCTGCTGGCTATCCAGTCCCTCCTATCCTTTCCCTGTCAATGCTCAATGTGATTCTTTCATTCTCTTGATAACGCAGACTCAAGAATATCCCAACGGCAAGTAACTGTCTACTCCCGAGCTCGCTTGACTTTGATTCTTTCCCACTTGATTTCTTCTTCCATCCTTGCCTCAGACAAATTACGGTAAAAAAAACATCAGCCATGTCCAGTGAACATCCATCATCCAAGATGTTCTTGAACCAGGCAATTCACCGAAAAGGTTATTTTTTTGGAAAAGAGCCTGTATTAATTGCATAAAAGCTGTCCCTGTTCCGCTTTGGCTTAGTCTCTTTTCTGGCTTCCAGTAGCTGACTACAATTCCTCTTTCACTGAATTTCCAGCTTCAGGCAGCTCTGCAGTCTGCAATGTCCATGTATTTTTGCTTTTCAAAAGTAAGTGTGGCATCACTGACTCTGGAGCAACACCTCTGGCTGCGAAGCCTCACAGTTGTTTTGATAGTGCCAGTTTGATGAAGACAGCTTTCTGTGGCTTCCCCTCTTGTCTTGGTAGTGGGAGGAGGCTGGGACTGGGTTTGCTCAGACAGTGTGCCTCATCAGCTTCCTCTTTGATGGTCCTTCTCCACCAGGGAGAGGGTTTCTTGTCTGTGAGAGGCGAGAGATTACATGAATTCTTAGGCTGAATACAGTGGTCTCCCTGGTTCCTTGCATGGATCGCTAGGTTTGAATGGAATCCTAAGCTCTTAAAGATCAGGAATGCAAATTAATTAACAAATGCATTCATGAATGTAAAAACATTAAGTGAAAAACTTTTTTGTTTTGAAATACTGAACATTTTTAATGTTCCAAATATATATTAAAAAAAAGACCTTGGTTAGATAGTGTTTTCACTCTCTTGGAACAGAACAGAACAGAAATCACAGGACAAAATAACCTGATCTTTTCCAGCTTTTTAAAACACATTTGGGGAATTAAAAATCCTCTGTTTTTTTCATTCCACTAATATGTTCATGATACTGCTACAAATTAATAACAAAAAATAGATTAAATAGGCATTTCAATAAAAATTGAAGCATTTCTTTTGTTGCAGGTTGTATTGTCTCTCTCACTAGATTTTCTTGCAGTTTAATATCACAGACTATTTAAGAGGTAAGCAGCAAAGAAAAAAGTGTATACTCTTTTGTCCCCAAAGTGTAATGCAAGAAGCAGATACATAGCAGGAGGAACAACAACATGGATAGATATATAATGTAACTGCTCCTGACTACAGGTCCTTTCATTATTTTCTAGTTTTTTGGGGAAGGAGAGCTACATAGTCGTGAACACAGTGAAGAATTTCATCCTTGCTTAGAGCAGAATGATGAGATGCTGCTCACACATGCAGGCTGCATGAAAGAACATTGCTGTTGCTGGGTTCTTCTGTAGCTTCAGAGCATAGTCTTAATTTTGCTCAGTATATAGTGCCCCTTTTACAAAGCCTTGTTATGTGACTTCCTTCTGACATACTAAGTTTTGGAATCATAGAATCATTAAGGATTGGAAGGGACCCCGAAAGATCATCCAGTCCAATCCCCCTGACACAGCAGGGTCAGCCAGACCAAGTCATACAGTCAGTCTGGGTTAGAAGGGACCACAGGATCATCCAGTTCCAACTCCCCTACCATGGGCAGGGACACCCTACCCTAGATCAGGGTGAAAAAAGCATTAATACTGACATTTTGGGTTTCACCTGTATATGTAATGGTATGTAGATGTTGCCTTCTTATATCACAGAATCACAGAATCATCATGGCTGGAAAGGACCTCCAGGGTCATCAAGTCCAGCCTTTTTCCCTAGTGTCTAACCGCTAGACCATACCCCTAAGCGCCACATCCACTCGTTCCTTAAACACCTCCAGGGATGGTGACACCACCACCTCCCTTGGCAATCCATTCCAGCACCTAACCACCAAAGTCTTTTCCACAGCTTTCTCAAGCGGTTGACTCATTGCCTCTGTCCATGGCAATCTGTAGATGGATCAATCAAGCACGCTTATGTGCAGTGTTCCCATACAGAGTAGTTGTCCTTAGCCTGAGAATAATAGGGTTTGGTGACATTGTACATTTGGCACATCGTGAACTTGCTTAACATCACCCTCACCAGAAAGAAATGTCTGCTTACCTGCTGTATGGCTTTCCTTGTCTGCCAGAATGTGGCAAGTGGCATTTGAAGTTCTGGTGTGACTGTGAAGGTACGGAGAAGCACAGACACACTGCCCTGCTACTGGAGTGGAGCACAAGGCATAGGGCAGGGGAACAGAACCTAGTGCACCCACAAAGCTCTTTTTGTTTCGGAGATGGAAGTAAAAGAACTATGGTCTTCAGGTTTTGGTCCTTGTGACTGCAGCAGATCTGTTCTGAGGATAAAACTGATCAAATTTAGCTAAGTAATCATTTGCTATGGATTTCTGCTTTAATTTTGGTGTACCTTGAAATGGGGAAAAAGATTGAAACACTCTCCAAAACGTTTGACAGCAAAAAAATGAAGTGATTAAAGTGTAATTTTCATTTTCCACAGAACTTTATTTAGTGAAGATTTAAATATCCACTTTTCAAGTAAAATGGCATTGAAATAAAATTCTAGATCTATTCAAAATATTTTAAACAGATTTTCTAGACAGCAAGTTAAGGAGAATGAATACAAATTTAAATTAATACAAATCTACCATTAAAAGTATTTTTTAATGCAACTTTGGAGGAGTTTGCCAGAGGAGGGCCACAAGGATGATCAGAAGGTTGGAGCACCTCTTCGAGGAAGACAAGCTGATGGATTTTGGGCTGTTCAGCATGGAGGAGAAAAGGCTCTGAGAGGATCTTATAGCAGCCTTTCAGTACCTGAGTGGGACCTATAGGAAAGCTGGAGAGGGAGTTTTTACAGGGACTCTAGTGATAGGACAAGAGGGAGTGGCTGCAAACTAAAAGAGGGCAGATTTAGATTAGATCTTAGGAAGGAATTCCTCAGCATGAAGGTGCTGAGGCACTGGAACAGATTGCCCAGAGAAAATATTCAAGGCCATGCTCGATGCTGTGTCAAACCTCTGCAGCCTGATCTAGTGAGAGTTGTCCCTGACATGGCAGAGGGGTTGGAACTAGATGATCTCTATAACATGATTCTATGAATCACATTTTTTTCCTACACTGGAGACTCAGTTAATCAGGCAAATTAACCTGTGTCCTAAATAGCTCTGTATATATTTCCTGTTAACTAAATTTATAAGATAAGGTTCCTCAGACAAATTCAACACAGACAAAGACAAATTATTCTTAGTTGTCCTCATTTTATAGGAGTTGATGCTTGTTTGTGCTGTTCTTAAATTTATTTGTTGGACACTGGCAGTCTGAATAAAACTCTGCACTCAAAAGGAATTTGTTTTCAACCTTCCATTAGTTAGATTTCAAAATTTTCATTTGTTTTCTTCACAGTTTTCATTGCTTTCACCGTATATCAATTTGAGTTATGGCACAATGTCAGCCTTCATTTATTAGGGACATGACACAGATTAAAAAAACCTGGACAAGCTACAACTGATAAGAATTTTGAAAGCTTCACTCCAAAATCGAATGGAGATAGAAGTTGAAGACATGGAGATAACAATTGATGGACAGAGTCTATTCCAACTGAGAATACCAAAGACGACTGTAGAATGCTGTGAAATTGAATTGATCACCTGGAAAATAAAGTTAGAGTAAGAAATATCAGGTGTGAGGGCTGGAGAAGCCGAGCTAATCTTTTCTGAGAGGATTATGAGGGCCAGAAAGTGGATATTTCAGGTTTTTTAATACATGCCATTCCTTGCCTCTCATAGCTCCAGTGTCATCAGTCTGAAAACACAGTGACATGGTATTTGTGCAGAGCGTCTCTCTGGGCCTCTGGTAGACAAAATAAACATTAAAATATCTACAGGAAACTGAAATTAGAAATGGCATAGTTATAAGCAATTAAAAATTGTGAAATTGGTATTAAATGACTAAAGCTATTGTCTGAACCAGTAAACACCTCCAGAACTAACAGAGATCTAATGGAGCAGTAAGTACCCTTTTGTCAGAAAAAGCACATACTCAACCGTAAGAAAGCAAGAATAAGAATAATTCCTTACTTTACACTTTTCTGTGCTGTGTCAAACCTTAACTTGTTAAGGGTAACTTGCCAAGACCATAGATTCATGTATTTCTGTTGCCTGCAGACATGCAGAGCATGTAGACAAGAAGAGTTGTATGTGCCCTATGAAAAATGGCTTTGGTTCAGCCTCTGAGGGGTTTAGTCTCAGTAATGGAGATTGCCGCTGCCCTTCCTCTTAATTCTCAACTGCTGTTGCCACCAAGCTCACTTAGCTACATTTATATGATGTGATAAGTTGTATTACATTTATAATCATAATTATCATGTCTGATTAATCTTGCTTGTTCCAGAAAGTCATGCAAGTTTCTTACTGGAGGGCATACTTGCAAGTTTCAATGTTCATGTGTAAGGCAGATGACCTAAAGACTGACAATAATTAATATAAATTAAAGGTGTCTGTGGCAAATTAAAGACAGGAGTGCTGGGATGGTTTCAGTATCTGGTGTTGACTGAGGCAGGAAAAAGTTAGCTGTAGTGTGAAGTTGGAGGGCGTGGGGATTGCTAGAGCTGTACCCATCAATCCAACACTACACAGTGGGGTCTTAAGAACTTTCCTTTCAAATTTGTCTGAGATGATACAGCGCTCTGGTCTACACCTAAGCTCTTCCAAGCACCTACATACATGTCACTTGTTCTGGCCATGCACAGGATCCTCGATAAAAACCTGCTGAAATCAGCACAGTGCAGGATTTGACTACAAACAAGTCAGTAATACGGAAGATGTAATTTCTGCCGGGTCATCACCTTCTCAACCTAACCCACCTGCTAAAACATTCACTAATCTACCAATGTTATCCAGTGGTTTTATTCCTATCTTTTGCCTTTTGGTGGTTCTCTGCATAAATTGTGTGGAACATGTGTGTTTGCATGTGAAAAAATAGTATCTTCCTTCTGTACTATTATGTATGGAGCTGGGAATTTCAGACTATGAGGGTGAATTTTAGCTTTATTTTCACTGAGAGGAGAAAAGAAGGACAAAGCCCAGGCTGTAGTCTACATTTGCAAAGGACTGGAGCATTTTCCATTGGAAGTAGTACAGCTTAACAGAAAAAACAGGCTATTTATGAACCCTGAGTTTTAGTAACCTTATCTATCTGGACAACGGGAACTTCTGAACATCTGTTAGGCATCCTTGTTAGGCATCCTTTGGTCCAGTGTGAGGTGTTCCAGCTAAAATATACTCAGAAAAATCCAAAATACAATGAATTTAACTAGAAGGAAAGAATTAGGACAGAAGTGTTCAGTGTTTATTGTCTTCTTATGAGTAGAGGCTCCTAGCAAGCCTACCTAGACTACTAGATGCTCCTAGCAAGCCTACCTAGACTACTAGATGCTCCTAGCAAGCCTACCTAGACTACTAGATGCTCCTAGCAAGCCTACCTAGACTACTAGATGCTCCTAGCAAG
>VXBP01001819.1:9551-31347 GCA_013400115.1 Rhinopomastus cyanomelas | reverse complement strand
CTGGAGAGGGTCCAGCGGAGGGCTACGAGGATGATTAGGGGACAGGAGGGCATGGCTTATGAGGAGAGGCTGAGGGACTTGGGGCTTTTTAGTCTGGAGAAGAGAAGACTTAGAGGGGATTTGATAAATGTTTATAAGTATCTGAAGGCTGGCCAGGAGGGGGGGACAGGCTCTTTTCACTTGCTCCCTGTGAAAGGACAAGGAGCAATGGGTGTAAGCTGCAAAGGAGGTTCTGCCTCAACACAAGGGGGAACTTCTTTACTCTAGGGGTCACAGAGCACTGGAACAGACTCCCCAGGGAGGTCGTGGAGTCTCCTTCTCTGGGGACTTTCAAGGCCCGCCTGGATGCGTTCCTCTGTGATCTGTGTTAGATAGTTTTGTCCTGCTCCGGCAGGGGGGTTGGACTCGATGATCTCTTGGGTCCCTTCCAACCCCTAACATCCTATGATCCTATGATCATCGAGTCCAACCATCAACCCTATCTACAAGTTCACTCCTAAACCAGATCCCCCAACACTACATCTACGCGACACATCCAGGGATGGCGACTCAACGACCACCCTGGACAACCCAGCCCAGTGCCTGACCATTCTTCCTGATGCCAGTCTAAACTTACCCCATCGAAGCTTGAAGCCCTTCCCTCTGGTTCTGTTGCTAATTACCTAAACATTTCACGCTGCAATTTAATTTAAGTATTACTAGCACAGGAATACCCCAGACACCCTCATGCAATGCAAGATGATACAGGTTACTTGCTGATACGCGTTACTCTGCAGTCTGCTAATGAAATAGTTAGTAAAACCTGTTGAGGAGCACTGGCTTTCCAACCCAGATCGGCAGTGATGGAGAACCCAGCAAGATCCAAGATCCTTGGACAGCTCCTGTAGGGCCCTATTAGAAGGCTGGAGAAGAACAATTCAATACGGCAGGAAATGACAGGATGAGGGGCCATGGTGTGAAGCTGGAAAAGGGTAGACTTAGGTTAGACATCAGGAAAAAGGTCTTTAAACTGAGAGTGGTGGATCCCCGGAATAGGTTGGCCAGAGAGGTAGTAGAGGCCCCATCCTCAGAGTCATTCAAAGGTCAGGCTTTATAGGGCTCTGGGCAACCTGGTCTGGTGAGTGATGTCCCTGCTTATTGCAGCACACACCTCGATGAACACACTGAGGTACAAGTCAAGTCCTCACACATGAGACTTTCACTCTGAACGTATTAGATCTGCTCCACTGGTCTGCAGACATGCTCTCACCCAGACTTTGAGCATGGTCTCTTTGCTTGGCTGCAAATAAACTACTTCACAATAGGATCTCTTTGTCTTTATTACAAATAAGTTGTTTCATGCTACCTAGCACCTACAGCTATAAAGGGTCAAATGCCACAAAAGAGACAGTTTCCTAGGATCAGAATCACAGAAAGCACTGGGTTGGAAGGGACCTCCAAAGGCCAACTAGTCCAATGACCTGGCAGTGAGCAGGTACATCTTCAACTATCAGGTTGCATTTAGCCCCATCAAGACTGACCTTGAACGTTTCCAGGAATGGGACATCTACTACCTCCCTGGGCAACCTGTTCCAGCCCTTCACCAACACTTACATTAGCTTCCTGAAAAACAACACACCACTTCCTTCTGCACCCCCAACAGCTGTAAATGAGGAAATGAACACAGGGTTTTGTTTAGAACATATCTCCCAGATACTTCAGAAGTTGTTTTTAAATAAATAACCAAAACCAGAAAAAAAAAAAAATCAGAGATACTTTTGGGACCCCTCTGGGCTAACAGAAAGGAGCAAGTGCAGAGAAATATTAGCAGAACTTAGTGGAAAGTGTGGAATGAAAGGGCACATTGTCCAGGTTCTCAGCCCTGCCCCTTCATACAACCAGCACTGTAATAAGAACTGGTACCTTTTCTTCCACTCATTCTTTCCCCTAACTCTGCTTCAAGCGCAGATGAGCAAGATAAGGCTTCCAACTGCCATAAAAACCTCTCACACATGATTTTGGTGACATAGTTCACCAGCCCTTAACAGTCACTCACGTTTCTGCCCCAAACTACCTGACTAGCATTAAGAGGCCCCATGGGGAGAACCACCATCCCAGGCAGTTTGGCTGGTTTGAAGCTGGTGGAAGCAGAGACCGAGCTGTCATTCTAGATCCCGCCTGAGGCGCAGACTCCGCAGCACAAGGTAAGATTACACTTCCACACCCCATGCAGTACCTGTTCTGCAGGTGTACAGTTTCAGTTTCCAGGACTATCGGTTTAATGTCCTTGGAGACGCCAAATCCCCTTTTCTTTCAAGTATCTTCAGTGTGGGTGCAGACATACAGCAATCAAATAACTGAATCAGAAGTCAGCCAAGCTGAGGTTAGCAAGGAACGTGTGTTTCCCCAGCACAGGCAGAACGCTAAGGGCATCATCACGTTGCATCTATCAATATCAATACTGTCGGGTGGCTATTTCAATATTTATTCAAATGCATCATCTAGAAACACGATAAGTATTTTTCTATGCTCTTCAATTTATTAGTTTGGAAACACAACATTATCAATAGGCTGAGACGGTGTTTCCCCACACCACCCCTAAGAAGAAGGAGAAAAGCAATCATTGGGGAAAAAGTAAAATCATAAAATGGAGAGCTATGAAGATTATATCCAAGGTTTGGAAAACCAACAAAGCAAAGGAGGGAAACACAAAGGTGAACTGAACTGCTGAATTCAAAGAAAGCAAAGGCCAAATTCACGCTTATGGGATGGACACCTTTAATTAAAATTACCATTAAAATTGAAATCACTCCATGAAAGGAGGTTGTAGTCAGGTAGGGGTCAGGCTCTTCTCCCAGGAAGCTAGCGATAGGACAAGAGGGCAGGGACTGAAGCTGCACCAAAGGAGGGTGGTTGTTAGGAAGCCCTTCCTCACAGAAAAGGTGATCACACACTGGAATGGACTGCCCAGGGAGCTGGTGGAGTCCCCATCCCTGGGTATTTAAGGACAGACTGGCTGTGGCGCTTAGTGCCACGGTCTAGCTGATGTGATGTTAGGTCCTAGGCAGGACCTGATGATCTTAGAGGTCTTTTCCAGTTTCTGTAATGAAACACTAACCTACCTGGACATACCAGTGTGATTTACATGAAGTACCACATTCACACACACTCCAGTCACATAAACAATAGTTCTTTTCCAACACAAACTTTAAGGGAACATTTAAGCTTTTTAGGTTAGACATTAGGAAAAAGTTCTTGAATCTGAGGGCGATGGATCCCTGAACAGGTTGCCTAGAGAGGTGATGGAAGCTTCATCCCTGGAGTCATTCAAGGTCAGGCTTGACAGGGGTCTGAGCAATCTGGTCTGGTGAGTGATGTCCCTGCTTGTTGCATGGGGGTTGGACCTTTGCAAGTCCCTTCCAACCCTATGATTCCATGATTTAAGCTGTTTTGTCTGGTATCTTCATGGATATTGCTGCAGAACTGCTGCAAAACAGGGGACTAAACACAAAAACAATTCAAGTGTAAAACAAGCTTCTGAAAACCCATACAGATTGCATCTGAAGGGTGCACTGTGTAGGAGAATTCTTGTATGCTGTAGCGGGACGGCCAAGTAGATGTGAATGAAATTAATAATTTTATGAAACATGAAATAAAACTATGAAAGGCAATTCAAAAGAATTTTCATTTGCACCGTTCCACTATGCAACAGCTCCTCAAAACCCTGCAACAGTGGGTGCTGTACAGACATCTAACAAAAAGACAGGTCCCAAAGATAAAAACTGGAAAGGAAGTAAAAAAAATTGATGAAAAAGCAGTGAATACACTTCACACAGGAAAGAAAAGTACCAGGAGCTACAAGGTCACTGCAGTTTTTTCGTATCTTCAGACTTAAAATAAACATAAAACACCCTTGACAAATATTTTCATTATTTGTTTAGACTGGAGGAACTAACTCATTGCCTACCAGGCTTGAGATTCTCGTGCAGACAGCCAAAGACTAGATAAGAAATGGCTGGTATCAAAATCAATGCACCGCACGTGTCACAAATGTTTGCCCCTTCACTCTCCACAGAAAGGTCTGTTTCCCAGATGGCACAAACAACTATCATACCAAACCTAATCAAGTTTTAGTACTCTGAGAGACATGAACTAGCAAAATGATGATGATTTTGAAGCTAGTAGTGATATTCACAGATCCTTAATGGAGCTGCTTTATTACTTTGCAGGAGCAGGTCCATTAAAAGCCTCCTGGGTCTTTGCTGTGCAAAGATAGGTCCAGCATGACTACAGAAACTGCAGATAACAATGACACGTAGCCCACCTCCCGTGAAGATGACAGACTTGGTATGTCTTGGAGGAGCAAAAAGGACAAAGAAATAGCAGCTGCAGGTGACTGGTGAGCAGAGGACAGGCCAAAAACTAAGATGAAGCAAATACTGTAAAGCAGCAACAGAACAGACTCTAAAGCCTCAGTAAAACATTGCAGGGGCCCATCGCACATCTTGTGTTGCCACTCAGAGCTGCACTGGAGTGACCTTGCTTGGTACTGGGATGGGAGAACACCACTCCACAGTCACCAGGAAGTCCAGCTGTGACCCACCCAATCACTGATAAAGCATTCAAATGCACAGCAAGATAACCCTGTCCATGTGCAAGTGGTGCTCTAGAGGCAGGATGAGCCGCTACAGCCATTCAGCAAAGAAACCCAAACAAGCGTATGTCAAAAACACTTTGTACAGCCTCCTGTACGACTTATCACTAGGAGCATCCAACGTAAGCCCAAGAATTCTTATCTCATTAAAATTACACGGGCTTGCTATCAGTGCTCCTGTGCACGTCTGCCTCCTGACATTTCACAGCAACAAGAGAAAAAAGGAAGAATTGAAAACAGAATCTTGGTTCTAACATGAGAGGCAAAGGATAAGCACCTTTGTGTAACTGCTGCAAGTGAAAACAGTAGTTAAGTCAACACGAACTTTTACCCTGGGAACCGACCAGTGCCACTGAGCAAAACCAGGAAAATTACTGATTCCTAGCTTTGTGGACTGTTGACTCTGGAAGTCACCCCGTGGGTGATAAAGGAAAGTAATCAGCTTCTTAAAACATTACAAACTCAATAGCCTCACACTACAGTTTGGTCCTCTGTTTTACTGGTTGCTTCAAATCTTCTGAGGAGCAGGTAACTATGTACACAAGCCCCCAGCACTTCAGACAGGTTAACAATGACTAGTGATTAACTTTGATTACGATGCTCAAATTTGTCATGTCCTTTGCTTTTCTCAGGAAAACAAGACGTTGGAGCTGCAAACATTCTGAGTTCTGAATTCGTAGCAGCTACCAACCTCCCCTTTTTCTTTCAGGAAAAAGAAACCACCCAGTTAGCTATAAATGATTGAGCTCTAATAAATATACACTCTGTGCATTTGCTATGTAAATGCTTGCTAGCCTCTCCTGTTACATGGTTCAGTGTTAACATCTGAAACTCAAAACGCTGTCTTGAGGCTACAAGCTAGTATTTGTTTTGTAAACAAAATAATCTGGTAATAATCTGGTAATATCCCCCCCCCCAACAAAACCACAGGGAGGAGTGCTCATACACATGGAATAACTTGATCATAAAAAGAATAAAAAGTCTAATGAACAAACTTCAAAACTCCAGTCACGACGCTCTGGGTCACAACCGTGCCAGACCAACACAATCTGAACTCTAGGATCCGTGTGAAAAGCATTAATTATATGGTACAAGGTAGATACAGGAGAGTTGTATGACATAAGCTCAACAGACCTCTCACTGGCCACCAGTATCCCCCTTACCCTACCACTCCACCTACTTGAAACACTGTAAGTATTTTTCCTTTAGCACTTATGATTTGTTGGGATGCTTTGGTCAGACTTTTCCAAGTTGTCATGTCTGAACAATATGTATTTCCTTATGCTCCGCCAGAGGCTCGCTCCCCCTCATGCACACGAAGAGAAGGATTGCCCAATTTTACCTTGTCCCTGGCCAAGCTATAACAGGCTAGTATTGCATTCTGTGCTCTCCAAGTCTACAATCACCTTTACAGTCACTTTTCCAATAGGCAGTCATCCAGACAGTGCACGGAAATCAAAGGCAACACACAGAATTATGTGATGGATGGAAGACCCTTATCCCCACCAGAAAAAAAATTGGGCTAATAATGGAAAAAGAATGTTTTATTCAACAATCTGGTGGTTTTTCCTCTCTATTCAAAGCAGACTATTGCATAACACCTGGGGATTTAAATACATGCACAGAGTGTCTGTGGGTGCCACTACACGTTGCCAAACTGCACCAGTCACTTGCAGACTCCCCACAGCTCAATGAAATGCTGAGCCTCCTATACAGCCTGTTCCACACACACAGAGTGCCCCGACCGCACCGCAGAACCGCTGACGTACCTTCCAGTGTTTGGGAATTCCCGTTCTTTTGCTGCTCGTCCTCTTCATTAATGGTGAATAAACTCGGTGTATTTGGCCTGGCACTTTTCTTCAGCCTCTCTTGTCGGAGGGCAGTAATGGGATCAGTCATGTTGCTGCTGCCTCTTGCTTATTAAAAAAAAAATAATCAAGAAGCTGCAGCCCCTGCGTCCCCGCTAGCTGCAGCGCTGCCTGTTCATTTGAGCACTCGTAATAGATCCCCTATGGATAAGCAGTATGCAAACAGCTGACAAATACCCACATCCAGGCGGCAGCGAAAGCCTCACGGTCCTTCCCCACAAGCCGTAATTAAAGGCACATTGGTCGGGATGCTGCTCGGCGCTGCCTTAGCCTGTTCAATCAGATCCCAGCCCGCAGCTCCTTGCTGCAGCACCCTTTTTGCCTCCTGCAACCCTCTTCCAGCCACAGCCCGCTAAAATATTCAGCACGCAGCACACCAGGAAAATATGATACGCCGCTGTTAGCAGTTGCCCTGACAACATCAACACATCCCAATCAACGGGGGTCTCCGAGTGTCGTCTCCTCAGCTGCAGCAAGCTGGCCTCAGGAACGCGTCTCCCACAGGCTGCTGGAGAACTGGAAGCACCTTGGCAGCTGGGGCTGCTCCTTCCTCCTCCTCGCAGAGCGGCAGGAGGATGGAGCTCTGCTTGCACAAGCAGATGAGCGCCGAGTGAAAAGAAAGCTCCAGGCACAAACCTGCATTTTGCCAGCTGCTCTGTTTATTCTTGTTTAGAAATCTTTGCCTAATCTCAGCTATAACAATGAGGATGAGTCTTCTTCCATATATGAATGTGTTGGGTGCTCCACCCCCACCTCTCACTTAATCCTATGCTGTGCATACCTTTTGCATTAGAAACACATACACCCTACCCACAATTACAGGCAGGTGTTGGAACATTCTTTTCCAAACTCAGAAACCTAGCTTTTACAGACAACAGACGAGAATGAAAGGACCTTTTGGACTGGATACTCTGCACCACACCGTGAGTTTTATGGCACCAATCACTAACAATCAGTGTGCAAAATGAATCGAACACAAACAGCGTGGGTGATTTTAATCACTTGGGTTTCCTTCAGAAGTTGGCACATGCTGCCTGCCAGTCTATGACTGTAGATTCTCTTTACGACACAGGACTTGCTCAGAAGTTTTGCAACCTCCATGTTCTATCCTTCGCCGCTCCAGACGCCACTACACAACATACGTGAGAGATCTTAATCTTCACCCACTTCCATCTCTCTCACTCACTCAGTGTTCATCATTTCCAAATGCTACTGAAGAAAAAGTGCAAGCTTGCACTTCTCTACGATATTAAAATTAAAGGATTTTCCCACACCATAGATTTTTGATGTCACCTCGTCAGCCACCACAAGATGGCACAGACAGGAGATAAGTCTGCAAGAGGTTCATACTGAAAATAAAAGGTGAAACAGATACATGTGATCAGCTCATAGAATCACAGAATCCTCAACTGCCTCAGGTTGGAAGGGACCTCAGAGATCATCTACTCCAACCCTCCCACCATCAGCAGCGACACCTCTCAACCAGACTTGGGTGCACAAGGCCTCATCCAACCTGGCCTTGAACATCTCCAGTGAGGGAGCAGCCACAGCCTCTCCAGGAAATCAATTCGAGTCTCTCCACCCTTGCACTGAAGAACTTCTTCCTAAGATCTAGCCTAAACCTTCCCTCCCTCAGTTTCAAACCATTTCTTCTTGTCCTATCACTAGGTGACACGCGTAACATCACTGAAGAAGAAGGGTCAGAGCTTACAGCAGTCACCATGGCATGTACCACAAGCGGCCTGTGATGCTCTTGATAGAGGGATCCTGGGGGAAGGACAGCTCTGTTCTCACACACCTCAGGCTTGTCAGACAGGAGCCCAGGGGATGGAGGACACAGTACTGCCTGAAGGCTCAGCTGGACGATTCTTCCTTCTGCTCCAGCACAGGCATAGAACACCCGAACAGAACACAATTACCTCACAAGACCTGAACCAGTTCTGAACCAAGGCCACAGTCCACCTCTGGCACATCTTTCCTCCCGGCTCCATCCTGCCACTTGGCTGTACCTTGGACCCTCTGGGCATACACAGAAGCTGTACACAGTGACATCTGTCTGCCATTAAAGACACTTTAGACTAAAGGGCGTGAACAAACACACACACGAAAAAAAAAGGGTAATAAAAAAAGCTCTAACAGGATTTGCCTTCTTGTGGTGCAAGAGAAAAACAACTCCATCCTGCAAATCCCATCCACTTAACACCTCCCACAAATGATAGAATCATAGATTTGGAAGGGACCTCCAAAGGACATCTAGTCCAAGCCCCCTGCAACAAGCAGGGTCATCACTCACTAAACTAGACTGCCCAGAGCCCCATCCAGCCTGACCTTGAATGGCTGGGGTTGGCTCCTCCTCTTGAGGCAGCCGGTTCCAGGGATCCAGGGTTTTAATGATGTCTAACCTAAATCACCATTTTCCAGCTTCATACCCTGACTCCTCATCCTATCATTCCCTGCCCTATCAAACAGTTCTACCCCAGCCCTCTGACAGTCGTTACAGCACTCCCACAGCCAGGAAACGATGTCGGCAGTTAGTAGCAGGACTATTTCAAATACTTGCCCCAGAGTGCTGCCAACAGAACAAAAGTAACAGACAATGGCACCCACAGCAGCTCAGTTAAACATCCTGCTCCCTGTCACTGGTTTAAGTGATGTTAGGTCACAGGCTGGACTTGAGAATCTCAGAGGTCTTTTCCAGCCTCACTAATTCTGTGGTTACATGACAGGACTCCTGCCCTTCTAAGCATTCTGATCAACCACCTTCAATTGTTAAACTACTCCGATAAGCACTTAAAAACATACAGAAAGTGTCCAACATAAGTACCTACACTTGATTGGAGGGAGCTCCAAAGGGGCTTTCAAGCTTATAGACAGAACCGTACCAGCATCTCCATTCCCTGAGACCTGAAGAGTGAGAGAGCTGAGGACTCAGAATGCTTTCTACAGTCCTGTCAGGACCCTCTGCACCCATAAGAGTGACTATAAAACACAGTAAGCACCAAGGTGGATGCTTCAGGTACTGGTAATGATTGATCTGGGCTATGACACACAGGCACCTGAGACGTTGGTGCATATTTCTTTCTGTTGACTTGCTAATCAGAGATGAATTCTGTCAGAAGAGAACCAACAGCACGGATCACGCAGCAGGATTTTATCTCAAGGTCCCCGTGGTTAAAAACCTCAGCCCACAGCACATTTCCACGTGCCGAATAAAACGGCACTGTAGCCACCAGTGACCTGTTGCAAATAAAAGACATCTATTACAACAGAAGACACCTCATAGCAGTCTCCCCAATAACACTATCAAACCTGCACAGAAAAGTGCCAGTGTGGCTTAAAACGAGGCGATGGTGACAAATCCCCTCCCTCCACAGAGAAAAAGAAAATCAATCCTGAGGTATCTCTAGCGAGAAAACTGCTTGGTTCAGCCTCGTCTCGGCTATGTGGGAGCTTCTGAAAACTGGGATGAAAGCAACATGCCCTTGGGGGAACAAAGCTGGGGATAATTTTAGTAGCGAGGCTGTTACAGGCTTTAAAAATAAATACACAAATTTAATTGCCGTTTGCTTACACAGCCTCTGTTGTGATTTTTTTTCATTGAATCATTAAGGTTTGAAAGTAAAGATAAGCCCAGGAAGAAGGGAAGGGGGAAGGTTCAAGGGTTGGTTTTACTTTTTGTTACCCTACTCTAACTTGACTGGTAATAAATTAAACTAATTTCCCCAAGTTGAGCCTGTTTTACCTACAGAGGTAACTGGTCAGTGATCTCTCTCTCTCTCTCCTCATCTTGGCCCACAAGGATTTTGTTGCATTTTCTCAGTTTAGGAGGGAAAGTGATTTAGCAGCTTTGGTGAGCACCCAGCATCCAACCAACGTCAAGCAACCATGCAGGGCTTGATATCCCTATGAAATGAAGAGCAAGTTGAAGCCAGTCACCACAATCGTCACCAAGACACTCACAGGCAGCTATGGGTAATCTGATAATTTTCAACGGCCAAACTCTAGATTTGCTATCTCCGTTCATTCACGGGATCATTTTGCTCCCTGTAAACGATCCAAACACTGCACTAAACTCGTGGCTGTGACTCGGAGTATGAGCTGCACAAGCTAACTTCACGTTCTAGAGTCACTGAAACCTCGTGGAGCACGCTGCTAGTCAAGGTCACAGTAGGGAGGGAAGACAACAGGCATCATTCAACACAAGTTAGATAACTAACAGAAACAAAGAACCTTGTGAAGACAATTTGCATCAGTTACAAGAGCTGGCAGGCTGCGATAACTACAACTGTGTCAGCTTTCAAGAGCAAAAACAGTTCATGCAACACTAACTGGAAGCCATCCTGTATCACAGGCCATGGAACAGAATAGAATCATACAGTCAGAAGGGACTTACAAAGGACATCAAGTCCAACTCCCCTACGATAAGCACGGACATCACTCACTGGACCAGACTCCCCAGAACCCCATCCAGCTTGACCTTGAATGGCTCCAGGGATGGCGCCTCCACCACCTCTCTGGGCAGCCTGTTCCAGGCATCCTCAGATTGAAGAACTTTTCCTGATGTCTAGCCTTTTCCAGCTTAAAAGCACAACTCCTCATCCTATCATTCCCTGCCCTACTGAAGTTCTTCCCCATATATATGCAGATTGCAAAGCTTACAAAGAAAGATGAGGACAATCTAGGTGCAGTCAAAGCATCCTGTTCCCCAAAACCAGCACACCAACACTGCATTGAAAAGGTTCAGTCAAAACACACAAACATGTTTTGCACAGACATTTTCAACATCAAGCATTTATGTTAAAACCTTTTTAAAAGATAAATAAATATATCCTAAGATATATACTTAAAATATACAAAATATAGACAGTGATAGGTCATAGAACATGTCAAGTTTAAAGGATCAACAAGTCTGAGTCCAAACTCCTTGAAGAACAGTGTTGGAGTGTATGGACACTAACTGAACTCCAAACTTTCCCCCTCACTCAGGAGGCTCATCTATGCATTTACTTTCTACTTCACTAGGTTTTCAATCAGGCCAAAAGGACAGAGAAAGCAGAGTCTTTTTCTTCCCCCCACCTCGTGTGAGAAAGAAGCTATTTACTCAGCATCAAAAGACTGGAAACCTTCTTTTCAACAGCATGTAAATCTAGGACAGAGCAAAATAGCCTTAGAAAAGACAGACAGGATCTCTTCCCTGTGTTTGTTTCGGCTTTTTTTTTTTTCCCTTAAAAAAAGGTTAAGCTGGAAATAGTAAAACCAGCCACTGTATCAGAGAAAAAACCTTGCTTCCATTAAGCCAACCTGTCCCAAACATCATACACACCTAACTTTTTTCCACTGCTGCTCCTGTGTTTTCTTTTCCTTCTACCTCTTATTGTCACACAGAGAGTAACCTCACCTTTAGAGAGGTTTGTAAATCTCTCTTCAAAGCTGTCTCTTCGGCCTCTTATACACAAAATAATACAGGTCCCACAGATTATTTTGACAGCAGTGTTTTAATTTGTTTATTAAGCAAGTTCAGTACTTAGTATATAAACATCTGACGCAACAATTAGTTTCTTCTTTCCACCTACTTGAAAAGAAAAAAAACCTCCCTGCATCAAACACAGGCTGGCTCAGGTTGGAAGGGAACTTTAGAGATCATCTATTCCAACCCCCCTGCCATGGGCAATGACACTTCTCAACTAGACTTGGGTTGCTTAAGGCCTTGAACACCTCCAGGGAGGGGGCAGCCACAACCTCTCCAGGCAATCAGTTCCAGAGTCTCTCCACTCTTGCACTGAAGAACTTTTTCCTAAGATCCAATCTAAGCCTCTCCTCCTTCAGTTTCAAACCATTTCCCCTTGTCCTATTGCTAGATTCCCTTGAGAAAAGTACCTCTGCAGTCCTTCCTGTAGGTTCCCTTCAGGTATTGGAAGGAAGCTTTAAGGTCCCCACAGAACCTTTTCTTCCCTAGGCTGAACAGCCCCAGCTCACTCAGCCTATCCTCAGAGTAACGGTGCTCCAGCCCTTGGATCATCTTTATTGTCTCCTCTGGCCTCACGCAAACACAGGATTCAGTGCAGGGTCTCACAAGAGCAGAGTAAAGAGGGAGAATCATAGAATCATAGAGCTGGCCACATGGCTCTTGATGCATCCCAGGATCAGGTTGGCTTTGTGGGCTGCAAGAGCACTGGGCTGGCTTGTGGGGACCTTCTCACCAATCAACACTCCCAAGTTTCTCTCTTCAGGGCTACATCTGTAATCTGTAAAACTAAATCTAAGCTGCTAGAGAATAAGAAGGGAAACCTTCATCTCTTTGACTACCACAGATTCTGCTGACAAGAGCACAGATGCGCTCAGAATAGCTTTAAACAAGTAATGAGTCAACTGACTTCTAACAGTCAAGACCATAAATCCACTGCAGTTTCATGAACTTATTCCTCATTCATCCATCGAATTAGCTGCTTCAACTCAAGAAAGAGCAGAAGTGTTCAGCTTGTCTAAGCAAACATCCACTTAAACGTGAGCCAGGGAAACAAAGGAGCAGCAGTGGATCATTAAAACTCTTGAGAAAGCACTCAGAAAGGCAGGTTCAGCTCCTTCATCCCCTGGAGTTCGATCAAGTATATCTTTACTCTGGTTTCCATATGCCAGTACCTCCCTTTCCAATCAGCTGAACTCAGAATTATTATCCATATCTGTCTGAGAGATCATGAATTTTAAGTTAGGTCAGGAAAACAAATAGCAGACACCAGGTCTTTATTTTCCTTCCCATCAACGATCCATGTGTCTCCTTCAGTTTACCCATGTGTTTATGAGACCCATCATTTGTTCTGCCAAGGCCAGATACTAATTTGATCCAAACAGTAAGAGAACATATTCTTCTGCTGCAGAATGAGGTGCTACAAGCAGCCCTGGCAATCCTTTGATGTGACGTGGGAGACCTGCTTGTCCAGTCCCACCTCGTTCCTACCCGCTGTGGTGAATCATGGGCAGGCAGTTGTGCCAGCAGCCACACTGCCTACAAGACCCTGGTGCTGGAGGAAACATCTCCACATAGAAGTCTTCTCTTGGAAGTGACCTCTTCTCAGTTTCAGCTGTCCCTCTGACATGTGCAAGGCTACATACTGGACCAAGGACTAAAAGCTCCGCAGAAGTGATTAGACAGGAAGCAAGCAGCACCTCTTTACCCTTCTGTCAGTTAAAGCTGAATCTGTGTGTGTTCCCATGCAGAGGAACATGGAGGAGAAACCTGGGAGCCCTGCCCTGCTCTGACTCAGACTCACTCACGTGAAGCTAAGAGCCTCATCATGCGCTTGGAACACGCCAACAAAACACTCAGAGACAAGATGGACATTAGTAAGTCTGGTGACATGTTTTTACTCAAATGGCTTTGCGTGGCATGACTAATGCTGAGAACTGCGCAAGGCACGCCGCCGTGGATAAAAACACAGGACGTCGCTTAGCCCGCACTGCTCTTTACAGCAGAATTATACAGCCCTATAGCTGAACACGCCACGGAGCTTCAGCCAGGGTTTGGCTGGGAAACTGAGGGAAGCTGCACAGCGTAGTGTAAACCAGGACTCAGTAGAAGACAGAAGTCATAGAATCACAACAGAATAATCATTGTTGGAAAGGACCCCCTAGATCACCAAGCCCAGCCAGGCCCACAACAACAGAGACTCTACATACCTAAATAACTGATTGATCAACAAACACAAACTAACCCACTGCATCGCTGCCACTAGAGCAGGGTGTGAAGCACCATGTCTACTCATTTCCTAAATACCTCCAGAGACAGTGACTCAACCACCTCCCTGGGAAGGCTATTTCAGTGCCCAACCACTCTTTCTGTAAAGAATTTCTTCCTAATACCCAATCCAAACCTCCCCTGCCTCAGCTACAGACCATTTGCTCTGGTTTTGTCAGTAGTTACTAAGGAGAAGAGGCCACCATCCACCTCTCTGCAACCCTCCTTTCAGGTAGTTGTAAAAGGCAATAAGGTCTCCCCCTCAGCCTCTTCTTCTCCAAACTAAACTTGCCCAGCTCCCTCAGCCTCTCCTCATACAAGTTGTTCTCTAAACCCCTTATGAGCTTGGTAGCTCTCCTGTGCTCACGTCCTCTGGACAAGTCTTCCATTTCTAATTACCTTACTAACTTCTGCTGCTAATTACCCTACTAACTATCAGCTTGGGCAGTGTTCTCACAGCTTCAGTCTGTGAAAAGGCTTCTATTTTAAATACCCAGTTGCTATACGTGTCAAGAGAACGAGGCACTTGTGAAGCACTCGAGAACATTTAGAGTACACACCAAACTTTTTCACAGAAGCATGAACACACTCGAAAGAAAAGGCAGTATGTCAAGAGCAAATTAAATGTTCTCCGTTGTTGTATCGTCGAGTCTGCGATGAATGGAATCCTGTCAACGGCTCTGTGCTGTGTTAATAACCAGTGGTCTCCTGACAGCTTCCCAACACACTTCTTAAAAGATGGTCAAGAAGCCTGGACTCTTGGAGACCTTCAAGCTGGGCCACATTAGAGTATCAGGCACCACCGTGACAGATATTTAAGGTGTCAGGACTTCATTTCTCCTCACTGTAAGCCAGCTTCTCACGTCTGTCAGTGTGGAGCAGAAATCACACCATCATATCTTTGAAGAATCTTGAAGACAGCAGGAGGCAGGGTTGCTAACTCCATCCCCTGGAAAAGAGACACAGCCCACAACCACCCTTCCTTCCCCCACAGTCTACTTCGGGTCATTCTTCTCAAACTCCAACAGATCTCCTAGGAGACACATGTTTGAGCATTTTCTCCAAGCCCACAAAAGGGTGCAACTGTAACTCCTACTTATTTTAATGAAAGCAAATACAAGACTCAAGAACCACAGAATGGTTTAGGTTGGAAGGAACCTCAGAGATCAACTAGTTCCAACTCCCATTCCATGGGCAAGGACACATCTCACCAGACCAGGATGCCCAGAGCCCCATCCAACACTTCCAGGGATGGAGCAGCCACAACCTCCCTTAGCAACCTGTTCCACGGCATTAGCACCCTCACAGGGAAGAATTTCTTCC
Organism: Rhinopomastus cyanomelas; assembly: GCA_013400115.1. Taxonomy (NCBI): domain Eukaryota; kingdom Metazoa; phylum Chordata; class Aves; order Bucerotiformes; family Rhinopomastidae; genus Rhinopomastus; species Rhinopomastus cyanomelas. The sequence continues at coordinate 15,791 of VXBP01001819.1, read as the reverse complement.
TCAGATCTCATCTATATCTCCCCTCTTCTTGCTTGAAACCATCCCCTGTCCTCTCCCTAGCGACCCTCATAAAAAGTCCCTCTCCAGCTTTCCTGTAGGTACTGAAAGGCTGCTATAAGGTCTCCTCAGAGCCTTCTTGGAGAGAAGGGCACACTCGCAGAGAGAGCAGGATACACCACTTATGATCCAAGAGGAAGCAGTTAACAAGTTGCTACAGCACCTGGACACTCCCAAGTTTATGGAGCCAGCTGGGATTCATCTCAGAGTGCCCAGGGAGCTGGCCGAGAAGCCTGCCAAGCCACTCGCCATCATTTGTCAATGCTCCTGGCTCATGGGGGAGGTCCCACCTGCCGGGAGGCTGCTAATGTGATACCCATCCACAAGAACCAGGGGAAGGATATCTGGACTGATCCATGTCTGTCAGCCTGACCTTAGTACCAGGGAAGATTGTGGAGCAGTTCACCTTCAGCTTGTTCACACAACAAGTACAGGGCAGAGAAGCAGGGCCAGTTAGCAGGGGTTTAGGAAGGGCAGGTCCTGCTTGACCAACCTGATCTCCTTTTATGACCAGTTGAGCTGCCAGGTGAATGAGGGAAAGGCTGTGGATGTTAGGTTTACTTGTCCTTCAGCAAAACATCTGACATAGTCCACCCACAGTCTTCTCCTAGAGAAGCTGGCAGCTCATACCTTAGACAGGTAGACTCATTGAGGGTGGGGAAGCTCTGAAGAGGGATTTGGACATGCTACATTTGATGGGCCAAGGTCAGGTTGTGCCAGGGGAGATTTAAAGTGGACAACAGGAGCAATTTCTTCACTGACAGAGTGGTCAGGGATCGGAAAAGGCTATCCAGAGAGGTGGGGGAATCGCTGTCCCTGAAGGTGTTCAAGAAACCTGCAGATCTGCCACTTGCAAACATGGTTTAGTGGGCAGGGTGGGGTAGGTTTGACAGTTGGACTGGATGATCTTGGAGGTCTCTTCCAACCTTAATGATTCTATGATTCTCTCCTCCAGGCTGAACAGTCCCAATTCCTTGTGGCCTCCTCAGGACTCACTTCAACAGTGACAGAGCACTGGAACAGGCTGCCCAGGGGAGTTGTGGCATCTCCGTCTCTGGAGACGTTTAAAACCTGCCTGGACATGTTCCTGTGCGACTTGGTCTGGTTGATCCTGCTATGGCAGGGGGATTGGACTAGGTGATCTGTCGAGGTCCCTTCCAATCTCTACTGTTCTGTGAGTTCAATGTCCTTTATGCATTGGGGGCTCCAGAAGAGCTCTAAGAAGGGCAGAGCAGAGGGGAAAAACCACCTCCCTTGACCTGGTGGTCACATTTATGATGTCTCAGGATAGGGTTCATCTTCTGGCCTACTCTCATGCACTGCTGGCTCATGTTGAGCTTCTCATCTACCAACATCATTTCAATATCCCAGTATCTATTCCAATACTGATATTCCAGTACACACCAGCACCACATCAATAACCACAAACTGCTGAAGAATTAAACCTAACCCAGTTGAAGCAATGCAACATCTCATAGCTGATTTCACCTTGAACATGCACAACATGAATACAGCCTTCATAATATGAACGTTCTACCGGAGTTTCTAGAGAGGAGGTGGGTGTGGAGTGAGTTTCCACAGCAACACCAGCACCAAGCTGGGGCTTTATTGTGGGGCTAGACTGTTGCACATGGTTTCAAATGGAAAATGAACATGATTGAGGCAGTTATTGCACTGATCATACTTCATTACCTTTGATCCCACTAAGAAGTCGTAAAGTATGAACCTTGTTTATCCGAGAGAGGAACGAACCAGCTATTGTACAAATATAACAGCAGACGTGTCAGATTCACCAGTTTGACACCCTGAAGTAGCACATCTGAGAAAACACCCACCCTCCAAACAAAGCCCCAGCAAAATGCCCACACAGATTACTTTGGATAGGCCAGCAGGCGCTCTCCTGGTGTAGGGGAGATACCACTTCAGCCAACTGCTCCAGCATCGTTCACCAGGCCTGATTCTGCATGAGCTCCAGAGGTTTTCTGCAGCTGTGCTTGGCTTTAGGAGTTTTGTTTGCTGTTACTGTTTTGAATCTATGGGGAGCTTTACTATGGGGGGATGGTAGGGTGGTTTGTCCTTTGTTGTGGTTTATCCCACCACCTCCCACCTTTTTTTTACTGCCAGAAGGTGGGTGGAGAAAGACACCCTGGCTCATACTACAAAACACTTGTATGAAGAGTTTGCTTCAACTTCTCCAGGGTTAGTCTGAAACCTACCAGTGTGTAAAGTACCAGTGACCACTGTCTGTACTGGAGCAAGGAAAGATACCAAGAGACAGCACTTGCGCAACTTTTTAAAGCTGAGTGACTGCTTCCATCAGGATTTTAATCCCCTCATCCACACTTAGTCTAGTTGTCACATTCTACAAGCTACTGACAAATCAGAGTCTCTGCATTCAGAGCTACAGCAACGAGGCAGGAAATTATTGATGTAGGACAAACTAAGTGATTGTGAGACCTGGCACAGGATTTCCTCGCTTGAATAGGTTTTAATCAGAGAGGAGTGGCAACAGAATTACACATTCTCGACTTTTAATGCATAAAGATGGGAAACTCTCACAACAGAACTAAAGTTTAAAGAGCTATGGATGGAAATCAGAGTTCTCCAGTGTTTACAAGTGCATACTGCCATGGCAGCATAACCTGTTGCATCGAAATGCTGTTATGTCAACTTCACCACACCTTGATCTCCGATAACTGAGGTCTAACTTATGGGTCAGAGCAAAGAGCAATGGCCAAATCACAGGCTACTGCTGGGTCATGCAGCACACGTGGGGCAGAGGTCTGTCCTGCCCACACAGTGGCATGGGAATCATAGGGTTGGAAGGAACATCCAGAGGGCATCTGGTCCAGCACCCCTGCAGCAAGCAGGGACATGAAGCCCACAGCCCCATCAAGTTTGATCTTGAATGGCTCCAGGGATGGGACCTCCACCACCTCTCAAGGCAACCTGCTCCAGGGATCCACCACCCTCAGATTAAAGAGCCTTTTCCTGATGTCTAATGTGAATCTACCCTTTCCCAGCTTCAAACCAAGGTCCCTCGTCCTATCATTCCCTGTCCTATTGAATAGTTCTTCTTCAGCCTTCTGATAGCCCCCTTTCAGGTTCTGGAAGGTCTCCATAAGCTGTCCCCCCAGAGCCTTCTCCTCTTCTGGCTGAACAACCCCTGTGCCCTTAGTGGGAGCAGGAGTGAAAATTGTCTGTGAAAGTGCTGTATAACCCTCTCCAGTAAAACACGGCAACGCTGGAAAGGAGCTGCAGAGAGCCAGACAGTTCCCACCTTCTTTAGACCTTCTGTACCCTGTAACTTTTCTAGTTGTCAAAAAAACCCACAACCCTGTGACAAACAACCAACACAAATGCAGTAAGCTAAAGCTCAATTTATTCTCAGGCAGAAAAAATTCCAGAACAAATAAACACCAGAAGAGGGGTCACAGCAGCTGTGACAGAGAGAACAGCTCAACGTTCAGCTTTAACAAGCTACCTGACACTGACATCATTCAAAGCACAAACAGCATACAGCGTCCAAGTCAGAGGAGAACACGAACCAAAAGCATATAGAAATCATGATCTTGGACGTCTCCCAACACCTCAGCTCACTGTAGTCGGTGCACAGAGCCAGCCTGGGCACATGAGGAAGCCACACAGGCCCATGCTGGGTGCATGGCCACACAGTGAGGTGTCTGAAGCTTTTCTATCCCCCACAAGAGGGCCCCTGTCACTAGTACACGAGATGCACAAGCAGCTCGGATTAAAAAGTGTCTCTAGTGTAGGGTTAGCACATCCCCTTAGCACCGCACTCCTTCTGCCATCTCTGTAGCAGATGAATAATAACCTCTCACTTAACAATGAAGCCATTCACCTGATGGAAGCTAATGCAGTGCAGCAGATCATCTGCTCAAGAACGCAGGGATCCACCTGTAGCATCGTTCTGCAAAGGCTTCGTGTTGCTGCTGCAGCTTCCACACAGCTCAGCTCCGACAGTTCATATATCCAGCCACGAGAGAGTGCAAAACGACACCAAACACACCTCAGCACACAGAGAGCTGTGAAGCTGGTTTCGTTTGCTACCAAAACACCCAGAAGCACCAGGTCAAGCACTACTAGGTCATTTCACCAGAACAGGATGGGAGGTTGACCTTCCCGAGGTGGTGAAGCCAGCCACGAGCATTCCACTGGTGGAGCACCCAGCAGCCGCTGCAGACCACAGAGCCCTCCCTTGGCACACACAGCTGCAGAGCAGCTCCTTAGCACCCTAGGAAGATGTTCCTGGTTGAGAACACCTGGACAGCAGTCTCTGCGGCAACTCTGAGACCTAAAAGAACCCCAACAAGCATCAGAGCTCACAAGACTTTAACCTTCATTTCACACCTGAGGAAGCTCTGAATGAACTGTCACAAGCAGACCCACTTCCCATCTACAAATACATCCTAAGGAAGAAAAGTTCAATGCAGCAACATGAAAGAAAACTACAAAGCAAACTCGGAATAAATCTAGGCACATTAAGTCCTAGTTCTAAACCCATGTATATGTAAAATGCCTCCTACCTGGCAGCTCATCTCCAGTGCTAGGAAATGTTAAATACAGTTAATATAGTACTTACATACTGCATTTATATTACATAATAGACATCATATTAACTGCAGTCTACATTATTATTCATGGATAATCACAGAATCGCAGAACATTAGGGACTAGAAGGGACCTCAAAAGATCATAGGATGTTAGGGATTGGAAGGGACCCAAAGAGATAATCAAGCCCAACCCGCCTGCCAGAGCAGGACAAAACTAGCTAACACAGATCACAGAGGAACGCATCCAGGCGGGCCTTGAAAGTCCCCAGAGAAGGAGACTCCACGACCTCCCTGGGGAGTCTGTTCCAGTGCTCTGTGACCCTCACAGTAAAGAAGTTCCCCCCTTGTGTTGAGGCAGAACCTCCTCTGCTGCAACTTGCACCCATTGCTCCTTGTCCTATCACAGGGAGCAAGTGAAAAGAGCCTGTCCCCCCCCTCCTGGCCAGCCTTCAGATACTTATAAACATTGATCAAATCCCCTCTCATCTAGTCCAATCCTTCTGCCAGAGCAGGATCACCTAGACCAAGTTAATATAAAGTGCATACAGTTTTAAACAGATGTCGAAATCACATCAACAGCAGGAGGTGACTGAATGAGAAGAAAGTTTGTTGAATTTGTCTTTTAAAATACATTTCTGGCCAGTTCTCCCCATGGAGAGTGAAGGTAACAGAGCTGCAAACACCAAAGCACCTCTGATAACAAACTCACCTCCTTCGAGGTTCCTTCCAATCCCTAATGATTCTATGAGTCTATGATTCTATGAACGTTAAAGCAGTAGCTGGGAGTGACTGGTAAAAAGGACTTCTGAGCTAAACCATCAATAGTTCTGGCTCTAAGGAGGAAGGAAAGACAAGGCAGGGTCTGCCCACAGCTGCTGCCTGAGTCACGTTGGATAAAACACGCGTTGAAACCCTGTGCTGTGGAAACAGAGTTAATTCACCCACAGCCACGTGGCCTGTTTATTCCGGTGGTGTTGGGATGAGAAACCTCGTGCTGTCACTCAGACGCAAACCTGAGGTGAGTTAGAGCAGCCAAGGGCTGGCAAAGGCCCAGCGGGACTGGGCAGTGGAAGGAGGGGAAAAGGAAAACCCCAGAAGGACGAAAGGAGACGGGTGAAGGCTGAAGTCACTTCCCAGCCCAGCGAGCAGCGCACACTGTGAATGGGCCAGAGAGGGCAGTAAACAGACCAGAGGGGCTACTGAAGAGGCCAAGGGGCCAGTGAATGGGCCAGAGGGCTACCCCACCGCTGCCGGAGCATCCCGCAGATCCCCGCAGCCGGCCCGACAGCCGCCCGCGCAAGCCCCGACCTTCCCTCTCCTCGCCCCTCGGGCCAAAGCAAAGCGATTCGCGCCAGTCCCCGCAGAGGGGATGCACGGACACCCCGCCCTCCCTGCGTTCCTCCTAGTGCGGGCTCGCAGGAGCCGCTCTTCCGCACGGGCTCCCAGGCCCCGCTGCCCGCAATGGCACCGGCTCTCCGTGACACCGAAGGAGGGCGAACAGGCCCCGCACAGCCCGGGACGCTGCGGGTACGGGCAGCCGCGGCGCAGCCCCGCACCTGTTGCGGCGGGAAGCTGCTGCCGCCGCCGGGCCCCGCAGCCGGGAGCTCCC
>VXBP01001817.1:326185-359542 GCA_013400115.1 Rhinopomastus cyanomelas | reverse complement strand
CTATGGAATACAGCTTCCTCCCCACTTGTCTGGACAATCAGCAGTGGGTTATGGTCAGCTGATCTCACCAGGTTAGGGAGCAAACTAGTGATGTCCCTGATTCAAGCTCTAGGTAAACTGCAGACTTCCCTATGATGGGGGTCAGTTCTTCATATTGGGCCCTCAGTCCCTTTCAGGAGCAAGTCTCCAGTAACTAGGACCCTTCTCTTCTTTGTAGAGGAGGTTGTCATAGCACCAGAAGCCTTCCTGGATGTATGAGACTTTGCCTGGATCTTCAGTGTGGGTTCTCCATCCTCTATATCCTCATCAGATTTGCTGACTTCCAATAGGGGCTCATATCTATTTTTTTGTGTCAACTGGGGAGGAGCGCCAGGCAAGGGTGGCACCTGCCTTCTGCCATTGCCCTGCACTTGGTTCCAGTCACCCATCTTACTTGGGCTCCTGTCTACCCCCTGAGAACCATAGGATACAGGCCCCTCCTGAATCTGACTCTTGTTTATCCGTTGTCCAGAGTGCTGAGCCCGACTCCACCTGTCTTCATCGTTTTCAGCCTCACTAGTTCTCCTGAGCCTTCCTAGTTCAGCCTGTAGCCTTTCAACCTCATCTTGTAATTGTGCCGCCCGGTCAAGCAAATAATCTACCTGCCCCCGTACGTCACCACTCACGCAGCACACAGTGCGCGGGGTTACTCGCCCGAAAAGTGCGGAGCCACCAGCATGTTTTCACTTCCCCCGACAGCAATATCTAGCGAGTTCAGTTTTGCCACGATCTATGGCCAGTCTCCACCCCTGAACATCACCACTCACGTAGCCACGTATGCAATGCAGCGCGTGGGGTTACTCGCCCGAAACGCGCGGAGCCACTAGCACGTTTTCACTTCCTTCGGCAGCGATATCTAGCTAGTTCGGTTTTGCCGCGATCCACGGCCAGTCCATGAAGCTTGTACTTATTCCCTAAGTGTAATAATTCAGTAAACGTGATATAGGACATCTTATCAGTCTGATTACTGAAGGAACACATTACTAAAATAAGGACTGTTTAACAAAATAAGATTGTTTCCCCTGTTGCCCAAACCTTCACCTAGGAAACAAATGACAAACAATTAAATCTCTTACCTGGTGATAGAATCCAGCTTGAGCCATGGGATCTGGCTGTGCCCACCTATAACCCACGTGAGGCCATGAAGTGAACGTTTCCCGTCTGTTTGCTTCGCTATACATCAACGACCTGAAAAGATGAAAGATTCTAATATTACCACAAACCTTCAATCAGAATGAAAATGAACTATTTATGAGGTATTTTCAATGCTTTAGTAACTGTTAGAAATACCACAGTTAGTTCTGTTACTTAAAATTACCATGAACAGTTGCCAAGAAGTTACAAAAGGTATCTCAATAAAACATATTCTTAGCAAATCAAAAGCAATACAACCACCTATTGCACTTAAGAGCAAAACCAATAAAATAAGTTTTCAGACAGCCAACTGCAGAAAAGCATCATATATACAAAGCTACTTTGCATTTAAGGATGTAAAATCTAGCCTAAAGAACTGCTAGTAACATGACAACTGCTGCAAAACTGTGTGCTTAGTAGTTGAACAGATAGAAATATACACATTTAAAAATACTCCAAAAGGGACACTTCAGGCTTAAGTGAACACAGGGTACAATCATCACTTATTGAATACTATAAAACATTAAAATTTTAAAATACTAAGTCACAAAATAGGAAATCCTCTGCATCTCAACATCTACAGAGACAAAAAGATCTTCTCTTTTCCACATTCACTCAGTACATCTCCCTCATCTGGAACAGTACATATGAAACAGCCATCAGCTTTTTCTTCCTTGAGAGCAGTTTGTTCTCCAGTACTATCCTAAGAACTAATGCTGCTAGATTCAAAGCATCTTACTTCTTGACTCATGAATAGTTAACTATTCATGGAACACCCACATAAGGGCTGTCATCTCTTGACATTGTGTCACCTTGACAGGCAGATGTGAGAATTCTAACAAAAATACAATATAGTGTGGTACAGGTAGACCTGGAGGTTTAGAAGGGCTAATTAAGAGATTAAATCAATGTTATTATTTGACCTGCTAGAAATGATAATGCACTTGCAAAGTAATATTTGTATAGAAGTTTTGAATAAGGAATTAATGTACAGACTTGGAAAATGTATCAGTATTCTAACTAGTCTCAACTTAAAAACACTAAAATAAAGGCTTACTTGCTTGTACACACATCACTTAAATCGGAAACACATCAAGCAACTGAGGTAAACTTTTTAATCTGACCACAACATACAGCAGGTGACCTCAGAGTTCCAGAGTAGCATGTATACACTCTGCAAAGGCTACAACTTCCTGACCTCTAAAGCACAAAACATGGCCATAATTCTTCCTTGCATGAAGGAAAACGGATTTACGTCACGATGCAGTATACCATGTATATCCTATCTTTGGCAGACAAATTAGCACTCTTTTTGCACTCAGAAGAGGTTTACATACACCCTTTATGCAGTTTCTGAATGTCTCAATACTTCAGTCTCAGTAAGTTCCAGTACTAGTTTAAGTAAAATTCATAACTTACGTAACTAGTCTCATGCATCTTACTGTTCAGATAAAACTTGTAATCCGACATGATGAAGAGTAACGCACAGGTGGACAGAGCACACTTGAAGTGTTGCAAAACCACCTAGTGAACTATACTTAGGGCTACAATTGTTTTCTTTCTGAAAAGCATTTGTTTGGACTAAGAGAAAAGCAATTTCAATTTGCCTGGCACTAAATCTGCAATACAGACAAAACAGTCCTGTGTCATCCATAAAAGTTTCCAGTACAGTAGCACACTATGCATTAAACAGTTAAATTAGTGCCATGTGTAAGAACAGTAAAGCATGGAATAGGACCAATTCCTTTGGCAAAATAAGCAATCTAAGAGCTGCTTCTGCTATAACTAAGAGCTCAAATGGATCACTTATTTTGTCTCAGCATACCTGTCCACAGATCGACCAGGTCCCACCCCAAGTTCTGGTCGTGCACTGGGTAAGAGGTAAGACAACCTATCCATCACAGAGGATGCTACAGGTAAGGCAGCAATATTTAGATTTATCTTCTTGAGTTCATTTACAATGGCACTGGCGACAGACTTCAAAACATGATGAGGAAGGTGGAACGTAACCGTTGCCCACTAAATGAAGAAAAGAAATGTCTAGTTTATATCTCAAAATTTTGGCATCTAAACAATAAATAGAGCCCATAAACGTAAAAACCAAGGGAAAAAAACCCATGTCTGGCACCATTTCTCCATTTCAAGAAATACAAGAACAGACATACAAAATCAATGTGGACATATAATGCAAGAAAAGTCAGAAACCAGATTTGGTTTTGTTTATTATTTGGGTTTTTCAGCGAAACACTGATCTTGTTTGTTCTCTTAACATGCAAAACTTCATGCAGAACAATTAAGGAATCCCTAATACATTCTGCACCTTCAAACAAAACTCATCACACTAAGTTAGGAATTTTGTACATCTCAGTCACAGAATCATTTAGGCTGGAAAAGACCTCTAAGATCATCAGGCCCAACCATCAATCTCACTGTACCAATCCCACCGCTAAATCATGTCCCTAAGCTCCAGATCTACACAACTTTTTGAATCTCCATCCCCGGATGTGTTAATCACTTCCCTGGGCAATTTGATGTAATGAAGGGGTTTTTCCTCATGTCTAGCAAATCAGACAAGAATCCATGTTACACAGTACAAATTCTTACCTTTGCAACTTTATGATTCGCTGCTGTTTCATGTGAGGTATTTTTTAAACCATCCTTCAATTGTGTGATGAATAAGTCATATCCCTCTGTGCTAGAAACATCCACTTTTTCTATGCAAGCATACAACAACTGCTGAGCCTAAAATGCAGATGTGTAAAAGTCAGAACTTATGTTGAGTGACTCCAGTTAAAGCCATTTCATTACTCCAGGAAATTTAATTCGTCATATTCTACTGCATCATATCTTCTATCAGCCTAATTTCTATAAAAGACCCAAAATTTGAGTAAGCAGTTCCAAGTTTTACTCTGTAGGTTAATCAAAGGATATAGTGAACATATAGTGAACTGCACGTTCCTTGAAGGGCAATATTACAAATGTTAAACGCATCACTTACATAAACAACTAAAAGAGAATATATAGTAAAGTCAAGCAAGAAGCGAATCTCTACTGCCCAACATTGCCCCTTCAAAAGGATTCATTCAGCTTTAAGGACAAAAAGTGAAAGCAAGACAAACGCTGTGACAAAGCTGTGAAAAAAATTACTTACGATCCTAGTGTAACGATGCTGAAAAACGAGGCACGGAAAAACCCATGGCAGCTTAGAACCTAGAAAGTCTTAAAGCTCTGAAATAACGCAACTAGAACAGAACACTACAAACATCCACTAATAGCCTTTTTTAATTCCAAGTCTCATCTGTTTCAAGCTTGACCCTCTGTCTGCCAAATCACGTGGACAGGTAATACTAAAAGGCATGCTCTATGTGCAAGCACAGGGAGTTACAGATTTGCTGTTAGGTGAGCTCACATCTGAAAAATGGTATATGAAATTATGTCCTGCTGGTCCCTTAAACAGCCATAAACTGTTCCAAATAGAATGAAAGGATGTAACCACTTGATTACATCCTTTGGGTTATGTCCAGGGAAGAATGACAGCAGTAAGACAAAACAGTACCCTAGCTAAGGCTGTATCTGATCCTCAGATTTCAATAAAAAGATGACTACACTTCCTGCGGCATCTCATAGTGTCTAAGTGTGAGAACAATGGATAGATAGTGGATGTTCATAAACTTAGGTTCTATAGGGAAGTGAAAACAGCACAAAAGCTCCATCACAACTTGTTAATGCTGTCAGTGAGAAATGCATGACAAGACACTGCATTGCCAGCAGATCAATCATATGAAAAGACTACTTAAATTAAGTGTAAAAATGTGCAGCAAAGTTCTAAAGACTAACAAAAAATAAGGGCTCTTGCCTAAAGGTTGTTGACCTCCCTACGATGAAAGAGGTGGGCTGCTATGTTTGTATGATACATGCTTAATACTTACTAAAATTTTCTGAGATCTGGGTACCCACCTTTTCAAATTAAAAGTAAGAACTGGAGTCTGCTAATGTTTTTCCTCTAGCCTCACTGATTTAGCCGTGAACTCCACAAATCTGCTCCCTCTCGATTACAATATTTTACAATCCTTTTCTACAGAGGAACGTTTTAACCTCAAAATAAGGATCCGTAAATTTTTTAGAATCAAAGACACTTTACATAAAACTAACAAAAACTTATAGGTTGTTGAACTATGCGAGACTGCACACCAGTGACAACAAAACAGATGAAAGGAAATGGTGACTTCTTTCAGTCTATTCACATTCAGCCACATGCACCAAGATTTTCCAGTTACCCATGAAGAGTGCAAAAATGTCAGTGGCAGCAAGCCTGAGGAAACTGGAAAGCTCTCTTCAGAGACTTCTATGAAGCAATATTGTATTGCTGTTAACTCCTATTCAAGTAGTTAAAAACCTCACACATAACATCTATTCTTGGTTCATAATAAGCAACTATTACTCAATATTCCAAGGGCACATAAATATTTAAAATTAATGCTCAGGGTAAGTTTTTGCTTGTGGAGCATTATTCAAGAATAATAAATAAATAATAATAAATTTATTTCCAACACAGATGAGTGCTAAGAGCTCTTTTCTCCAAGTGCTTTAAAGGCTCAAAACTGAATCTAGTAGTCCAGCTTTGTTTCTTCAGTTATTTCAAATCATACCATTGCCACTGGTAGATGCTCTGTGCTCTTCTCAAACAAAGAACAAATGTTGCTTGTGATTAATTAAAGCTGCTGTACAGATTTACTTCCCAGGTCTATTACTTCTTAATCACTACAATGGTAAAAGCTACTCCTCTCATCACCAAGTGCCTCAGAATCAATTGCTAGCTATTTTATATTAGACCACACTTAGAATTAAGACTGCACATGCTACTTTATCTACGAAATGTTGTGCCAGCTGCAGGTAAACCAAGGTAACAATATCCTAAGCAAAAATACAGACAGAAGACACTCTCAAAGTGATACTAAAATTCTAGGTTATGTTGTGGCAAAGCAGGAGGAATCACATCACAGCTGTGATAGTTCAAACACAGCAAAGTCGTCACATTTGCAGGGAAAAAAATCTTTCATCAGGGCAGCTGATCTAGTCAGAAATGTTATAGATTCCAGCATTAATTTTTCACAGCTTATTTTAATTTACTTTTTTCCCTGAAAGTCAGAAAAATAAAAACCAAGAATGCCAAGCAGCTCAGAGTAACTTGCAGAAGTGCATACAGATTCCATACATAAGCACTGACAAAGCTCTGGAAATAAGTCTTCATTCCTGGTCTTTTGTCTCAAAGTGCTCTTTATGAGGTCAGCTCTTACCTGTTTAAGGTACAGATAACCGCAAAAAGCTACTCCTCTGTGACATCAAATAAACAAGTAACTTTTTCATTATGTGCTGTTAATATCATACTAGAAACTCTGGATCAAATGTCTGGGACCCTTTTGTTTTCCTCACCTTCTCCATATCTTACCTCTGTAACTGGCAACTCAAGCTGAACCACATCATCTTGTTTCGAAACAGGTGTTTGCAGAGCTGTGTCTAACAGTAAGATGCCATTGAGATCTTTTCTACATCCTACTGCATAATCATCCACAAAGATCACTTTATCCACAGCAGAAATATACTGACATTTCACCCGTCCACCTGGTTTAGCTATAAAGGGAAAGACAGAAAACAAGATTTGATTAGAAAACAGATTTTATAGAAGACCTTTAACTGATTACTTTCCAAAGCAGTTAACACTTCAACAAAATCTTTACTTCTGGAGATGATGAAAAACTATAATTTTAGCTACTACAACTTCCAGCAAACTTTTGTATTTCCCACCTTTAAAATAAACAGCCAAAAGCTATACATCCCATCAACAACTACAACCATTTTATTCTTGTGGAAGTCCTGCTCCTATCTAAATTAGGAGATCTAAATTAGTGTTTTCCAGCCTAATGTAGATGTCTGAGGTACTTTACCTTATTAATTATTAAAAGAATTCTTACTAATTCTTCGATTGATAATAAGTGTTTAATACCAATTAAATTGCACAGATCAGCATGAAAACAAAGGCAAACTTGTTAAACTACTGTTAAAGCTGACTAACAATATTTTGTAAAGCAAAACACAACTCAAACTTGTGAAAACTAAGAACACCACCTAACATGCCACACTACATGTATTCCTTGAGATGTAAGATCCTTTATTTCTACTCAGTGCTGCACACATGATGTCAATAACAGCTTAGAGAAGTTTGGTGAGGGTGCAGGAAGACTGTCAGTAGATAAATAAGGAAAGGCTGTGGCAATGGATATTAGCCCCAGAAAGGGTTAATGTTACTCAGCATTATTACTTGACTAAGGTTGGACAGACGACAAAACTAAATCCACGTAATAAAGCAGATCTGCATAAAAGTCAAATGGATTTAATTCAAGGTAAGTGTAAGCAACTGCTTACATATGGACCATGTGGTAAGCTTTAGACACATCATCCAAAGAGCAAAGCTAGAATTCCTGGATCTTCAAAACAGATAAAATCTCATTGCTCAGGAACAAGACATACCTTAAATTTTGCATTAATCAAGTCCCATACCTGTTCTCTTTTGTCAGACAGCGGTTATTATTTTTATTATGCATAATTAAAAAGAACCATTTAGTAGCTAGCATCCAGATAAAGACAGTGACATAACTAAGTCATTTTCACTTTGATACAGTGAAACGGAAATTAAAACTTCTCCAAATATAGGCCACATTGATCCAAGCACAGCAAATTTGTGGTATCCTCTCTTGAAAACTCAGGTCAAGTGTGGTTATCATCCGCCCTTCTCACCAAATTTTGGAAACCATGACTCATACACTCTGAAAATATAGGACACATGCCTTTGCCTGCATAAAATATACTGCAGTTGTAATCATTCCTGCAACACTAAGAAACACTTCGAGAGCCCTGGAATCACTTGAAGCATTTAGTGCTAGCTCAACCGAAAAAGGGTCCTCTAAATGGCAAATCAACTAGTTTCAGATGTTATGTTTGCCAACGTACTGGAGCTCCTCACACAAGGCTTTCTACAGACAACACAGCCACAGGCAAGGAATTAAGTCACTCTACAGATACATGACAGCTTTGGCAAAAAATCACAAGCTTTACCACTTTAAAAATCTTAGTTTCAACAGCACACTGAAAACTATTATGCAAATAAACTGAAAGGTATCTGGTGCCCCAAAGTAGAAACCTCAGCAGATTGACATGGTGTTGGCAGTCTACTTAGACAGATCACTAGAGGACACTTTCTAACCTACCACTTTTCCTCCTTTCTAGAAAACATTGATAAAGTAGCTCATCTTTTCTGGCACCTTCCTTAATTCCTGCCAAGCACAGGAGTATGTTCTTACCCCAAGACTAGGGAGTTTAGTAGCCTATGGGGGCCCCAACCCTTATGGCTTCCCAGGCTGAACCACTCTTACTTTATTATTTCTGCCTAAATCAAATGGCTAACCAATACCCTCTGCATAGAAAGCCTCATCAGCATATCTCTGCTGCACTGCCAGACAAAAAGCTGTAACTCCCTCACAAGAAATACACTGCCTAACTGCTGTGATCTGCCCATGCTGGTTAATATTTTCAGTGGTTACATGAACAGAAAGACTTTGGCCAAACTGTCACTAGGCAGCATTTACATTTGCCAGTTTATTTTACTGAGAGTGCATAACACCAAAATAAGTTTGCTTAGCCTAATCTGATGGAGCTTCAAGGAAATTAGTTCATTAATATTTAGCGCAGTTCCAGCTCCCTGGGGAACACATTCTGAATGGTTTCTGATCTGCTGGCAAGTCATTTTGCAAACTTAGGAGTCTAATTTTGAAGCTTAGAAAATGTGTTTCAAGACTGTTCCACAACTACTCACAAATTACATTACGGTTTGTGTGGGACTGGCCTTAAAAGTGAAACAAAATGTTGAGAATATAGAAACTTCAGAAGTTATAAGCTTCCCATGTAGAAAGAGTAGGAAAAAAGGTCACAGTGGAGAAACCACCTACACAAGTTGAATTATCCTCAAAGCATTGGCAGAAGAGTCCTTTCTAACTCAGGATCAATGTTTTACAATGTGTCAAAGGACTCTGACCAGTTGGCTTTGAGAAACCTACTGGTAGTGCTACAACTTGATGTCCTGCTTGTCTAAGTTTACTAGCAATAAGTAGTGATCTACATTCTTACAAATCACAGTTCAAGAGTTTCATATAAACTCACTAAATCACTTAAGGCAGATGACCAAAAACCAGTTGTTATTCTCACACAAGTCATAATTCCTTCACCTGTGATATATTTGGAGTGGTTGAAGGAGAAGTACACATTCAAAGTTTTTAACAGTTTTGCTTTTTGGTCTTGGCACAAGAGAATCAGATCACAGCTTCTCCCAGTATCTCCAACTGATCTCTGTCTAGGATTAAAACGAATATAAGGAAACCTGTCAGGTCATACTCAGGATGCTATGTCATGGATACTATGTCACTTGTAACAACCAAAGAACTAGCAACTTGAAAACTTACACCAAAAGCAAATAAGCATCATAGTGCAGGAAAGTAGTATTTGAGAACAGGAACATTCCCCCTCCACCTTCTTTGTTTGATCAATACAGAAGAGAGATCAGCAACTTCCCATGATCCTGATGTGACCCACAGAAAATATTACAGAAAACAAACTTGTTTGGAGAAAACAGTTTGGAGAAAGCAGCATCTATTGCAAGCTAATTAAGACATTTAGCCTCGTGTTTGAAGCAGAAGAATGAAAAAGCTTGTCTACAGTTCTCTCTTACAGTGGGCATAAACCTTAAAGCTTTAAAGCTTAAGAGAAAGTGGCTGTCATCTCAGTATGCACAACCAGTATGTTGAAAAGACATAGGTTCATGTTGGTAGTAACTCCTTCATCTGCCTTGACAATAGCTATCCAGGAATGGTACTAGAACTTAGCCCGAAGTCACTAAATCTCTTGACAAGAAGCTCTCAATCCACTGAATGAAAAAAATCCAACTGGTTTCTAAATTACAGTAAACTAACGTTCATCTGCAGCTACAGAGTGACAGTGGTAAACCTCTGCATCACAGCATGCATCCCATAATGCAAAGATTCAAGAATCATCAATCATCTAAAGGCGAATTGATAACTTGATTCTGCAAATGCAATCATAGGTACTTGGATTAAGAATTAAAGTAACATTTTTTGAGAAAAAGAAATTCCATTAGCTCAGCCAAACACACATATTACATGCACTGGCACCAGCTCTTGCACTTCCAATTTAAACTAGAATAGAATATCCCAACAATATCTTAGTGTTCATTCCAAAATACTGCAACCATGGGAAACTACATGGATTAAGTTTTAGGACACCAAAAGCCCTTTTTGTCCTGTTAACTCTGTCACCGATTTCGAACATCAAGCCATTTAAAGGCAATTAAATCTAAAACCAAGACCTCAAGAGAAGGGATTGCTAAAACTGCCTAAGTCCCTAAAAATTACTGTTAGAATTCAAAATACAATTTATTTTACCCCACTTCAGTGGGTATAAACCTCAGTTTAGCAGACAGTAGTGCTCGTGATAATATGCTGTGTGAAATTCTTCCAGAAGCAAGGTTAGTGGACAGGAACACCATCCTTTCCATAAGAGGCAAGTTCTACAAATATGTCAGTTTTTCATGAGGCAGATGCCTTTCACTCTTGCTACCACTTCACATAAAATAGAAACAACTGAAAATTGCAGTTAGCCAGCAGAACAGCTCACTGTGTGCTAAGTAACTCGTTTGCCAAGGCAAACTTATCAGAACACTTGCAGTTTGAGGAAATCCTACAAATAAAAATGCAAATAAACCCACAACTGCCTTAAGATTCACCTTGCTGTCTTAACTTGCTAGATTTTCAGGAAGCTATTCTGAACTAATATTACATAAAAACATAACTATGGGTTACATGCAAAGGGCAACTTTTTGACACAAGACAGGACAGAAACCAGGCCTCTGCAATTCCAGTTTAGAAAGGAGAAATCTGTCTCTACACTGTTTACATCAATGACTCCCAAAGAAAACAAATATAGGGTGGTTAGGGATATTTGGGAACACAGTAGCAAGGAGATGGCTAAGGTGTGGCCAAACCAGGCCATAACTGCTCTTCATTACTGACTTCATCAGTTACAGATTCCCTGTCGTTCCTCCTCACCTATGTCTTCAGTGTAAACACCAGCAGTACGATTTTATCTTCCAGGCCCTGGGCCAAACAGCACAGCAGCAAAGCACTCTACCACCACCATGAAGACCCTCCATGGGTCCCTCCTCTTCTCAAAACAAAAACATCTCAGACTTGAGGAAACTATGGAAAAGAATCTAGTGGATGAAAACAAATCCAAGTTGCTACTATGAATAAGTGCTGAAGACAGGCTTCAATCACCTGTACACAGAACGCACTTTCTCTTTTAGGTTTCACTGCACCTCAGCTGGGAGGGCAGTCCAAAGTGTCTGAATAGAGCAGAAAGCACATTCAGAGCTGAAAGAGGAAAACTAAAAATGTTCTCCAAACAGCAAGGGAGACAGAAACAATCAGCTTAACCTCACAAAGCATCTTCAAAGTCAAAACTGGATTTAGTTAATCAAGATACATGATCTGCAGGTTTTTTTCTTTAGCAGGAACAGGGCAAAACAGTTTCAGTATCCATTTCATTATATGGTAGGTGGTTTCAATAATGCTTGTTAGAGTGGGAAGCCATGTTACCTGGGCAAAGCTCTGAAGATTGTCACAGCAACATCAGCTAGATGTGTCCAATCAAGCAACTGCTAACAGAAGCTACCATAAACACGTCAAAAGTTTTGGAACAAAAAAAATCCCACTTAGAGCAGGAAAGTTTGTATCTCACCAGCTTTGCATGCATGGGGCCCTCATCCACTCCACAGACCTCGCTCCTTGTTCCCATGCTTTGACCTTAGCATTACTGCTGCCCTGCATGCCATGCAGAACACAACTGCTCACACAGCTTTACACCATTATACGCAACAGATTCACAAGGTATTCTACAATTCTTCCTGCAAACCCAGGGAAATTGTGGAAAATTAAGTCCCTGCAGTTCTGCAAACACCTCACTGAGGACAGCATCTTCATCTCAATTTTTTTCAAAGCAAAAAATTATGAATAAATATTTCCAGGAAACTTGTGTTTCACAAATTGCAGACAGACAGATTACACAGAAACCACCCCAAAGCAGAGACAGGCCTTGACTACCATATAACTCAGCAACACAGAGTTCCCATTCTTCAAGAGCAACTCTCATCACAGCATTTCACAACAACCTTTCCAGGGTGAAATTTTACCACCAGTTCCTCTTTTGTCACTGAAGCAGCTAAAGCATGAGTTCACTTATTATGTATCCTGCAGTCTACTACAGAAGAAGGCATCTCCAGTTATGGCACTGGTAATTTCAAGAAAATTACCAAGACTCACCAGCAGGAAATGGTTTAGCGTCCCTCTGTCCCACAAGACCAAATATTACAATGAGCTCGCAGCTTCCAAGCTGGTAGAAGCAGCAGGTTCTAAACAGGACATGGGTGGGCTACAAGGTAAATGAAAAACTGACTAGACTGTCCTGCAGAAAGCAGAGCTCATAGTTAACGATTCCATGCTTACCCAGCAGACAGTTATGAGCGGCACTCCGCAAAGCTAGATATGGTTCACTCTGCTCATCAACAGCCAGGACTATGGGACAGAACAAGACTGCACATGTCACCAAATAGTCAGTGACTGAGGACAATCGGTACACTACCCAGCAGAGTTGTTTTTAATATCGTCAGAGAAATGGTTTGTCACAAGCCTCCTGATATAGACATAGCCCCATACATCAACAGAAGATGAGGACAAACCATCTAGTTGGCAACCCTAAATAAAGAACTCGGGAACCCTAACAGACACACTGAATGAGAGCCATGCATCTGTGCAGTGACAAACTGTGCTGACCAGGGGATCACACAGGCGAATCAGAGTTAGAGATTAGTCTCCTCTACGCAAGAATGTTGAGCCCATATCCAGAATATAATGTCTGGCTTCAGCCCTCCATCTGCGATATCAGCACATTTATGAAGGGATACTAAAATAGAGGGCTGGACCATACAACAGGTGAAGAAAGACTAAGACAACTGTGCTCATTTATTTAGTCTGGAGGAAAAAAAAGCTGTGAGATGGAATGTAACCAGAGATTTTTATTAGAGCAGCCACAGCCCAACGGCTATGTTAGACTGCAGAGTTACTACCCATCTTTCTCTTTTCGGCAATACTTCTGAAGAAATACACTGATCAGAGAAGCAACCTTACTGAGTCAGGGAAAATGCACAGAACCCTACAATTTGTCTAAAACAGGGGTCAGAACCCAGTGGTCAGTGAAGAACTTAAGAAAGGCCATGCATACAACTTGTGCTCAGGGGCCTTCTAAGCCAGAAGTGATTTCTGTTTTATACAATGACCTACGATGGGTTGATCTTCCATCAGTTTGTCCAATGCTCTTGCAATCCCACCAACATCTAACATCCACAATGTTCTGTAGCCAGAGCTCCATATTTTACTGTTTCTCACAGCCACTTCCATTGACGCCCTCAACTCTCATACCAGAGGCAATAATCAGCTCTCCATTTAGTTTTTGTACACCCAGAGTTCTGCAAACCTCTCCCACTCTTACCAACCCCATTCAAACCACATCCCCATCTTTTCCAGGTTGAATACTGTCTCACATACATAAGCCATCCCACACCTGATGTGTCTAGTTCTGTCTCAATCTTTTTGAGATAGAAATACCAAAACTGCACACCTAAAAGCATCGCAATGGATTTATATTCTCAGCTTGGTTCTTGATGACTTCTCTAACTAATTACTTATATGATAAATACTGAGCATTTGGCTGGTATGTCATATGTCTAGCACAACCCCAAGATCTTATTCTGGCATGATGAGTTAGTTCAAAGTTCAGTACCCCAGGCTCCAACTCCACTAAATTATGAGCACTTCAAATTAATTACATACATTCTCACATTCTCCTAGTAACTGCTTCTGTACAGGAAAGCTGAAGTAGAACAGACCAAATTCATGTTATTTTAAAATAAGGAAAACTATTTTTAGGGTGCTTTTCAAATTCTTTCGAGAAGCTAGCAAAATGGAAGGATCTTGTACATTTAAGACACTTATTTACAGCTCAGGAATATTAGAACATGGTGACACTGTAAAGTTTAACTGTAGCTCTCTAAAGAGGACATTCAGAAAAACTAACCCAAGTCTTGAAAGCCTGGTCTTACTATACTCCTCCTATAGGCAATAGGAAGCAGGTTCCTCCAAAGTTCAGAGTAAGGACTTCTCCTTTCTTTGTATTGAATGGAAATGGAACCCAAGATTATTTGTTGAAAAATGCTGATCTTTGGTTTACAAAGATTATAGAAAAATCAAAGAGCAAAAAACCCTCACTATTAAAGTGTCAATCCAGCAGCCTCACATCTCATTGCTTACACCACAACATGAATGTAGCCACCAACCTGTGGAAGACAAGTCAACCAAGTCTATCACTGTATTTCTCCACAATAATCACAGTGCCTTTTTGTTCTCCAGTAAAATACTCCCTGTCTTTCAAGTCTTAACTACCATCTGTCCAGTTTCCTACTTCCCTAACCTTTTCTAACCTTTCATTGTCATCCAGCCACTCCATCATAGTCCCATTAATCATCCTCTCAGCTCTTCCCTTCCATAACAAGTTTTCATGATAGTCTCTCCATAGTCTGTTGCGCAGTAAACAGTTTATCAAACTCTTCTCCTACAGCTGCCAAATGCTCAGATGAGATCACGACTGGTCTGCACTCGCTCAGGTCAGGGAAGTGCAGCAGATCAAACAGTTTTCCTTCCACAAACTATGCCAGCAGGCTGTGTGCTACACAAGCTTCCACTAGCCAGCACCTGAGACTGCATAAATGTTTTCAGCAACACTACTACTTTTCAAGACAGCTAAAAAAAAGAAAAGAAATTCCGCTCTCTCAAGTTACACATAAAAAACCCCGTATCAATAAAATACCGACTGAACAGCTCTGACAAACACTCCTAGAATTTTTTTATCATAACAGCATTTACGTTTACGTGAGAGGTAAGTTACTATTCCCATAATTTTACACTTTTAATCTGGGCTGTAAAACAGCAGCTGCACCTTCATTATCTGTGAGGTGCTCCTTCCCTTCACACACATGGAAATCTTCAGAACTAATACTTCGCATACAGCATAGTTCCCGTGTTCTCTTTGAGTCCTTGCCAAATCATAATACTCTTCCTCAAGACAAGGAACTGGGCCCATACCCAATCCAATACTTGATTCTGCTGAAACCAAAAGAAGCTGCAAGTGTTGGTGCCCATGTGGACTTCAGCATGGGAGAACTGAAGGCAAGAGCTGTTCTTGCTTGAATTTCCACTCAGTGACAGGCACTCATCTGGTAACTGCAAGCATTCATTGCAATTAAGAGAGCATTAACTATTTAAAGGGCAGCTTTCTAACAGCAGAAAGAAATACTGTGGCATCATTTAAGAACCATCAGGAGCAGCAAGCTGATCCACATGTAATTTTTTTATGTAAAAATTAAAAAATGGTGAGCAACTACTGAGCCCAGAGGAACGGACAACATGCAAAAGGCTATCTCATAACATAACCTAGGTCAGACTGACTCAATCAGGTGTCTGTGTGTGAGTCCACACAGCTGTAAACATTATCTCCACCTCCTACATGGCCAAAGATGCATTTTTTGAAGACATCACATTGTTGAGACAAAAATACAGAATCCTCATAACAGCAATGACAGAGAGGTGTGTTTTCCGAATTGAAAGAAACTGGGGAAAAAACCCTGAAACATCAGATTAATGACACAACAAAACACAAAGTATCAGACAGAACTCCTATTAAGAACTTAAGAAAAACAATTAAATCCTCAGTGTAAGAAAAATCCACCCTCGACTGTCTAATAAAATCCCAAAGACTGTTCACAAGGGCAGGGAATGACAGGACAAGGGGTCATGGTTTGAAGCTGGAAAAGGGCAGTTTGAGCAGGACATGAGGAAAAAGTTCTTGAATCTGTGTGTGGGGGATCCCTGGAATCGGCTGCCTAGAGAGGTGGTGGAAGACCCATCCCTGGAGCCACTGCAGGTCAGGTTGGATGGGGCTCTGGGCAATCTGTTCTAGTGAGTGATGGCCCTGACTGTTATAGGGGAGTTGGACTAGATGACCTGTGGAAGTCCCTTCCAACCCAACACATTCTACAATTCTATGATTTCACTAAAGCACAAGTCATGGGTACCAACACAATAGCTACCAGAAAAATACTGCTATAAACAACAACACACGTAAAGACACAGAAATTGTTCCACTGAGCCAGCTAATATTACAGTGGGCTGCCAGAAAGGAAAATATAAGACAAGAGACTACAGTAGACCCAAACCACTGATGACTGTGATATTCAGAATAGTAACAAGTTCAAGGGTTCTACAAATGACTAGGTTGGACAATCCAAATCAAAAACTTTCACCACGTTTCCAATAATTTCTTTGACAGTGTTCAGGCCTTGAACTAATACATTACCTCTGCCAGAACATGTTTCTGCCAGGTTTCCTCTACATAGAATCACTACGGATTGGAAGGGATCTAGAAAGATCATCTAGTCCAATCCCCCTGACAACAGCAGGATCACCTAAACCAAGTCGCACAGGAACCTGTCCAGGCGGATCTTGAATATCTCCAGTGAGGGAGACTTCACAACCACCCTGGGCAGCCTGTTCCAGTGCTCCATCACCCTCATCAGGAAGAGGTTCCTTCTCAGGTTGATGTGGAACCTCCTATCTCCCAGCTTACAAACATTGCCCCTCGTCCTATCACCACATGACACCAAGAACAGCCCAGTTCCATCCTCCCGACACCCACCCCCCACATAATTATAGACATTAATGAGGTCACCCCTCAGTCTCCTCTTCTCCAAGCTAAAGAGACCCAACTCCCTCAGTCTCTCCTCGTAAGGGAGGTGCTCCACTTCCTTTATCATATTTGTTGCCCTACACTGAACTCCCTCCAGCAGCTCCACATTCCTCTTGAACTGAGGAGCCCAGAACTGGACACAATACTCCAGGTGTGGTCTCACCAGGGCAGAGTAGAGGGGGAGAAGAATCTCTCTTGATCTGCTAACCACCCCTCTTCTAATCCATCCCAGGATGCTGTTGGCCCTCTCGGCCACAAGAGCACACTGCTGGCTCATAGTCATCTTGCTGTCCACCAGGACCCCCAGATTCCTCTCTCCTTCACTACTCTCCAACAGGTCAGTCCCCAGCTTATACTGGTACCTAGGGTTGTTCTTGCCCAGATGCAAGACTCT
This sequence comes from Rhinopomastus cyanomelas, assembly GCA_013400115.1. Classification (NCBI taxonomy): domain Eukaryota; kingdom Metazoa; phylum Chordata; class Aves; order Bucerotiformes; family Rhinopomastidae; genus Rhinopomastus; species Rhinopomastus cyanomelas. Next base: position 341,997 of record VXBP01001817.1, on the reverse strand, counting down.
ACACTTACTCTTGTTATACCTCATTAAATTTTTCTCAGCCCACCTCTCCAGCTTGTCAAGATCTCGCTGAATTGCAGCGCAGTCTGCAGGGGTGTCAGCAACACCATCCAGCTTTGTGTCATCAGCAAACCTGCTGACAGGGCACCCTAATCCCTCATCCAAGTCATCAATGAATAGATTGAACAGGACTGGTCCCAGCACCAACCCCTGGGGCACTCCACTAGATACAGGCCTCCAACTAGATTCTGTCCCACTGACCACTACTCTCCGACTTCTACCCTGTAGCCAGTTTACCTTACTATCTGAAAATCTAGGCCACACTGCCTACACAGCATACAATACAGCATACAAGGCTGGGAGGTAAGCTGAAGGGTTCATTGCATAAACACATCAAAATCTGTCTTGACCAAAGCTGAACCATAAACAGCACTGAGTTTGAAAATCAATATTTTCCTGAGGATTATCACATCAGTGAGAAATATCTTAACAGCCTGTGAGATGGAATGCAGCATGAAGTCAAAGTTCAAATCTCTGATGCAGAGCATACTATTTCCTGTCTGGGTCAGCAAGAAGCATTTCAAGATACATATTCATGTATCTTTTTCAAAGCTAGGAAATTTCTGATGATCTGACATTAAAGCATTCTGCAATAACAGAGAGCTACTGTTGTAATGACAACTTTGAATCCATCAGTCCAGATATGAATAATCTGTCAATAAAATGGAAACTGTTGTGCTCCCTTCCATGACTACATAGCATTGCTGCTTGCTGTTAATGTGAACCCTTCTGTAAAGGTACATGAAAAGAAGAGAGGTCTGGTTTAGTTTCAGCACACAATAATCCAGGTGTGTTTCACATAAGCCAGATGCAACAACTAATAGCATCCTGATGACCTAGCAAGAAGCGTGGCAAGTGAGAAAGGCTCTCAGTCAGACATGGTCTGATGAAGCCAGCAGACAAATGCAGCAGGAAGAATTCTAGAATCTTTACTGGTATAAAAAACTGAACTAAAAAACTAACAATTCTGGTGCTCTTCAAGTGCTTAAGGTTCTTCATGAACGACCTCAAGATCACATAAATCAATGGAATGATCTCTTCAAGAAGCATTTTGTCCAAATTAGCACTGTCATCCAACAAGGTGGAAATACAAGGTGCGCTGCAGCAGAGCACCAAACATTAGAGAATACTCCCCATGTAATGAGAAAACAGTTAAGGAGAACATTCTGTATTGATGGCAACAACCTGTTGTTTTGGTCGCATAACTGAACAAATCAAAGTAAGAGCCCAGAAGATGAAGAAACTTGACCCAGTTTTGAAGAATGAAGGATATACTATGAGCAGCATTACGACAGTGACCTTGAAACAGTTGAAACTGCAGTTGACTTCTTCAAATAACTCAGCTGGCCACAAGAGTATCTCAACAGTTTCTTCCTAGAGATAAGAAGTGTACACTCCCTCTGTAACTTCCAAGCTGCAAAAGTGTGTTTTCTTCTTGTTTTGCCTCCTGCATCACACAGAATGGAACCAAAACCTAACAGAAGTGAATATTCCTTGACACATTTCCAGGGCTCCATAACTCAGAGTGATGCAGCTGAAGAGAAACAGGTCTTCCCAAAGGGCATGCAGACAGACAGACAAGGTGTTGAACTAGCTGCTATAGGAAAGCTTCATGAGCTGAGGTTTATTTACTACTAAATTCTGTTGGTGGCTGCTGAGGGCCTCTGGTGATACCAGTCTCAGTTTCCCCTCCAAGAAGTGACACGAGTACAATTACCAGATCTTGTCGTGTATAGTTTCAGACATCTGTATTTAGGTGGTTGTTAGGTCCTCCACAGTAATTTATAAGCCTTTAGCTATGAAACAATGTGCATTTCAGCAACAGCTTCAGAGCCCTGTTTACTACATCAAATTTGTCTAGAAAAACCCACAGAAACATCCAAGACAGTCACTGTCTATTAAGACCTGCCTGGATGTGTTCCTGTGTGACTTGGTCTAGGTGATCCTGCTGTGGCAGGAGGACTGGACTAGATGATCTTTCAATAGATCATAGAATCATAGAATCACTACGGATTGGAAGGAATTGACCAATGCCTGCAGAGTCCCTGGAGGCCATTCTGGAAGTTTTCTTTGATGCCTTGGGCAGGAGGTGCTGTCAGGCTCCTTTTGGTTTGCTTTTGAGGCAGAGGAAAATGTTCACCCATAGTGCTGCCTTTGGAGATTGATCATTCCAGCTCTTTTGCTACCCATGTTCAACTCGAAACTGAAAGCACGCAAACAGTTGCATGCCTGAGGGAAAATAAAGTACTTGATAGACTTGAAGGATAGATTCAGAACCAGTCCCAACTAACCACCACCAGCAAACACACAGAAATGCCTAATGTCCACTGATCACAAGAATTGTCTCAGTCTGGCTCTTCAACATGTCAAGCGCGTGTGCAACAGCTTTATTAGCAGAATAAGCAAATGAAAATGACGACCTCATGACCAAGTAATAAAAAGATTTAGGTGAAAAAAATAACCTGATTTTCATCTTGTCAGTGGGACTTGCCTTCACTACCATGCTCTTGGCTGAGGCAAATGATCATCTGGCCCTCTTGAACAGGCCTGTAGAGCCCACATAAGGAACAGATTAAAAGACGGAGGTTGACAAATTTAAAGATCTGATTAAGATTCAGTGTGATATTGATAATATTCATAATCTCCAATGGATTCCTATAGTTTGGGCACAGAAAAACAAGGCCTGGATCACCACATGCAGTACACCAACAGTGTTTACATGAAAAACTGAAGCCTTTGGACCAGAGACCACACCCTAACATTTGCATCGGATCTATAACTGAACTAGCTTTTGGCTGTGAATGTTGTCTTCCTCTTTTATGCAACAAGGGCAATGGACATTTACATTTTAACAAAGGCAGCCTCCTTTAGTCTTCTTAATGAGAATGAGCTCAAGGCTTAGCACGCAGCCACAGGGAAGTCCTACCTCAAAGAAAAATTACATTGAGGCCTGGTGGGCTCTTCTTTTCTGCTCCCATTTCTTGATGGAGAACCCTTTTTCTTACTCTGCTTTCTGGAAGGAGGCCTGCTATGTTTTGTTTTCCCTTGGGTAATGAGCAACAGCATTTCTGTCCAACATAAATCTTCTGGCAGAGCCAAAAAAACTGCAGCCCAATTACCAAGGAGGACAAGCAGTCTCCCAAGAAAAGCAGTTTTAATTCCTAGGGGCTCTATTTTTAGTTGTAGCACTAGAAGTCCCTGAAGCAACAACATCCTTTGACCTGTCATTTACTGCAGGGAAGGGAGCAGGGACAGAGTCAGTCTACAGGTCTGAGTCTCCAACTACTACTCTCCTACATTAAAAGAGCTCCTGCCATACAGAGCAGGCAGGCATCAAATAATAGTAAAATTCCTTCTTCCTCCTCTTCCCAAAGAAGGGCTGAAAACGGAGAGGACAAGAGCAAACATGGATACAAACAGCTGCAACAGACACTAACCACTGCGACGAACCAGATTCTGACAAGCATGCCAGTCTCAGTGTGCAAAGGCATTCATTTAAAGTGTCTTCAAGCTAATCTAAGGTTTGGGGAGGATGTCCCAGTAATGTAATCATCAGTTACACTGCACAGACTAATCTAGAGTAGATTACAAATAATTCTATTGTCTCACCTGAGGAAGAGTAGAAACCACCTTTTAGAGCCATGCTGCCCTAGTGAAGACTGACACGGAGGGAAGTACACATGCTGGGATGTAGGTAGCAAAAGCAAAGCAGTCAGTTATTTTTAAACAGGTACTATTTACAGGAGAATTGCCACTGGCATGTTGAATATTAAATCCCTTGCAAGGATTCCATGACAGAAAAGTACAAAACCAGCTGCCTAGGACAGCTGCCTAGGCTTTGATTTACAGTTCACCTCTCTCTTTCTCTTTATTCATGAGAATTAAACATCTCCCACACAGACAACCAATTATAGGTTAAATCTTTGATTTATGCCCTCTTCATCCACAACTTAAAAGCAATTTTCAAATTCTAGTAATAGCTTGAAGAAATGAAGCTATTAATAAGAAAAGCCCTTTAGGAGAGAGTCTGGTAAAATTAGGAATTATGGAAGCAGAGTGATCTGAATTCAGAGCAAGGCAGCAAACACCCCATAACATTACAAACCAAGGAATAGATAACAAAAGGAGGCGACAGGTTCTGAACAATTCCACACAACTTTTTCTTTATACTGTACCGGCTCTAACCTATGAAAGGAAATCAGAGATTTTTGTGACAGTTCAGTTTGACGATGTAAAACAGTTGCTGTTTTTCAAGGTGAAAGAACTCATGTTACCTAAACTATAACACCTCCACGCAATACAAAACATTTCTGTGCTACACTCAGCAGGCAAACATCAATTTCTCACCACTGGCACTCAGCAAAGCTACACTCAGCTATGCAGCTGTAAGGAGACTGCAGAAACACACAACTAATAAGAATCACATCTTTCCATTCCAAAGGCTGGTCTCACAACTTACTAAAAATACTCCCACCAACGTTCTGACAAGTAGTGAAGTTCAAGAACCCTTAACGAACCACCAAAAACGCTCTGAATGTGTTATGAATCCTTGTCTACAGAGCAAATAGCACTAACACATCTTGGACATCTTTAGGCAACAAAGGAAGTTGCTTCATAGCTATGGGGATGCTACAGTCTTAGCCTCCACTATGACAATTCGTGATCAAGCCTCCTTCACAACAACTGGGATACTGTTAGCAGCACCAGAGTAATTCAGCAGCATGAAGAACTATGCAAATACATATAAAAATGTTGTCAAATCATTTTACGGATACCGATCTTAAATAGTTCTGCACCATAAGACAAATGACACTTTTAAGAAATAAGGCTTTGTAAGAAAGTCAGATCAAGGCTCAATACATTACTGCACTACCAGACACCACCAAGAAGTATTCCTATCCTGCACGTTTCTTATCATCTTTGAAAGGTTCCACATTATGTCACCCACAAGCGCACATAAAAAAATGAAAGAATACGGCCTATATACCACTACCTTCCAGCCCCATTTCATCTTTTACCAGCGCTGCCAATCCATGTTTGCAGAAAGAGCCTCTGTCCTGCCTCGAAGAGAAGGAGCCACTCGGGCTCGAAAAACATGAAACCGCGAGAAAGAGCTGGGGAAACTCGCGGACACCGAGAGGCCGAACCAAGCCCAGTCGTGCCGCTCGCCCGTCGCCAATGACACCTGTTTCCCGGCGACCCTCCCGCCCCGCCTCCGTCGTGGCCCAGCCAGGCCGCGGGCCCAGCTCTCACCGTTGAGGGCCGAGGCCTGCAGCGTGGCCCCCGAGGTGCCGTCGATGACTTTGATGGCGCCGCGGGCGGTCACGGCCAGGATGGCGTTGAGCGCCGGGTGGTAGCAGAGACTGCACAGCCCGTCGGCGTCGCAGCGCAGGCAGCCGTCCCGCAGCAGCAGCCATTCACAGGAGCCCGGCCCGGCAGACATCGGACTGGGCCCAGCCGGAGCTGCCGCGGCCGCTGCCGAGCAGGAGGCCGCTGCCGCCGCCATCTTGCGGGCCGCTGCCGCCCCGCCCTCAGGGCCCAGGGGAGCCGCTCACTGACAGTCCCGGGAGCCGCCGCTGCCAGTCACCATCCGGGTCCGGCAGGAGGGGAAGGGGAAAGAGCCAGCGCGAACCGGAAGTGACGCCAGCGCGCCGGATGCGGAACCGACCGCCTGCCTGGAACAGGGAGGGAGGAGAGGGGTGGGGCGGGGCACGGCTACGCGCGCAGCCGCCCGTGAGCGAGAGGGGGCGGAGCTCTGCGGCGAGCTGGCCTCCTCCCTCTGCCAGCTCTCCGCTTCCCAGCCTCTCATCCGTGCGCACGCCAGCGCCCCCGCAGCGGCCCAATGCGAGTGCGCAGGCGCGCGGTGTGGACGGGGCAGCGGCTTCCAGTGCAGGACCGGGGGCAGCTCCAGTGCGGGCAGCCCTCGCCGCTTATCCCGCCCAGCTCCGCTCGCCCCGGGCCTGAGTGCGATCACTGCCCGCTGTCTGCTCCTGCCCCTCGCCGCTGCGTTGTCGGCTCCGCTTCGGACAAACCCCGGTCTATAAGAGGGCCTTCGCCGGGGAGGCGCAGATCAAGGGTTTATTTTCGGTACCCGGCTCCCAGACTGGGTTGGCTTCCGTGCTCAGCGAGGCGACAACCCCGCGTGAAGCGGCCTCAGGCTGGGCCGCCAAGGTGCGAAGTGCGGGTGGGCGCAGCCGTCTGGGGGCGTGACCTCAGGCCTGGACCAGTGGCGCTGGACGAACCACCTGCGAGCGCACTGGCGCGGCCTGGCGAGGCCAGGATTCACCCCTCTCCCCCACCAAATATTATGTCGTACCCATACAATTTGCTGGGAAGCAGTATTCACGGTATTTCAAAAATTAAAGGAGTAGAATAAAACGTTTTGTATCTGAGGTTGTCCTTGTTGACTCTCTGGAACACAGCTTGTACAGCCATACACAGCAATGCCCAGCTCCGGCTACTACTTGTAATCACTGCAGGTAACGAAAAGCAGCCTGTGGGTGCTGTTTTATGGAGCTGACATGTTCTGTAGAGAAAGCTTAAATATAGTAACTACTGAATTTAAAGTTTACTACTGAACAGGGTTTTCACTAGAGGGATCCAAATCAGCACAGGCTACAGGGAAATGGTAAGAAATAAATGGTAAAAAACACCTCATTTGGGTAAAGGAACAAAAATAAAGAATAACAAGAAACTCCAAATCAGGCAGACAGTCGCCATCCAGGCTAAACAATATTTGCCTTAGCAAAATAAGCTGCTTAAGTGTAGAAACAACTGAAGACCAATAAGGGCAGTAACAATACTTAAAGCTGACGTCAGGCAGAGTTGTCTCTACATGCAAACAATTTTTGTAATACACTTTGCCACAGTTAACTTCTCTGGTAACTCAAGTCCAATGGGAAGAGGGAGACTGACACATGTCTAGCTGCTCCATACAAACCTCCAAAGAGAGCAACTCCCTCAGGTACCCAAGTCTCTACCTTGAAATGACACTTTACACCTTGAAAGGGAACTTTGTGTGCTATGGATGCGCTTCACATTTCCAGCTTTGACAGAATTACCATATACTGTCCCACACTTCTCTACCGCCTTAAACCTTGCTGACACATAGGAGACTATATAGATGCATCTTAATTCAGTCAATATAAATGAGCTTCATACACTCCATAAGTAAGTTTAATTCAAAATCTTTACAAAATACATCGTGTATTTACACACATAGCTGGTCTAAAAACAGTGAATGCAAAGTTATTACAAACTGTTATAGTTTGAGGGCTGTTTGTACATATTTCTTGCACAGCATATGCAACAGGTGGCCCTAGAGACACTAATATTAAAAGGCATGAATCTGCAGTTGTGTACAAAGTACATATCGTGCTAAGTGCCTATCTGCATTGTGTATTACACAGAGGAACTGTTAAAATTGCAACGAGAAATTTCACAGAACAGTAGTACAGAGGAAATACAGATTTCAAAATTAACCAGAACATTCTTGCATCCTTTGCATGTTCCTAGACATTTCAGATGAACAAAAGCCCCTGTGGACATCTAATGGGCAGCTATGCAGAGGAACTGAACTTAAAGCTCTCTGACAGCCTGCTAAGCTAAATGTGTCCTTGACCTTCATGTTTGTAGTGGTGTTAGTTACACTTGCATTCACAGGGCTGGATTGAATCCCCCAATACGAGTAGGATATTTCTGCTATTAAAAAATACAAGTCATGAAAAATAGAGGTGACAGCAGATTATCTTGCAAGATGCCAAAGCTCATGCACCTTCTTTTTCCCCTCCCAATACACTCTAACCTGGATGTTTTGTCTTTTTAAAATGAGGAATTGGTGCTCACAGAACACTTCCAAGTAAGAACTATGCTGATGGTATAACTAGTTTGGTACAGTATGCAGTAATTCCACCAGAACATCTGCAGAAGAAAGAAACTACATGAAAGGTTGATCACCCTGCCAGTTCTTGTCTTTTACAGTATTACAATTTCTGTACAGCATCATGTAAATAGTTCTGTTTAAAACCAATGCAAGTATTGGCCAGAAAAGCAGACTGAATAAAGTAACAGTCTGCTGTGGAGTTGAAATTTAAATATGCATTTTGCATCAGTAATTAGTGTTAAAAACTAGCTACAAACATGGCAAGTTATGCCATCTAAAAAGCTGAAACATTAGAGTTCTTATAAGAAATAACATCCATGGGGATGAAAAGCAGCCCTTGCCGTAACCTATTTTTGTTTGCAATATTAAAAAAAAAAAGCATAGGAAATGCTTTTCTCTGTTACAAAAAAAAAGCCCCAAACAAATCTTAAGATCTGTCTGGTGATACTAAATACTGAAGACTGCAATCGCATCTATTAGCAACATGCAAAGTGAACTTCAGCGAACCTCCCCTGCAAAGAAACGTTCCCATAAAGACCATGACATAAGCAATCAACAAAGTACAAGGGAAACATTTAACGTGTCATCAGGTTACTGCAGAATCCTTGGTTAGTAACCATTAGCAAGTCTAATTGTTAGGAAGGCTGTAATCCCACCTCATTTAGCAGAGGAAGAATCTGGCCCTATGAAGCTTTTCTTTCTCTTTGGAAGCCGTTAACAGTACTGGGGGAAAGGGATGCATGTTAACTACTGTGCTGTTCAGAGCAAGACAGAGCAAGATGTTGTAAACCAGTTAGGGAAGCATTGTTTTTATTTTCGCATAAAATAACATTGTTTAGAGACCACATTAATTAAATAGATCATTAATTTTCTCCAACATTAAGCCAGCACTACATAACGAAAGGTGCTCACCTGTTTCTCTGTAAATTTATGCTTTTAAGGAAAATAATTAAAATGTCTATTATCAAATTATGTCACGCAGTAAGCACCTTGCTCCTTTGGTTAGAGATAGCAAATGAAGACTTCAAATACTCGACTCTTCAGTCTTTAAAAACGTTTGTTTTTAACCAAGGAGTGTTTACACTACACACAAGCCATAGATACAAAATACACAGTATATACACAGTTTGAAAGCAAATTGAAATTTGTGAAAACTCAGCCAAATCGAAGTAATTGAGGCACAAATTAAAAGTAGTATCTTCACGTCTTGATTATATAGACTATTCTGTGTACAATCAGGACTGTTTCATAAATAGATATTATCTACATCATTTGCTGTGCCAGAAAAGCCAGCTGTGTTTAAGCTCTAAAGTTAAATTGCACTTCACGATCATTACAATTAAATTCTCATTTCTCTCCTCCAATAAAGTAATCTGGTCATAGTGCTTATGGCACAAGTATAGAGTTGTGGTTTAGCTATACTTTTTTATAAAACACAAGGTTCTTTTAATTTGTTCATTAAAATCTGCAGAGTCTTAAACAAACCTAGAACTTTGATACAAATCTATATAGCTACAATTGCTTTATTAAATAATATAAACAAATATGCTCTTCAGTCTTAAAACACCTGGACAACTGGATACAAAAGTCACTTGTATTTCATCCAGCCTCCTTTATCTTATGCATTATCAGTCTGCAAGTGAATAAAACAGTTCCTGGCCACACGTGTGCTAGATCACACCCCAGTGTACAAGGACAGAAAATAAATGTATAATAAAAAGATTGGATAAATTAGAAGGGGTTTCTTGGTCTTGAATTCTTCTCCAACTAATAATGATGCAGCACTGTATGCAGCCCAAAAGACTCCAAACAACTGAAAAAGAAGATTAATAGTCTAAGATGACAGAACAAAAAAAAAATCCCTCCAAATATTAAGAAAAAGACCCCAATCTCCTCAGTATAATGAAAAAACCATTTAAAAAAATTCAAGGGAGGGGAAGAACTCCACACACACATGCAAGAAGATACTATGCATTTTCATTTCAGCTTACAGAAACATCTCAGAAATCAGCATGCTATTTTCGTGTGAGAGAGGCAGCTAAGGTTCTATCATACATTCTCTCTAATGCAAGCCATCCAGATCCCATAAAGCAGGTCCCAAGCTTACCTACACTGCTAATTTGAAACTTCACTGGAATAACAACAATTCTTTCCACCTTAAATGACCCCCAACTATTAACCCCACCCTTTCTTTACACAAGCGAGTTGCTATATTGGACTCACTCCTACAATACACATCAGACAGTTACATGAGCATTTTTTATTTCAGCATTCGTTTGGCTCATATGTTTGTCCTTAATTACAGTGCCCTCACCTCAGGGTAACTCAATCTCACTCCTATTCCTTTCAGGTACACCAAGAAGCTTGCCAAAATACTATCTGCATCAACTCCAGTATGATTACCCAGTTAAGAATGAACCAGTTTAAGTCTGGTTGAAAGTAACCCTACCCAAAAATATACACTTCACTATAAGAAGTTCCCATGAATGGGTTGTTTTGTTGGGTTTTTAAAAAAAAAAAAAAAATCTTGAGGTAAGTGACCTTGATTCAAACCTCAAACTAACAGGGTTATAGGAAAAAATCAGACACTGTCATCTGGCAGCACCTTGAATATTAATAAAAAAGGATAAACTTAAAACTGCATAGTACACTAAACCACCGAAATCTTCTGCAAAACACAAGAGCACAGAGGACAGACATGACAGGACCTCCAGCAAAGAACTTCTTTCTCACTCCAGTGCAAGAAGCTGAAAGCCCCTTCAGGGATTATATTGAACTTGAATCCCTTGAGGGATTATATTTATAAAACACCACATCAAAAGAAAAGAAGAACCCCACACAACCACAAAAAATTTGAAAGTTATTGCATATTTCTGTTTTTGCTGCCTAACCCCATGCTGCAGAGATGGGCAAGGACAACGATCATGACTGAAGTCCCTAAGATACACTAGGGAAATTGCAGAAATGAAAACTGAGGTGCATTACTTGAGTGGTTTACTTTGTTGACTGCGGCTAGAAAATGAGTAGAATTTCAGAATTACACTTCAGGACTGTGAAGTGTTTCCCCAAGCAGACAGATCACATCATCAGGAGGTTTTTTTGGCTGTACAGGGCTTCTCCTGCATTTTCACACAAATGATATTAAGGCAAGAACCTTGTAGAGGCTCACCCTGAAGTTAACACAAGACTGTTAATAATAATCAAGAGATATTTCACAAAAATCACAGAATTTTAGGGACTGGAAGGGACCTCGAAAGATCATTCAGTCTAATCCCCCTGCCACAGCAGGATCACCTAGATCATGTTGCACAGGAATATGTCTAGGTAGGTTTTAAACATCTCCAGAGAAAGACACTCCACAACCCCATGCCGGGCAGTCCCTTCCAGCACTCTGTCACCCTCACTGTGAAGAAGTTCCTTCTCATATTTATGTGGAACCTCCTGTGTTCCAGCTCACACCTATTGTCCCTTGTCCTATGACTAGATGACATTGAGAAGAGCCTGGCTCCATCCTCCTGACACTCGTCCCTTCCATACTTACAAACATAAATAATGTCACCCGTCAGTCTCCTTTCATTAAGATGTATTTGTTTTCAAGTTACATATTAGCTAACTGACAAGTTAATGATTTGCTTTCTGACTGTACCACTGAATAGTAACTGAAAATTATAAAAGCACAGAAGCAGCAATTTTGTTATTCATCCTACACTTTGGTTGTACTTAAATTACACTGCTTACCAGCAAGCCAAGATGAGAGAAATCAACTAGACAAGAACTCAAAAAGGATGCACTTAGCTAGCAACTCAATTTTCTCAGTCAGCCTTTCCAAAAGCAGCAACTTCAAAGGCTTTCCACAAATGCATTAAGCAGCACTGAAAGTGTTCAAGAACATAATGTATTTCTGGGATCTATCAGGGAACATTGCTAGTTCCATAAAAGATGTCCAACAGCAGGTGGGGTCAGGCAAGTTATTCTCACTTTGTGCTTTACATTCCACACCTGCAAAAACTGAAAAATACCTGCCTTCTCTGCAAAGAGGGTTGAGAGCTTCCTACCGCTGCCGCTGCGAGAAGTTCTCAGAACAATGACTAACATCATACTCATGCCGAAGTCACTAAAAATAAGCTGGGCTAGAATAGATTAATTTAATTCTTTTTGAGCTTTAATTATGTCTCTTCCTCCCAAGATAATTCTATTTATTTTTAATGCAACTGGTACAGCACAGCAAAATACATAAATGTTAGCTAACCTGAAACCAACAGGTGTTGTTATAGCAACAGCACTGTATCTCTTCAAGTACTCAAAACACCTAAACCAGGATTTGTTTGGCAGTCATGTCCACAATGCTAACCAAAAGGATCACACAACTCATGCACAGTTCTGTGCCTTCTGACACATCATCACATTGTGCTGAACACGATAGTACATGAAGTGTTAGGCAAGTATCTAAATAACTAAGCAATTATCAAAACGATACTCAACTTACTTTTATTAGGGTAGAAACAACTTCAAATGATCCAACCACTAAAAGTACAGGTGCTACAACGATGAGGGGAAGAAGGGAATATCCTATCACACCAAGAACTTGGCCATAAGCAACCTGAAATTTTCAAGCACAGATAAAACAAACTTTGCGGTAGTCAATCTTTGTCATAAAACACAGCTACACCTTGTTATAGCAGCATGAACAGCAATGTGCCAGGTATTCATGGAATTTCAGCTAAAGGAAGCTGGCTAGAGTAACATTCTCTCTGTATGCCACCACCTGGCACATTGTAACTAATTCAGCTCTAGGTTTGGAGTGTTTGGGCGTGGGGATTTTTTGGGGGCAGAGATTTCTGCCTTTTTTAAAAAATACAATGTAAAATAGGGACTGTATCAGCATTTTAAGGGAACTGTATCAGCAGGTTAAAAGAAGTCATTCCACCCACTCATCTCTTTACATTCCTCCTTATGTGGTTCTCTCTGGACATTCACAGCTTGCACATGATACCCAGGAGAACAGTTCCATAGCAACCTCAGTCACCAGCTGTAGCCCTGGCTTTACTGCTGTCGCAAGCAGAAAAGACAGTTTATACATTAACACACTCATATCCATTGCACATAAATACATGAAGTACATGAATGTTTTTGGAGTTGGTGGAAGACCCAGAATCTGATCCCATTAAGGCATGGTGATCTCCTGATTTCCAGACAAATTTATTATTAGTGTCATAAACAGATGTGTTCTGAGCCATTTAATAGCTTTTAACTTCACGGGGATGAAAACATATGCTTTTCCCTTACTACAGCTTGAAGTGTTCCTGGGTTCAGGTAGGCTTCTTGAGTTGAACAGGGAAAATAGTGCCCAGACAAGTGACAATCATTCAAGCCACCTCTTGTGGCCATTGATCCTTTGCAGCAAGCTGTGCATACCTATACTTCATCCTCAGTTGATATTTTGAGCCACAAAAAAGATGGATTTAAAGGTAGCTGGATGATGCTAGTATGCCAAAACACTGTGCAATCACAGGAAAGCTTTTTCTTTCAAACAAGTGTTCACATGAGAACAACCTAGCAACTATTATTGAAAGAAAAAAAACTGAAAAAATCCAAGTCAATGGAAATAATGTAGGAAGTCTGCAACACTCCACTAACGCAAGATTCACAGTAAAAATACAAAAATCAAGTATATCTGCATATTTAGTTCTTCACAACACAGTTCAATGCATTTTAAGAATGTTCTACCCTGCTGACTGCTGGACTGTTGCTGTCTGTGGGCCTTGCTGTAAGTCATTCTCTGTTTACACATGAATCACTCAGTGACTCACGCTGTAAATATCTCAAACAGCTACTGCAATCCTGCTGGTGCAAGCAGCTGGAGGGAGGGATGCAGCCCAGAACTTCTGATGGCTTTCAAGCTGAAGATCATGTGCTGATGTTCCTTCTTTCATGGGTTTGAAAGGCATCAGGCCAAGGGTGAAAACAAACACTTGCAGATGCTCTACCCACAAGAGCATTAAACAATCACTATTAGTCCTAGTAAAAAAAAGAAAAGTCTAAATGCTTAAATAAAGGGCAGTGCAAAGGAGGAGAAAGGGCCACTTAGCCCAGTGACCAAAAAAGTGAAAGAATCTGTCTCTCAAGAACAGACTTCAGTTCTGGATCATAGGCACTCATTAGACGTTCCAGAAATCATAGCACAAATTTCCAGCTTGTTTATCACATCCAGTACAGCATCCATCACACGGGAAGAGAACAGCTGATCATCACTGAACTTCAGAGTTTATTTATTTTGGAGAACAAGAACCTGAAACACTTACCAACTTTATCTTACTCTTAGCTGGCTGGCTCCAAGGTCAAAACCCAAGCACCAAGAAAACACACCTGTTACCAAAAATGGGCACCAAGAGATCTTACTTTATCTCTGTGTCCTTGTTGCATGCAGGTACTTACTTCTCCTCCAAGAACCCGGGCCAGTAAAAAAACTGTCAAAGATCCAAATATCCAAATAGTTATAATCCAAGAAACTACCTTAAGAGACAAAGAACAATTTATTTGTATTAATCATTTTATATTAATAATTTTCATTGCAAGGATGAAGAACCAATTTCTATTAATAATTTTTACTGCGGTCAAGGCTTTTATTATGCAAAACTGAATTCTGAATTGCTGCAAGAATACTTCTACTTTATCAGAATGCAACTTGAGAATCATTTACAGAATCCCATTAGTACATTTGATGAACATGCAATATACCTGGAAAGTCTTTATTATAAACACTATCATACTGTAGCAGGGTAGGAAGAGTTTAAGTAAAACCAAAGCCAAGACTAACCTAGCTAAATGTCTTCACATCCCATTTATTACAAACTGTGAGCTCAAACAGTTTTTATAAGTCAGTCCAACCAACACAAGGAGGTGGAAATCTGTTTTATTGATCCATAAAGATGCCATTTTATTTGAACTGAGAATGCTCAGATGATGCAGGCCTTGAACTCTCAGAAGAACTTGATGATTACAACTTAATAAACACCCCAGCCTCCCAGAACAAAGCCTGTAATGACTTTTTCCTTGCTTCTTTCATTACTGTGTTACTGACCTGAAGAAATCTTAAAGAAAAAAAAAAGCATTCTGATTTAACAAAACTCTCCCAGTAACTTCATTATTCTTGGAGCTGAGCCATACGAAGGACTAGAAGTCAAGATTCTTCCTTTTGGAAAAACTTTTTCAGAGGTAAACACTATCAGTCCAGTCTCTGTATTTCCAAGTGTACAATGGTTGAACTTACAGATAAAGGTGGTACTCAGCACTTCACTTATTTAGAAGTTCCAAATTCCCAGAGGAAACAAATACAGGGAAAACAGATAAAAATAACAGCACCACTTAAAAAAAAGTTAGATGTAACTGCTTTCTTCTATTTGTGCAAATAGCACATGCTATCCCTTTACCTCCTCCTGTTCTCCAGATGGAGAGTCTTAGAGCAGGAATGTTCATCTCTCTTCCACTTATGGCCCACCATTCAGTTCACGTAGCCAAGCTGCTGTCAGCCTTCATGTTGCTCGCTATCAGCTCTTACTTCTCACCCACACAGAGCACTCTAACACCTATGTAGTAAATCCACGGCTTCTACAAAACTCCAGACCTACTGCTCTTGTCTAGTAGGTACATGCTCCCACCAACAGGGAATGCCTGGTGACCAGTGTGAGGCTCAGGGACAGCCTTGGCTGCAGTGACCATGAAGCACTGGAATTTAGGATCCTCAGGGCAACCAGGAGGACGTTTTCTAAGCTTACGACCCTGGACTTTAGGCATGCAGACTTTGATCACTTCAGGGATCTGCTGGCCAAAGTATCTTGGGATGAAGCCCTTGAGGAAAGAGGGGCCCAGGACA
>VXBP01001817.1:42766-325644 GCA_013400115.1 Rhinopomastus cyanomelas | reverse complement strand
CACATTGTGGTCTCCAAGCTGGTGGAACATGGCTTTGATGGGTGGACCACTAGATGGGTAAAGAACTGGCTTGATGGCTGCACCCAGAGAGTGGTTGTCGATGGATCCATGTCCAAGTGGAGGCCAGTGACAAGCGGAGTCCCTCAGGGATCAGTCCTGGGACCAGGCTTGTTGAACATCTTTGTTGGTGACATAGAGAGAGGCACTGAGTGCACCCTCAGCAAGTTTGCTGACGACACCAAGCTGTGTGGTGCAGCAGACACGCTGCAGGGCAGAGATGCCATCCAGAGGGACCTGGACAGACTGCAGAGGTGGGCACAAGCCAACCTGATGGGGTTCAACAAGACCAAGTGTAAGGTCCCGCATCTGGGTCAAGGCAATCCTAAGCACAAATACAGGCTGGGCAGTGACTGGCTGGAGAGTAGCCCTGGGGAGAGGGACTTCGGGGTACTTGATGTGAGAAGTTCTTCACTGTTAGAATGGTGAGAACCTGGAATGGGTTGCCCAGGGAGGTGGTTGGGGCCCCATCCTTGGAGGTGTTTAAGGCCAGGCTGGATGAGGCTCTGGCCAGACTGGTCTAGGGTGGGGTGTCCCTGCCCACGGCAGGGGAATTGGAACTGTATGATCCTGTGGTCCCTTCTAACCCTGACTGATTGTGTGACTTGTTGTGTGTGATCCTGCTGTGTCAGAGGGATTGGACTAGATGATCTTTCGGGGTGCCTTCCAATCCCTAATGATTCTATGAACTAATCTGTCAGGGGATCAAGCAGCAGCCCGTGCTTTGCCTAGGAGACAGCTGACAGGTCCATCCAGAAGACTGGAATAATACAGTGATTTACAGTCAATTCATGTCAAGTCTCACAGCAACAAGACACCAAGAGTGAATTCTCAGCATTTGATATAGCAGATGGAAGCCACAGGTTGCAAAGGAATCACTATCTCACCACTGACACAAATTTATACTCAAAATTCAAATGTGAGCACAACTGATACTATTTCTGTTTTGACCGAACGTGAAGAAAGCTAATAATGTTTACGGAGGCCACACAATACCTCTGAACAGCTATTCACCCTGAAGTTCAAATGGAATTATGAAAAACAACTATTGATCCAAGTTAGTGGATTTAATTCAGCAGGGAAGACTAAAGAGCAATAGTCACTAGTGAAGATTACATATAACAGATAACTGCAGTGATGTAGAAAGACTTAAATAAGCAGCTTTATTTGTCAGGAAATTCATATTTACAACATCCAGACAAAATATTCTTTCACATTTAAATAGCGATAAGAAGCACGTTAACAAAAGGTCACCATTAAAACTGAAATATTAACTGATCTGACTACAAGCTCATTAACATGAATCTCTTTCCTCTAAAAGCCACATCTCTCCTTTGTTTTACTGTATAAAAGCAAACCTGACATTTCACCATGATTAACTTACCCACGGGCTATTGAAGACATTTCTTAGTGCTGTCTTCCTACATACTGATTGGAGAATGAGCATTTGAAATGCCCTACATTAGTACGGGAGGAAAAGAATTTCCACCTACATAACAACACAAATCTATTAACAATCACATCCCCAAATTTAATTTTGATTTCATTTTAAGTATAAGGCTTATACCTACCTTAAATTGTCCATATAATGAAATCATTGAGAAGAGGAGGACAACAGCCAGAGGACCCCAGAAGTCTGGATTGTCTCTCACTACCTGCCTATTAAACCCAAGAGATGGCATTGGCATCAGCACACATCGGATTTTGTAGTAAATATCCTTCAGATCAATGTCAAGTTCTTCCCTATAATTGTAAAGCAAGAGAGCGTTACCATTCATGTCAGTAATGAAACAGCACAGAAAAGCAAGTCGAGGGGCAAATTGCACATTTGTAGAGCAAGTCTCCTGTCAGCCATAAGGTCTTCTGAAGTCATGGACAACAAAGGGACAGTTCATCCACAAAAGAACACCATACCTTCATCCTGCACTCAGAGTGTGACACAGATACAATTATTGATGAATCAATTCCATGGTGGAAAATAGAAAAACTACACAGCATATCCTAAAGGTCTTCATTATGGCAGCTAATGTGTCTTCTGACATGCAGGAGCGCATGACACATTCATACCTTCCTGTACTGTGCCACTTGCTATGAGCGCACTTACTATGGTCACGTTGTATTTTAAAAGCTACAAAAAAGAACACTTTTACAATCTCTAATCCTAAAGCATTCAAAATACATCATGTAAGAACTACTTTTAAATATAAAATAGGGTTTAACTTGCTTTAACAACAGCTCATTTCAGCAGACCAGTTTATGCCAATTGTTTAATTGATAGCTTTTTACTAATACGGATAAAAATAAAAGCCAATTAAACTAGAAATAAATTCTGTCATTAAATCTTGTCCTCCTCTCCACTCCTGGCTACAATGTCTCTACAAAGCTACAAACTGGCCAGAAGACTACGGTACATAGGAGACTTTTAAGTGGTACACAGTGCCCCAATTGTCCTGCCATAATGGGGGAGGAACCAGACTTTCCAAGTACTGGCCAATTCCACTTATGTTTTCTCATGGAACCTCAAGAAAGAGCAGCATGCTAGGTTTTGTAATGCAGTCATGAATGAGGAGCTCTGAAGTTAGTAGACACTTTCAGTAGATACTGCTCTGCTCTACATTTAAGAGCACAGTGGAGAAAATGGCAGATACCCCAAGTCTGTTTCTGAAAGCTTGGTACAATGCTCTGATTTATGGCCTTTTCCATCAGGAAAGCTGAAGCAAGAAATAAAAGCAAAGTAATTCCTCTTTATAAAAAAAAAATTACTGAAGTCTCAGCAATTTGAGGATTGCTATTACTGAAGCTAATTCAAAACGGGCATTACTATCCTATGATGAAATAACAAAAGACCCATCTTTAACATGTCCCTTAATCTAAATAGACCAGAAGCATCTACTTTTCTCTATTTATCTAAACAGGATGTACCATTTCTGTATTTTACTCTGAAGACTGTATCATCAGGTATTTCCTTTCTGGAAATAATTCTTTTGGCTTCTCTCACATGAAGCTGACAGGTAGCCACCTCGCCTAAGGGGTAACAGCCGTAACAGGAGATGAGCATAAAACTGGCCTAAAACTGACCAACAAGAAAGTAAAATGAAATCTTACTCTACTAAACAACACACTTGCACAGTAGTGCTGCAGTGGTGAACTTCTAAGCTGGCTGCTGTTCTTTAAGTCCTTGGTAAGGTTCAGGATACAAAGCTTTTTTGCAATACCTGTTCTGGGAATAATCGCAACTACATAAAAGCTGCTATATGGAAGTTGGATTAAGGTCTTCTCTGTTAGCATTACTATAGTCATCCAGTTTGCCACAAAGAGATCATTTCCCTAGCCCACTCTCCTCACTTCAAGCATTCAGTGTGTCTGGTTTTAATCACTAATTTGGGTTTTGAGGTATAAAAGGCTACATAAGAGGAAATTCGTATCTGCCACCTCAGCATGCTATTCTGTTTCTTAATTAAAAGGAGTTTACAGAACAGGCTCATTCATACAGGAAGCTACTTCTCCATACTTCAAGGTTTTTTTTCCAAGTAGCAGTCATGAATAAGCGCTCTAGACTTCTGTTCTCTCCCAACAATTAAGAGCTCTCCACACAGTGCTATCTTGCTCACTCTGTTTTTTAAAGCATCATTATCATTACTTTACATGGAAAAACATCAAGACACTGAAAATAAAGTTTCTTAGATGTGGAACTAGGATTAAAACTCAGGCCAGCCGACTCACAGGAGTAGCACCCTTAAAATACAAACTTTCCTCAACCAACCACATTTCTGTGAATAGAAAAAGACTTCCATTTTTAAGCACAATTTGTCTTTCAATACCAACTTTTAACCTTGTGGCTAGCTTTATAACAGAAAACAGCATCAAGGATTCAAAAGTGTAGCTACCCTGCATCTAGCATCCGTACTGTAATGCGCACAGCTCAGAACGCTTTTACCTCAGAGCAAATGATGGCACTTACTGAGAGTTACTTAGCATGAACCATTCATAGAGTTGCCTTAGCATCCGATTCTTTGACAGCAGTAAGAAACTCATGCCATCAGCAGAAAAGATTAATACCATCTAATTCTATAAACCATTATTAGATCAACATATAAGAGCAGAAAACCCATACAAGCTTTATACTTATAAAGATTAGTAACACTGGATTTTACTTCCTCCTCCCTTTTATACTAAAAATAAAATAAGCGTCATGTTTGGATTCATTGATCAGAAAACACTCACTGACCAATTTAGCACATAGAATTCTAATTAGCAAAAGGCTGTGAGATAATTTGAGAAGATAAAACTTGTTTGGTTTTCTGACACAGCTGATAAACAGAGGTATTCAAAAGTAATTATGACATACAGGAGTGGCTTGTTATCTTCTGGGTCATCATCTTCCACTTCCAAAAGCCAGCCATACCCTCTCTGTCTTAGGAATGCAGTTGCAGTAGATTCTTTGATGAACTCTCCTCCAAGATTTAGCTTAACATCTGGAGTTGTTATAGAGCCACTAAGATCTTATAGAAAAAGGAAGAGAAGGATATACCTTTACATGTCTTGCCAAAAGCCATTGATTTCAAAAGCACTGAAAGATAAACAACAGACGAATAAAGCTACACATGCATTTCAGCAATATTCTCAGTTATAATATACTCTAAGACATAGGTAACTTGAAAGGGTCTTTCTGGTTTTAATGCAACAGTTACAATGCTGGCTTAGGTCACAAATAACATTTTAGCTTCTAGAGGGAACTACTGTTTTGATGATGCAGAGATGGAAGGTAACAAGGGCTCCAATTTGTGTCTTATCATTAAGCATTTAAAAGCTCAAAAGAAGTTAACTGCTGAAATTGTGACTGCACGGTTCAGTAGTGATTATTTGCTTTTTTTTTTGCTGGCCACGCTACACTTCTTTTGGACTTCGATTCTGCAGAATGAGGTGGCTTCAGCCAAAACCATTCTCTGCTTTGTCCAGTTTCTCATGAAAGGAAGCCATGCATAGACTCTTAACAGTCTCTTCTTTATCCTGTATCTGCTAACTTAAATGAGAGCACCTCTCCAGCATGCTTTCCTTCAAGCTGCTCCCACTTCCTCACGGACATACCATAGAAAACTAAAAAAGAGGATAGAGTTCTACATACTGGTGAAGAGTTGGGAAACAAACAGAAATCAGAGTGCAACACATAGTATTTTAGTTTAGAAGCATCAAGCTATTTAACCTTGCTTATGTTTCTGTCCTTTAAGGTAGGCCTACAGAGTACTTTGCAGACAGGCCTACACAAAGGGCAGCAGATCGTCTTCATTAAGAACACAGAGTTGAACTCGATTCAACACATCCTACTGCAAAGGTGTCTGCACTGGGTTGGGTTCAGCACTGCTCAACAACCACTTCCAGGAGGAAACCTGAGAGCTTCCAATTGCAGGAACAAAACCTCTTTCAGATCAAGGTAGAACAGAAAAACCAGACAACCATCAACAAAAAACACAGGCAAGATCAGAACTCCTTGTCAGAACAACTAGAAAGTTAAAGGACTAAGGAAGAGCAGACTTCCCACTTAAGCAGTTCTTTCCAAGGTGGGGCACATGACTCAGGACTTACATGAATCCCTACCCCTATCCAGCAGCTGAATACATACAAAGTAGAACGTTTGTTGTTTCACAGAACATTAAAGGTCGGGAAGAGGCCTCAAGAGATCCAGTCCACCTGCCAGAGCAGGATAAGCTACAGCACCTGGTACTCCCCGGAGGTCTCCCATCCAAGTACTAAGCGGGCCCGATCCTGCTTAGTTTCCGAGATGGAGCGTTCTCAGGGTGGTCTGTCCAAGCACTCGTCCTCCCTCAAACAGTGCCGGTGGCTCTGGCAGCGCTCTGGGCAAAAGGCCACCTTCACTGTCTCAGCTGCGCTCAAGGATTCTTTCCTCCTGAGGCACAGCGGCTCCAGCGCAGCCGGACAACGATATGCGCACACAGCTCAAACCCTCTCCAACACGGAACTCCGCTTCCGCCAACGTGGGCGTGAGGAGAGTTCGCACCGGGGCCTCCACGGCCCCGGCTGTCGGAGAAAGAGGGAAGCCCGCGAGGAAGCGGCCGCGTAAGCCCTCACCCCGCCTCCGGCCCAGCCATCAGCTCCGGGGCCGTGGGGAAGGTTGGCGAACACGGCACCCGTAGCCACAGCCTTCCTGGTCGTGGCTGAGCCCTTCTCTGCGGCGGCAGCAGCGGCCGCTGAACCGCGCTCACCTTCCGCATCCGCCGAGGAGACGAAGGTGAAGTCCCCGCTGCTGGGCGAGTACAGCGGCGGGGGGGGCTGCGGGGGGCCCGGCGGCTGCATGTCCCGCCCTCCGAGGGGCGGCGAGGCCGGCGGCAAGCAGGCACCAACACCTTAGGCCTCCTGCGACGGCGGCGGAAGAACTATCGCCACAGCGCAGCTGCCGATCGGGGCAACAACAAGCGGTAGTGCCCCTCCGATTGGCTGCTTGCAAGACGCGTCGTCACTGGCCACTACAGGACCAATCCTGAGTGGCTTCCAGCGCCGTCTCCAGCAGTGAGGTCACCACCGCGACGATGTAACGCTCCTTCCCATTGGACAAGGCGTGACGGCAAGCGCTGGGCGGGCTGCTGGGCGACGCTAACACCGCCATCCGGCTTCGGTCTCCGGCGTAGCTCCGCCCCTTTATCGCTGCTCACGACAGCTCCCCTGGTGTTTTTCCGCGGGCTGTGCCTCCACGTGGCCAGTGCTCTGTGACCTGTGGTCGCCCCGCTGCCTGCGCCGCCTCCAGTGAATCTGCTGCTCGCTTCATAGGGAGGTTCCACTGGGATACCTTGAGTGCCGGTGTGTGCAGCCTGCCCGGGGCATCAGCTTCCCACCTACAGCCAGGGCTTTGAACTTGGCGAATCAGAGGATTTGCGGGCCTTGCCAGTGTCATCGGGACTTTGATGAGTAGTAGCGTTAGGCACTGTTCACAAGGGCAGGGAACAAATGGACGAGAGGTCATGGTTGGAAGCTGGAAAAGGGCAGACTGAGGCTGGAGACAAGGATAGAGTTCTTGAATCTGAGGGTGGGGGATTACTGGAACAGGCTGCCCAGGGAGGTGGTGGAGGCCCCATCCCTGGAGCCCTTCCAGGTCAGGCTGGACGTAGCTCTGGCAATCTGTCCTGCTTAGAGATGTCCCTGCTTGTTGTAGGGGAGTTGGACTAGATGGCCTCTAGAGGTCCCTTCCAACCCAACACATTTGATAATTCTGTTCTATGATTTTCCTCTCATGATGGATAGTGGATAGAAAAATTTAAAATTCTCTTTGACAGTTCAGAAGGTTCTGCTTTCTACTTACAACAAGTAAACTTTCAAGAGTTGCTCCTCCTGATGCCCTGTCACGCCAGGACAGTGAAGAATTGATAAATGCACCACGTATGGGCACTTTGGCTTTTGCTCAGCATTTGCTTGAATTCGAAGGCTTTGGCTGTCCTCCCTCAGCCCCTGTCTCTTCCTCCAACTATGCAAGTGAGCAACGTGCTATCCTCTGCCAGGGCTGTGTCAGCAGAGGGCACTCCAGCACTGCTGTGCCCAGAGTTTCAGTTCAGGGTGGGATTCAGAAGAAAAAAGTGTTTGAAATCGGTTGAGTAACTCGTTTCACTCAGATGCTGCTCCTAGATTTCTCAGCACCTTACGCATTTTTCCTTTTTGTGCACTTCAGAAATCACCTTAGTGTACAGACTATCCCTTTCCTTCCTACAGGTCTGGTGATTAGCAAACGGAGTGCTACACATTCACAACTTAGGGATAAAAGAGATGCTGATGAGATACTTAAAATGTCAAAACAGAGATATACAGAAAGCAGGAAACTGCACCTTACAGAGGTTCATTGTTTTGTTACAATGCTGTATAGTGTATGCTTTCAATGATTTATGAACAACCATTTAATCTGCCTTCCCAGACCTCTGGGGCTGAGTTAGTCTCCTGATAGCTCTGATTAAGTTGGCCCCCTTCAGCATATAATGCTGTTTTGGCTTGTAGATAAGCAGCTTTGGGTTCGTTGTATTTGGACTGGTTCCCACAGGCGGTATAAATGTCCTTAATGCTTCTTACAAGGTTGTTAATAAGATTAGAAGGATGATTGTAATATTTGTTGATGACTATCCAGTATACTGCTAATCCGTTGTGGTGGTGAGGAAAGGGAAGTGCACAGCATGGTTCAAATGTAAATCTCAAACAGTAGCACTCGTTAACCTTCAGCAGATTATGTATTTTATTGTGCTTATTGCTAATTAAAATTCTTACACAGAAGGCTTGCTTCACCCCGGGCTTGACCTGCCTCATATGATGCAGTGGGGTGGCAGTTTCCTTCAATTAAGGTAATTTGGGCATATGACAAGTCTTCTCTGATCACCTTCCTTACTGCACTTCTCTAATGACTAGCTAGCACGCAAGAAGAGTATTAACCCTCCTATTGTGGCAGTTCTCCTGTGTGAAAGCATAATGATTCCAGTAGAAAGTAAACAAGATTGGGACTATTTCAAGCCACAGGGATTCCTTCACATTTGGCAAGCAATCCTTTAAATTTACTCTGCTGCATTTGCTCTCCTTTTCTCCTTTAAGTTTACTCCTTTCTACTGTCCATTTTTCTTGTCAGTCTTCACTGACACTTTTTTTTGTACAGAGAGATTTTTCATGGAATCTCTCTAACTAAATTTTTACTGTAATACAGAAATGATGAGGCCAGACTTGATGATCTCGGAGGTCTTTTCCAGCCTAGATAATTCAGTGATTCAGTAATTCAGTGAAGACTGGGATCTCAAAACTTAGCTTGAGATTTTGATCAGATGATGTTACCGCCAAAAGCCATGAAATAACAGAATAGATTTGTCAGTGTGAAAACTCAGAAAGTTTGCTCTGAATTACAAAAAAACCAGCAAAGTGTTGTTCCTCTCCAAGCCTCCCAGTATCCACAGAAAAACATCGCTGATCTGCAGACTCAGAAGTCTGGCTTATTCAAGGTCTTTGCAGCACACAGATACCTCAGAAGCTCTAATTACAACCCCTCAGGTTCTCTAATTCATTATTCCAGACCACTTCCAAGTGTGAAGGTACAAATGTGGAGCACATCTGGCTCAGCATTGCTAGTAGCAATAGTGTTTTTCTAGAAATCTCTGGTAGGAGCTCATCCACTCAGAGCAAGAGGACGTGTCCGGTCACAGTTAAGCCTAAAAAAGGCCTAAACAATCGTTCTGAACAATATATTAAAACATGAGAGCAAATTTTCATGATTGGTAAGAACAACTGTATATCTTTATAGTTACCTGACAGGAGGATGTAGGGATGTGGGGGTCAGTCTCTTTACCCAGGTCACTAGTGACAGAACAAGAGGAAATGGCCTCAAGTTGTGCCAGGGGAGAGTTAAGTTGGACATCAGAACAAATTTATTTGCTGACAGAGTGGTCAGGTGTTGGTACAGGCAGCCTAGGGAGGGGTGGAGTTGCTGTCCCTGGAGAGGTTCAAAAAATGGGTAGATGTGTCCTTGGGGAACAGAGTTTAGTGGACAGGGTGGGTTTGGGTTGATGGTTGGACTGGATGATCTTCTGACCTTAATGATTTCATTATTCTATTCTATGAAAGTAAGAAAAACTTTTCTGGCAGTACAAGAAAAAATCAAGTGCCTAGGAGGTTTTTTCATGGGCTGTATGACAAACCCAAGTGTTTCCTTCAAGCCACAGCCTGGAAGATGAGTCAGTGCACTAATAACCTACGCAGTCAGGGTTATACCATTGTAGCAGCATATTGGTCAAGTCATAAGCATGAATCTGCCCCAGCCTTGAGGGATTTTCTGTGGCAGATTTGCAAAAGATTAATCATCCAGTCTAACCATCAGTAGTTCTACAATTATGGCTCCACTGTTGCCACTGGGACTGTGGGTATCTTCAGCAGAGCTTGGGCTTCACTGCCCCGGGCTCCCCTGACTCTTGAATGTACATGGTTGCATCTTTCACCCTTAAATTGTTGTGCTCCTGTTGACCATGAGAATAATGTCTGTGTATTTTCAGCAAAGATTAAAAAAAATATCCATATTGAAAGGAAATGAAGGACTGCATCACAGAACATTAGCAGTTAGAAGGGACCTTGAAAGACCATCTAGTCCAATCTCCCTGCCAGAGCAGGATCACCTAGATCACGTCACACAGAAACAAGTCCAGGTGGGTTTTAAATGTCTCCAAAGAAGGAGACTCCACAAACCCTCTGGGCAGCCCATTCCAGTGCTCCATCACCCTCACTGTGAAGAAGTTCCTTCTCATATTGATGTGGAACTTCCTGTGATCCAGCTTACACCCATTGCCCCTTGTCCTGTCGTTGGGTGACACTGAGCAGAGCCTGGCTCCATCCTCGTGACACTTGCTTTTTCCATATTTATCAACACTAATGAGATCACCCCTCAGTCTCCTTTTTTTCCAAGCTAAAGAGACCCAGCTCCCTCAGCCTTTACTCATCAGGGAGATGTTCTGCTCCATCACCTTTGTGACTCTGTGCTGAACTCTCTCCAGCAGTTCTGTGTCCTTCTTGAACTGAGGAGCCCAGAACTAGACAAAATACTCCAGACGTGGTCTTACTAGGGCAGAGTAGAGGAGGAGATGAACCTCTCTCAATCTACTAACCACCANGGTGGGTTTGGGTTGATGGTTGGACTGGATGATCTTCTGACCTTAATGATTTCATTATTCTATTCTATGAAAGTAAGAAAAACTTTTCTGGCAGTACAAGAAAAAATCAAGTGCCTAGGAGGTTTTTTCATGGGCTGTATGACAAACCCAAGTGTTTCCTTCAAGCCACAGCCTGGAAGATGAGTCAGTGCACTAATAACCTAAGCAGTCAGGGTTATACCATTGTAGCAGCATATTGGTCAAGTCATAAGCATGAATCTGCCCCAGCCTTGAGGGATTTTCTGTGGCAGATTTGCAAAAGATTAATCATCCAGTCTAACCATCAGTAGTTCTACAATTATGGCTCCACTGTTGCCACTGGGACTGTGGGTATCTTCAGCAGAGCTTGGGCTTCACTGCCCCGGGCTCCCCTGACTCTTGAATGTACATGGTTGCATCTTTCACCCTTAAATTGTTGTGCTCCTGTTGACCATGAGAATAATGTCTGTGTATTTTCAGCAAAGATTAAAAAAAATATCCATATTGAAAGGAAATGAAGGACTGCATCACAGAACATTAGCAGTTAGAAGGGACCTTGAAAGACCATCTAGTCCAATCTCCCTGCCAGAGCAGGATCACCTAGATCACGTCACACAGAAACAAGTCCAGGTGGGTTTTAAATGTCTCCAAAGAAGGAGACTCCACAAACCCTCTGGGCAGCCCATTCCAGTGCTCCATCACCCTCACTGTGAAGAAGTTCCTTCTCATATTGATGTGGAACTTCCTGTGATCCAGCTTACACCCATTGCCCCTTGTCCTGTCGTTGGGTGACACTGAGCAGAGCCTGGCTCCATCCTCGTGACACTTGCTTTTTCCATATTTATCAACACTAATGAGATCACCCCTCAGTCTCCTTTTTTTCCAAGCTAAAGAGACCCAGCTCCCTCAGCCTTTACTCATCAAGGAGATGTTCTGCTCCATCACCTTTGTGACTCTGTGCTGAACTCTCTCCAGCAGTTCTGTGTCCTTCTTGAACTGAGGAGCCCAGAACTAGACAAAATACTCCAGACGTGGTCTTACTAGGGCAGAGTAGAGGAGGAGAGGAACCTCTCTCAATCTACTAACCACCACGCTTCTGATCCACCCCAGGATGCCATTGGCCTTCTTGGCCACAAGGGCACATTGCTGGTTCATGGCCATCCTGCTGTCCACCACGACCCCCAGGTCCCTTTCTCCTACACTGCTCTCCAACAGGCCAGTCCCCAACCTATACTGGTTCCTGGGGCTGTTCTTGTCCAAATGCCAGACTCTACAATGCCCTTGTTATACTTTGTTAAATTTCTCCCTGCCCAGCTCTCCAGCCTGTCCAGGTCACTCTGGATGACAGCGCAGCCTGGTGGGGTGTCAGCCACTCCTCCCAGCTTTGTGTCATCAGCAAACTTGCTGACAATGCACCCTAATCCCTCATCCAAGTCAGCAATGAATAGATTGGATAGTACTGGTCCCAGTACTGACCTTCTGGGGACTCCACTAGATCCAGATCTCCAACTAGGCTGTTGCATTGACTGCTACTTTCTGGCTTCTATCCTGCAGCCAGTTCACAAGCCACTTCTTCCTCTTTTTTTTTACATAAGGAATTGATTTTCCTGCTGCTATGCTAGAAGTCAGGAATCATTCCTCAACATTTATTTAATTTCAAGCAGGAAACATTGTCTTTCTGTAGGAACGATGGAAGACAAATTTGCTTTCTAATTAAACTTGGCAATAAGTTTCCATTTTGAAGCCCTGACCTGGCTCCTACAATATAGTCCCCAATCAAATTTCAGCTTCCACTTCAAAGGAAGAGGAAAGCTTTGTTCTTGGAAATATGGAGTGATCTGCATGCATGGTTAAACAGAAGAGCAAATATGATGGGCAAAATGCTAACATAAATGTGGAAAAGGAGCTGAACGTATACCATACCACTGCCTGCCCTAAAGACAAAACAGCAAATATTTCCTCTGCAGACTTGATTAGCAAAAGTTTTGTGACAAATGAAAACTGCTAATTATTTGAACTGTACTTGAGCCAACAATAATCTGTTCAGCAAAGTCTCTTAGAAAACATCACCTTCATGTTAACGTGGGAA
The DNA here is from genome assembly GCA_013400115.1 of Rhinopomastus cyanomelas. Lineage (NCBI taxonomy): Eukaryota > Metazoa > Chordata > Aves > Bucerotiformes > Rhinopomastidae > Rhinopomastus > Rhinopomastus cyanomelas. The sequence goes on along the minus strand of VXBP01001817.1, from coordinate 312,849 downwards.
GTTGAAAGAATCCAGGGGTTTGGGTTTTTCTTTGCTTAAAGGATGTTTTTCAGAAGAAATGACAGAATGTAGTATAAAAAGATGGAGACTTGTGACGTTTTTGTTATTCTTTGCTTAGTATGATTAGCGTTGCACATTCCTATTTCGTTTTAGTCTAGGAGCATCAGTAAAATGTACAAAATAGAAACAGGTACTGCCGCAGTGTACTTTTCTGCCCCTGGAACACACATGAGCTAGTTCAGGCTTTGATCCAGTGCTCCAGAGATTCTGGGTCAGGCTATTTGTTGGTACCCACTGGGTGTCACTCTGTCTCTACAAATGCAGCTCAAATGGTCGCTTTATTAAGCTTTATTAAGCATATCGTTGCAGGTATCAGAAACTGTTATGGGGTCTCTTTGTAGCACTGTCAGCTTGCTTCTTCTCCCATGTATACAGACTCTTAAAGAAGCCCAGGTTCTCTACACCAAACAGGCGATGCTCAGGAAGAAGCACCAGCCAACTAGGAGGCAACCTTAGGACAAAAAGAATCCTCCTTTTGCTTTGCATGCAAACTGCAGTTGTGACTACTGGCACTAGCGGGGTGGGTTGGGGATTAAATTTTGTACTTTGTTTGCATTGCTTTGCCTGCAGAAGAGTGTCTGCCATACAGTTTGTCTCTGTAAGTGTGGGATTATCAATTCTTCATACCTTACTGCAGTTAGAGGCTGTTCTCCTTTAAAAGATTCACATGAGCTAAAAAGACCAACTTCAGCATGGAATTCAGCCTGCAAACAACATGTGCTCCAGAAGGAAGTTCATTCTATAGTGAGGATTTTAAAAAGACTGATTGCGGCACAGACCAGCTCAAACTTTTCCTTTCCAATTCTCTGTTTCACCCTGACCAAGGAGTCAAAGGCCAGGATGACTTTGAGGCTCCAGACAGACCACTGCACATATTACACCCCTCAAACACTTTTCGATCTATTTAGGTTTCACAAGGCAAAGCCTAGTTGTCAATGAGGGTTACCATGTCCTGCTTGCAGTGATGGAAAATCTGACCTCAGCAGCACCAGCCCAGCCTGGAGCTGAGCTCTGCTGAATTCTCTCCTACGAGGGCTGACAGGTTGCTGCAGGACTGACAGCAGGCAGAGTAAAGGCAGAAAGAGGTGCTACTGTCAGAGGAAGAAGGAACCTGGATGGTGCTCATTGTACAATGCTAGAATGTTTTGGGTGGCAGGCATTTTTACAGGTCACCTAGTCCAACCACACTACTCTAAGCAGGGATATCTTCAGGTAGATTAGGTTGCTCAGAGCCCCATCCAGCCTGACCTTGAAAAGCTCCAGGTATGAGGCCACCACCTCTCTGGTCAACCTCTTCCAGTGTTTCACCACCCTCAATATAAAAAATGTCTTCCATATATGCAGCCTAAATCTCTCCTCTTTCAATTTCAAGCCATCACCTCTTGTTCTGTTTAGCAGGATTGTCCCAAATCTAACAGGATTGAGATAAAAGGACCGTCTCCATCAAATACTGAAATATCTTCCCAGAGCCTTCTTTTCTCCAGGCTGAACAACCCCAACTCTCCCAGCCTGTCTGCATGGCAGAGGTGCTTCCGCACTCGTAATCCCTCTATCCTCCTCCCAGACCACGTCCTCACTTCCACTCTTTGTTTAAGTTTGTCCATGAGTTCCTTGCTCATCCATGCTGGCTTCCTGGCATTTTTGCCTGACTTTGCTTTGTAGGAATGCAGAGCTCCTGAGCTTGGAGGAGGTGGTCTGTGAATGTTAACCAACTTTCTCGGGCTCCCAGTCCCTCCAGATCTCTATATCAGTGTGCTTGCACTCTGCAACGTGGCAGATTTTCCCTCTGAACTGGAATGGAATCTACTGTCATTGCTGTCCCCTCTGCAAATGCCGCTGCACTCTGCCGAACTTTCTTGTACTCTGGGAAGATTTCCCTGCTGAACTGGAATGAAACCTAGAGTCACCACCACCCCCTCTGGAGATGTCTCCAGTCTTCTTGCTTTGTTTGGTCGTTTGTTTCTTACAAACAATTACAAAGCTGACTGATGTCCCAGGGACTTCCCAGCAGGAGCTGTTGCAGCCCAGCAGCCTGGCACAGCACTCTGTTGGCTGGCAGAGAGCCCAGGACACTCAAAACCCCCATCTGTGTCCTGCTTTCCTAACTCCAGCTCAGGCTGCCTAAAAGTGGCAGTGCCTTCCTTTAGTACCCACTCCTCCAGTGAGGAGGCAGAAAGTCTTATGAGACTTATGAACTGGGGCTCCCAGTGCTCCTTCGCTTAGTGTTACTGCCTGCAGTGTGGGTGAGCAGGGAATCCTCCACATAGACAGGCAGAGGTCTTGAAATCCTTTGTCCTTGTAACTATCACATAGCCCAAAGAGCAGGCATCAGCACTTTGCACGTTCTTTAAGCACAGAGTAAATTTATACGGGAGTCACCACCAGTGACCGTTAGCTCACTCCCCGTCTATACCTGTAGAAGAAAGATTTATGAAGAATTGCTCTCTGAGGTGCTGCTTCTCTCCTCCCTAGTCTGTAATGGCAATGTCCTCATCCTCTTTCACAACACCAGGCAGAGCCAGGTGCTGTTTGGCTCTTCCCCTTTCCCAGTGAGGGGAGAGAAGCACTCCCATTGATACCAGGATAGAGCCTGTGGTGCTAGATTATTTACGCTCCGGTCTTCTTCTGCCAGTAGGAGTGAGTGATGGACCCTGTCTGCTGCCATCAGGTGCTGTAGCTGAGAAGTAGGGCTGAGAAACCAGTGACCAATTACAAGGAATCCTTCTGAATATTTTGTCAAGTGATGTCTTCTGCAAACCACCTTTCTGTTCACAACCTGCCTACTTCCGACTCAACTAATTTGAAGCTTTTGCTGGTAGGAGCTTTAGACCTTGGAAACACAAGCTCCTACACAGCCTGCTCCATGGACTATCAAAACTGGACAAGTTTTTAAAGGAAATATGTCTGATTTGGGAAAAGTGTGTTAAAACCAAACTTTTTTGAAAGTATGTTGGTTTTGAGAGATCAGCATTTCCTAGTGACATTACATTTTGCCCTCACATTTCTGACCAGGTCCAGTCAGGTGTTTGTTCTGGTTTGGTGACAACATCATCCAGCCACGCTAGACGGCAAATCCAATTTCGTAGAAGGGCCATTCTCAAGCTCTCAGTGTCTGCTTTGCAAAAGGTCTCACCACTACTTTAAATTGCCCTTTGCATTTTAAAGTTCCCCTTCTTGAAGGGAAAACCAGATGTTGCTGAGAAAGTGGAACACCAAAGGCATACATTTATAGTGAGATCATTCATTTCAATGGGACCAGCTGCAAGTGGTGATGCCTTCTTGTGAAGGGAAGGTTAAGGTGATTAACTTAAGGTGAAATAACAAGAAATCAGGGTGTTTGCACAGTTCTTCCTCCAATCAGCAAGTGTAGAAGCAACATCCATGGATGGATGTCTCTTGGTTGAAGGCAAATAGAGGCTGTAAACACTAGGAAATGACAGCACTAATAGGGATTTGCCTAATTAAACTGACATGTCCCCAAATACTCAGCAGCTAGTGACACTTGCAGTGCTGATAAGAGGGATCTTCACCAGAAGCATCTCTCTTCAAACAGTTAGAATCTCTTTGCACAGGATTACTTTGGAGGTCTTCATTTGGTTTATCATGTTACACAGGTTGTTATCACCTACATTTTTTTCCCACTACTGCATCTTTTGCATGGAACAAACTCAGCTTCCTATCCCTAAATCATTTCTTTCATAGAAAAATGTCATCATCATCTCTGGCATTCTTTTTTCCCTTTCCCCTTTTCTCTCTCCCCTCCCCTCCCCTCTCTTCCTCTCTCCTTTTTCCTTTTCTCCTTCCCTTCCTCCTTTCTTTCTTTCTCTCTTTCTTTCTTCTTTCCTTCCCTCCTTCCTTTTTCTTCCTTTCTTGCTTTCTTTCTTTTTTCTTTCCATCTTTCTTCAGATTCAAAGTCCATGATCCAAATCAGCCTCAGACAAACCAAACTGTACTGGGACTGACTTTGCAAGGCCGTGATCTGATTCTCCTTCTTACAAAGGAAACAAGAAACTCACCAGAGCAGGGAAGACAACGCATTCTGGCAATACCGAACAAGAATTCAGAACCATCAGATTTCACCTGCTTACTGTGTAGAATTGTCTTCCCTGTGAGCCTGAAGGCAGACAGGCTGTGAAGCAGACAGGTCCAGATCTTTCCAGCCTACTCTCAAGTAACATTAAACAGTGACAGCCCTAACGGGCGCTGTGCACCAACGAAACTTGTGAAAACACACACAGCTTCCCTGCTTGGATCACTTGAGACAATAAATGAACGGAGTAGCAAGCAAACACTCCCAGGCTCAGGACTGAAAATACTTTCATTTACTGACCTTAAAGTGAACTTCACTGCTCTGTGGACAGACGGACTTACCTTGCACTGTTTGTGAGGTACAGTACTGACTGCCTCAAGGATCAGGCTCTTCCAGGCTCACTCAGAACAGAGAGCATTTTCTTTCTCTGGCATTTTGTACACAGGAGTGAGATTTGTTCTGAGCTGTGTGGTTACACCTGGGTTTGTTTGAGTGTGTGATACGGGGTTCTGTACAAACTGCCTTACGGGTCACTTAGGACCCTCTAAAGCACATAGTGCATGAGGAGCTTATTGCCTCAGGTTTATGAGACTCACACAAATAAACCTGAGTAATAACAGTATCTCTTGAACTCAATAAACTCAGAGAACTTTTAGATACAGTTAGGACGGCACACAAGTCAGAAGTATTATTGAAACTGATTCATCTTGGGCCTGTTTTTGCTTGCAGCTGGTTTATGTCAAGGTTACTGTAGCTGCAACATCCTGAGGAAAACAATTTAAACCTTCCTTATTCATTTTTCTACTGTATCATGGCTGTCATCTGTGCGTAGACCCAGGACTAACCTCAAAGATATTTCTGAAAAATAAAGGCAAACTTGAGTTTATAGGTTTTCATTAAACAGATAAAAAAGCCTGTGAAATATCAGGAGCAGTCTAGATCTTCAGCTCAGACTGAACTCAGAGGATTGCCATAGAAACAAGTACATTTTTTCACACCGCAAGAAAACTCATGGAGTCCTGCACCCAGTTCTTGGATACCCAAATACAAGAAGGACATGGAAGAGTTGGAGCAAGTCCAGAGGAGGCCACAGGCTGCTGGAGCACCTCTGCTCTGAGGACTTGCTGAGGGAATGGAGGGTGTCCAGCCTGGAGAAGAGAAGGCTCCGGGGTGATCTTATATCAGCCTTCCAGTACCAGAAGGGGCACCAGGAAAGCTGGAGAGGTATTTTTTACAGGGGACTCTAGTGATAGGGCAAGGGGGATGGGTTCAAGCTAAAGGAGGGAAGATTGAGATTGGATCTTGGGAAGAAATTGCTCCCTGTGAAGGTGCTGAGGCACTGGAACAGTGAGGTTGTGGCTGCTTCATCCCTGAATGTGTCCAAGGCCAGGTTGGATGGGGCTCTGGGCAACCTGGTCTGGTGAGAGTTGTTGCTGCCCATGGTAGGGGGCTGGTACTAGATGATCTCTGATGTCCCTTCCAACCTAAACCATACTGAGTCTACAAAACTAATGATTTAGGGAAGTGAGTTAAATAATTCAGGTGATGAGTATGGATGACTGCTTAGCTCTCGAGAGACAGCAAGCTTCTTCTATTTATAGCATAGCTTCCATTTTGTCTCCTGCTTTCTGTGTGCATTTTAATAATTCACATATTCCCTAATCAAGTATTGAGTGAGGTCAGTAGGCCCCACGCCCTGTTGTGTTCCACCCCGTGGGAAATGGGAGTCTAGGAGACTTGTTTCTGAGGGTAGATGAAAAGAGTGCCAAGAGAAGATGATCAGCTTGAGTGCAGAGGTGGTGATGCCAACTTGTTGGCATATAAGAACAGTCCTGTTACTGATTTATCAAATGTAGTGTGATGACACCACTGAAAGACTGAATTTCATTTCAGAGACTGGGATGATGCTGCATAATTATCCTTCTGCCAAGAAATAAAAGAGTAGGTTGAGTGGTGACCCAGTTAAATAGCTCCAGGAAGGGAATATTCACTGTGAGAAAGTGCAGTTGCGATGCAGAGGATCCCATTTGAATTAAGCAATGTGCTGCTGAGGGCATGACCTCTTAGATGAAAGTAGGACATGGGCAGAAACTCCCATCATATTTGAAAGGCGCACATAACGACAAACTGGTCAGCTATTCAGTCAAGTGAGAAGGCAGCAGTGAGGTCTCAAAGACACTGACTGAGGCACTGGAACGGAAAATAAAGCAATAGGAGCTCTAGAGGTCAAACAGCATCATCACACCAGGGTGTAGAAATGCTGGAGAGGTCACTCATGGGTATCAGTGAGCACTTTGGGCTCTATAACCATTTGAAGCATTTGGCTGCTAGTTATTCAAACTCCCTTCAACAACAGTTCTAGATCTCATCAGCCAAAAGGTGGACAAAGCAATTGCTGCTTACAAAAGAAGGCGGCCAAGGAGCTCCAAACTCTGAGACACGCAGCTGTGAAACAGGACAGGCTGCAGAGAGGCACGCAGGCAAGGCAGCCCATGGCATAGTGTCAGGGAAAAGTACTGTCAGGAGTCTTCCTGGGGTTGAAAACAAACCGCTGACCTTTATGCACCTGGATTTAAAAGCTAGGGAAGCAAAATTACAAGTGTCCAAAATCTACTTCAGTAGTAGACGATTTAAAATAAAGGAACTCCATAAAAATGAAAACTTCCATTGAAACAGAAGTCTTAAAAGGGGAAACTAAAAGGGTAAAAGTTTGCAGTTAATGTGAAGACTATTTACAGGCAATGTATCAAAAGTTCAGAAAGACAGCAGGATTTCCACCACACAAATCTCAGAGATACTCGCACATTCCACCTGAAGACCAAAACAAACAATGGACACAATTTAGATGCAGGTTAATGGAAGATATCTGAAGGAAGAAGACTGGCCTTAAAATATATGATGCTACATTGAGAAGGAGGAAAATGGAAATGAAGACAAAAACTGGCCGGTGAAATGTAAATGCATATAATAGCAGGTTGGAAAAAAGTTTGAGGAACAAATTGAATAAGGCATATATTACTGTATCATTTACTTAATTTTCAACCAAAATTGCAGTAAGAAGCCAGTCAGAACGTGTGCAGAGCAGTCAACAGCCAAACATAAAAGGGAGCACTCAAAGAACACAAAGTCAGAGCAAGAACAGTAAGGTGTTTTTTTTTATAGCTGTGCTCTTTGTGGACGTTTTGGCAACATTTTCCCCTCAAACTCTTCTTCCCTTTGGTTGAATCTGAGGATGTGACATGAACTAAAGTGTCAATGGTAGTGGAACCATCAACGACGTGTACCCTGTCACATTTAACTTCTGGCTTAAATTCACTTTGATATTAGTTCAAAAGGAAGTTCTTCACTTTATAATGGAATTATAGATTCGTGACGGTTGGAAGAGATCCCCAAGATTATCAGGTCCAACCACCAACCCTTTATTCTCAGTAATGACAATTCAAACTGCTTGAAACCACCAGCTAAACTGGTAAAAACAGTGGTAGAGAATATAATTAGTGAGCTGGAAGAGGGGTTAAACAGAGAGGTGGCAAAATTAGTTGATGGAACTGTATTGTTCAGGATAATGAAAGCTTACTGTGAAGAATTGTAGGAGATCCTTATACTAAGGGAATAATAACAAATGAATCTGAGTACACAAATGTAAAGTAATGGCTGCAGGATAAGCAATCATATATCCATGCTAGACTCAGAAATAGTTCTGTCACTCAGCAGAGGGATGTTGAAAGGTTAAGTCCTTACTAACAAACAATTAAGCTGCTAAAATCCTGAAAATTATTTTGAAAAGATGATGGCGTGGTGGGCCCAGCACTTGAAAATGTGTGCACTTCCAGTGCCAACCTCCCCCAAAACATATAGTAAAACCAGAAAAGATAAAGAGAAGGACAAGGACTCTTACAGCTCAACAATAGATTCCGTGAGAAGAATGGCATGTGGCCCAGGAAACTACAGAGGGATGCTATGATAGACTTTTTAAATAGAGAGTAGCAAAGAAAAGGTGAATATGAGTTAAGTGTCTGCTGTCTTTTCTAATATAAGGAATATGTATGTCACTTAGACCTAGCAGGGGACAGATGCAAAACAGAAAGGAGACACTTCACATAATGCATCACAAGTTCTTAAATCCTTGAGCTGAGTCTGGGCCACGGAAGCATCACTGAGTACCCTCCCTACTCTGACACTGGGATTCTTTCAAGTATGAGAATGGGGACTCTAGTAAGCCTTTGAGTCTTCAGGGTAGGCTGCTATTGTTACGGCCTAGGAGAATGTTGTTGCTCTCATGCCATGAGACAAATTAATTTTGTTCCTCTCCTTTCCATTTGCTAAGTTTATTTGCTAAACGCTCTTATCACATCAGCAAACACACAAGGACCTGGAACTGCACCACTGTGGCAGAAGCCTCCCAAGAAAGCTGTAGATAAACAGATAAGTTTAGTCTCTGCTGAACTCCCAGTGGAAGTCATTTTGGTTAAACACTTCTCTCCATAGAGAAAACATCCCTTTTAAGGCAGAACAATATTAGATTACAGTGTATGTCACATTGTTTTTCCACACCGTACAAGCTCTTTGTCCCAGATGTGCTGTTTCACCTGACACGTCCTGTGTGTCATGAGCTGACCTGAAGGCAGTAAATGAAAGTGATGTGGCATTTAGGGGAAACGTCCCTGACAGCACTATCATGATATGCAATCACATCCAAATCACAGCTCTTCATTTACAGTGATTTGCTTCAAGATCTGTACCCATCTCAGGGGCATAAGGCGGTGACCTAATATCTTAAACAGAATGCCACTTGAAGTGACAAAAAATGAAGCAAAGGAAATATACCACAGTAATAATATTTCAAAGATCTGCTGAGTGGTAAAACAAACACCACCTCTGTTTATCTGGCTGTCAACCCATGGAGACCACAGAGTAATTCATCATGCAGGAATGGTGGGACTCACGATCATCTTTGGGGTCACTTGACTCATACATGAAAGCTTAGTGGGAAGACATAAGATCAAAACCATCTCTTCTCAAACATGGTGTTACAGTCAATACTGAGTAAATAATAATTTCCCTTTCCTTTTCCCAGTGGTCATCAGTCTTACTTACCTCAGGAATTCCAGCTATTCTCAGTTTTAATTTGGTATCCGAAACAATCTGGAAATGTGCACCAAGAAAGCAGATTTGTATATTTGCATATTTTGCAGAGGACTTTACAAATAAGCTGGATTGGTTTAAACAACTGCATTTTAAAGCTTGGATGTTGTTCTGTAAGGGTAACTGGGACACAAGACGTGTGGCTTACAGTGATCTCCCTCTGCAGATGTGATGGATAGGCTTGGCAACCACATGCAGCTGTCCCCGGGGTACATACCTCATGGAGATCTGGAGGGCAGGGGAGAATTGGGGTTGTTCAGCCTGGAGAAGAGGAGGTTCTGGGGAGACCTTTCAGTACTGGGCAGGGGCCTATAAGATGGGGACAATCATTTTAGCAAGGCCTGTTAAGACAAGAGGTAATGGTTTGAAACTACAAGAGGGGAGATTTAAGCTGAAGATAAGAAAGAAATTTTTTACATAGAGGGTGGTGGAACACTGGCAGAGGTTGCCCAGAGTAGTTGTGGCGTCACCCCTGGAGACATTCAAGGTCAGGCTGGACAAGGCTCTGAGCAACCTGATCTAGTTGAAGATAACCCTGCTCAGCATAGTGGGGTTGAACTAGGTGACCCGTAAAGGTCCCTTTGAATCCCAAACATACTATGGTTCTAGGATTCTAGGATTCTGTAAAATCAGAATTAAAAGGCTGTTCTTTCATTTTATGCCTCCTTGTGCTGTGTTGTTAGCAAACAAGGTAGGAGCGCTGCAGGCAGTCCTGACAGGGCTGCCTCACTTGCCATGTCCACCACTGAACATTGAACAGAGTTGCTGCTGGACAAAGCAGTAGATAAAACACTCACAGCACAGTGCTTAGCAGCAATGAAAAACAAACCCACAAATATATTTCTATTCTACATAAACAGAAACACTGCAAATAATCTGGCAGAAATGTTTTAAAACTATTTCAAGTGGACACCAGTATGCAAACATGAGCAATACGCACAGAGATTTATATTCAGGGGAAAGGTGACTGGAGTAGTGTCTGCGTCCAGATTCTGGGGTTACAGAGAGGGCAATGGAGCAAGTGGTCTGGTTGTTAGAGGGGAGCTGCATGAGGAGTTCCAAACGGTTCTCTCTCCATGTTTAACATCCATGAGCGAAAAACCCCAAACATCCAGAAAGAAACCTGATGTATTTAGCATCAGAAACTCAAGGCCATCTACTCTTCCCACAAAGTCAGTAGGTTTTTTTGATGAAGCTTTTCTATATCCAGAACAGGGAAAAGAAAAAGGAATGACCAGGAGAAACATTCTGAAATGTGGCTTAGTTTTCTGTTTGAGGGGAATTAAAGCAACAAGCCTGGGACAATGACTCTGCTGGAAGTCTTCCCTTCTTGCATGTCCTTAGGCTGTTGCAGGGGAATTGGACTAGATGATCTTTGAGGTCCCTTCCAATCCCTAATGATTCTATGGTTCTGTTAGAACTGTATCTCTGGTCTGAAACAGTACAAGTCAGCAGGATAAATGTACTGTAAAAAACACGTTTTCATCCAACAGTTCAACAGCCTCTGTGAAAATAGGAAACCTTAATCTGTCCACTGTGGGCTGCAGCAGCAGACAGCACGGGTGGGGCCTCAGGGCAAGGCTTGGCTGCCTTTCTTTTTAGGGAGGTGAATAAAGAAATGTATTCTTGGAAGAAAATAGGTCAATTATTTTCTATGGCAACTAGAAAATAAACACACAGACTGGCAGCAAAACATCTACCCCCTGTCTTTAAAATAAGACCAAGTAAAAGGTTACATTGCTGAACTATTTATTCCATTCAATTCCTTGTTGGCTTTTCACAGACTTACAGAGCACAGTTAGCATCACTGGGAGCTGGTGGGACAAGCCCCAAGAGCTACTGCAGAAGCTGGGCCTGAGCCCGAGCACAAGGTCAAGGCTGACCCTAGGCAACTGCTGACTGTGGGCAAAGAGAAATTTCATCTGGATACTCTTGCAGCAGACAACGTGAACCATGACCACTGCCTTACTTACAGTGAGATTTGTGTGTCCAACATCTGTCTATAAATTATATTGATATTTTGAAAGACATCGGTGCTGCTGGGTGGTTGAGATCAGAGGGAAGGGGCTTATTTACTTACTTCGCTTGTCTCTGCCGAAGCCAGCACCACCTGCTTTCAACAAGGCAGTCAGACTGCAGTTCATTCACTTCTCTTAAGCTTGAGCCATATTTGTCTCTGTAATTAGAACCACAGAATCACAGACTGTATTGGGTTGGAAGGGACTTCCAAAGGTTATCTAATCCAACTTCACTAGAACAGATTGCTTAGAGCCCCATCCAGCCTGGCCTTAGAATCACAGAATCATAGAATCATTAAGGTTGGAAGAGACCTCCAAGATGATCAAGTCCAACCACCAAACCAACTCCACTCTGCTCACTACACACTGTTACCCAGGGCCTCATCTACATGTTTTTTGAACCCCTTCAGGGATGGTGACTCCACTCCTTCCCAGGGCAGCCTGTTCACTATGTCAAGAGAGTCCACTATGTTCCTGGAGAAATTGAATGCCTTCAGGGATGGGGCCTCCACCACCTCTCTGGGCAGCCTGTTCCAGGCATCCCCTACCCTCTGACTCAAGAACTTTTTCCTCTTGTCAACCTCAATCTGCCCTTTTCCAGTTCAAACCATGACGCCTCGTCCTATAGTTCCCTGCCCTTGCGAACAGTCTTCCTCAGCCTTCTGAGAAGTCCCTTTCAGGGACTGGAAGTCGCTATAAGATCCCCCTGAAGTCTTCTCTTTTTCAGGCTGAACAACCCCAACTTTCTCAGCCTGTCCTTATAAGAGAGCTGCTCCAGCCCTCTGAGCACTTTTGTGGCTGCCTCTGGACCTGCTCCAACAGGTCCTTGTCCTTCCAAAAGTCAGAGGGTTTCCTTTGAGGGAGGAAAGGAGCTCCTTTCAAATGAATATTTACTCCGCCACTGTCTTTCTGTTGACAAAAGGCAGGTAACATACCCCATTATGATCTCTACTTGTCAATTGATGCTCAAACTCTTATTTCTTATATAAAATTTTAATAACTCAATGGGTCTGAGTTGCAGGATTCACTTCAAATTTCTTTGTTAAGTAACAGAAATTTTACAGAAGTAGAGCTAACAGGAGAAAGCAGCCAATCTTTTTGGAGAACTCATTTGAATGACTTCAAAACAAAATGATCAAAATGTTTGACTGCAACAAATGTCTGAGTTTATAATGGTGTATCTGAACACCACGAGAAAGTGGCGGCAGCACTGAAACACAAACGCATGAAAATTCCTAAAAATACATTCACATTGCACCGTGAGCAGAGAGAAAACCATGCTACTGCTGTTAGCAGGATGTTTTGATCATAGAATCATTATGGGTAGAAAGGACCTTTGTGATCATCAAGTCCAGCCCTCATCCCAACCTCTCCCTAACCCCTCGACCATGGCCTCAAGTGCTCTAGCTACTCAGTTTTTAAACACCTCCAGGGATGGTGACTCCACCACCTCCCTGGGTAGCCTATTCCAGTGCCCAGCTAGTCCCTCAATAAAGAACTTCTACACAGCTGTGAGATCAGGCTCTCCTAATATCTGCCAGTTGGGAAGAAAACATAGGAATGGATTCAGTGCAGCTTGACATGTAAGTGTTCAAATCACGTTTCTTTGACTGCAGAAAAAAATCAAACAACCTGTGACAGGTTCTTCACTTACCTTCAGGTCCCTGGGATTTCCTTTCAGGTTTCTTTCTGGCAGGACCTTAATCCAAGAGTCACTTCTTCAGGCTTTCACAAGGCTACAAAGCAGAGCTGTTCAGGCTGCTGAAGCTTCTTGTTCTCTCTCTTCCAGTGTGTGGTCTCAGTCCTCGTATCCCTGAGCTGTATCACACATACACACACACTTGCTCATACTCTTCCTAGCTCTTGATACATCCAAACTATCTCCGCTCAGGACATTCAACTTCCTAAGCAGCTTTGTTTTACCCTTCTTTTTTCTGAGTATGTAAAAATTCAGGGCCAGGAACACAGCAAAACAAAATCCAGTCTTGTTATGGAGATTGTAATATTAAGGGCCTCAAACCCTGAAAGCAGGCAGATATAGGCTCTAGGACCAGATTCAGGGAATCGCCTTCTTTCATCCTATAAAAACACACTGTGCACTGCACTGAGCATCCCCTTTCTGGGAACACTTCTCCTTTCCATCTAAGTGGGACAGAATCAATTCCTATCCTTGCTTACTCTAAGTGGTAAAGCACTATTTATTCACCAGTTCCCAGCATGGTCCAGCATCTCAGCCCTCACCTTAGAAACCTATGAACATGCAATGTAGGAAACAGTGTGTGATGGAGGAGGCATCTTTTGAAGATGTCTTTCAGGTAAGGTCACAGGTAAAGAAGGATGAAAATCTAAATTATGCCAGAGTTACAATCCTAGATTAGGTCTCTTCCAAACACGTATCTACCTTTAGGTGTCTTATTGAGGCCATAGGTTTTCTAGATCTCCTGCTTGAAATTCCTGCCTGTATGCAGCATAGCAAAGGCTTTGACAGTTTGTACACTTTTCCAGCCAAAATAGCACGGTTTACTACAGTGGTTTTTTATATTCATGTTTTGTTTAATGTTTTCCATTGCAAATGAATCAGCATTGGGCTCAGAAGCTGTGAACTGCTGGAGCATAACTCTCATGGGCTCGTAGTGTACTTGGGTTTGGAAAGCAAGGCTGTTTTCATAGTTTCTATCAACTGTAAATATCACATTAACTTGTGTTGGTACAAAACACCCTGTTAAAAGAGAGCAGGCAAGAAACTGGTTTTATCAGTGTCATGGACTGAGGCTGGGCCAGCCACTGAACAGTCACTGTCTATTAACCCCTCTCCCTCCCCAAAAGGGAATAAGCTAGAGAATTATGGAGAGAGTGATGCATTGGAAGAGAAAACTAAACCAGCTTTAATAAAAATAACAACAATAAAATTTATACAAATACGTACGAAACCAATCCCAAACTCACCTGCCCTGATGGCTGTTACATCACAGTCACCACTGATGCTGCAGGGCAGGCACTGGGGAAATCCCAGACTGGACTACATTCAGAAGCTGGATTCCAGAACTGGATTCAGAAGTGCATAATGGATGAAGTCCTCTTTGGATGCCATAAAGAAGAGGAACTGACCCTGTGATCCCTCAGCTTTATACGGAATATCATATATATGGAGTGGAATACGTTGTCGGTCAGTTCAGGGTGCCTGCTCCCTATCTGTCTGCTTCTCCTCTCATGCCTCTTACTTACTGTATCCCCAGTGTGGTCCACAAGACTTAGCAGTGACCTTGATGTCTATAAGTGAGAGGCTTTCTGAAGCCAAATCCACAGCAGGAACTATAATGAAGCGTTATCACATACAAACATAGATGCTGTCTGCTAAAATGTGTGGTTCACATCACAAAATGTAGTTAGTTAGAAGAGACTGAGATGAAAAGTTAAATCACTGAACTTTAAATCACTTTCTAACTCAAACCAGGACACTCAAACATTTACTGACAAATCCATGGGAAAAGGAATTCTGCTAAAAAAAACCAAAGTTTGACTCCTTCTCTCTCATTTTTGCCATCAAATTTTCCATACACTCCTGTTTCTTATTTTCCACTCACAAGAACTCACAAGAGCTGATGCTGTTTGAGTTAGGTTAGGGTTAGACCATTAGGTTTAGGATTAGGGTTAGGGTTAGGGTTAGGTTAGGGTTAGGATTAGGGTTAAGGTTAGGGTTAGGGTTAGGATTGGGGTTGGGGTTAGGGTTAGGTTGGGTGAGCACAATTGGGACAGACCTCTGGTCTTAATGAAAGCCAGGTGGATTCTCACTGTCCTAGGGTGAAAGCAGAGCGCTCAGCTCAGTCCCTGAAATGCCTCCACACCAATGCACACAGCATGGGGATGAAGCAGGATGAGTTAGAAGTCTGTGTCCAGTCAGGTGATTATGATCTGGTAGCAGTTAGGGAGACCTGGTGGGACAGCTCGCATGACTGGAATGTGGTCACGTAATCATAGAATCATAGAATCATTAGGAATTGGAAGGGACCCCAAAAGATCATCTAGTCCAATCCCCCTGACACAGCAGGATCACCTACAACAAGTCATACAGTCGGTCAGGGTTGGAAGGGACCACAGGATCATCCAGTTCCAACTCCCCTGCCATGGGCAGGGACACCCCACCCTAGATCAGGCTGGCCAGAGCCCCATCCAGCCTGGCCTTAAACACCTCCAAGAAGGGAGCCTCCACCACCTTCCTGGGCAACCCATTCCAGGTTCTCACCACTCTCACGGTAAAGAACTTCCTCCTCACATCCACTCTCAATCTACCCATCTCCAGCTTTGCTCCATTCCCCCTACTCCTGTCGCTACCTGACACCCTAAAAAGCCCCTCCGCAGCCTTTTTGTAGGCCCTCTCAGATACTGGAAGGCCACAATAAGGTCACCTCAGAGCCTCCTCTTCTCCAGACTGAACAGCCCCAACTCTCTCAGTCTGGCCTCATAGGAGAGGTGCTCCAGCCCTCTGATCAGTCTCATGGCCCTCCTCTGCATTCACCCCAGCACGTCCACATCCCTCTTGTAACAAGGGCTCCAGAACTGGATGCAGTCCTCCAGGTGAGGTCTCACCAGAGCGGAGTAGAGGGGGAGAATCACCTCCCTTGACCTGCTGGCCACACCTCTCCTGATGCAGCCCAGGATCTGGTTTGCCTTCCGGGCTGCAAGTGCACACTGCCGGCTCATGTTGACCTTTTGGTCCACAAGTATCTCGAAGTCCCTCTCCTCAGGGCTACTCTGCAGCCAGTCACTGTCATGGACTGCTCTGTCCTTTTCAGGAGGGAGAGGTCAGCAAGGCGGGGTGGAAGAGTTGCTCTCTATGTGAGAGAGCAACTGAAATAGATTGAGTTCTGTCCAAGGACAGAAGAAGAGAGAGTTGAGAGTTTGTGGGTGAGGATTAAGGGCAGGTGACACTGTTGTGGGTGTCTATTACAGACCACCAGATCAGAATGAGGAAGCTGATGAGGTCTTCTACAGGCAGCTGGCAGCAGCCTCACAGCTACAGGCCCTGGTTCTCATAGAGGATTTTAACTACCCAGATATTTGCTGGAAGACCCACTCAGCCAGCCACCCACAGTCCAGGAAATTCCTTCAGTGCATTGGTGACAATTTCATGATGCAAATGGTGGAAGAGCCCACTAGGAGAAGAGTGCTGCTGGATCTTCTACTCACCAAACAGGCAGGTCTTGTTGACGCAGTGAAGGTTGAGGGTAGCCTTGGTTGCAGTGACCATAAGATGGTGGAGTTGAGGGTCTCGTGTGGTAGGAACAGAATAGCTAGCAGAATCACAACCCTGGAGGGCCAACTTTGGCCTTTTGAAGCAATTGCTAGAGGAAATCTCATGGGACAGGGTACTGGCAGGTAAAGGAGCTCAGGGTAGCTGGTTAACATTCCAAGACTATGTTTTTGAAGCACAAGAAAAGAGCATTCCAACAGGAATGAAGTCAAGGGAGCCAGAAGACCTGTGTAGTTGAACAGGGAGCTGCTGGGCAAACCGAAGAAGAAGAAGAAAGCCTATAGGTCATGGAAGAAGGGGATGGCCACTTGGGGTGATTACAAGGTTCTGGTGAGAGAATGTAGTGATGCAACTTGGAAAGCCAAGGCCTTAATGGAATTGAACCTTGCACAGGAGGTCAAGGGCAACAAAAAGGGCTTCTTTAAATACATTGCAGGTAAAACTAAAACTAGAGGCAATGTAGGCCCCCTGCTGAATGGGGTGGGTGCCCTGGAGACAGACGATATAGAGAAAGCAGAGATACTGAACACCTTCTTTGCCTCTGTCTATACTCGTGGGGGCTGTCTTGATATCAAGCCCCAGACTGCTGAGACTCCAGAGGAAGTGGAGGCAAGATAAGAGCCTGCCTTGGTTGATGAGGACTGGGTTAGGGATAAGTTAAGCAAACTGGATAGACACAAATCCATGGTTCCTCACGCACATGCTGAGGGAGACAGCAGAAGTCATTGCTAAGCCACTCTCCATCATCTTTTCTAAGTCATGAGGATCAGGAGAAGTGCCTGGGGACTGGAGGATACCAAATATCACTCCAGTCTTCAAAAGGGAAAGAAGGAGGACCCAGGTAACTACAGACCGGTCAGCCTCACCTCCATCCCAGGAAAGGTGATGAAACAATTTGTTGTAGAGGCTGTCTCCAGGCACATCAAGGACAAGAGGGTCATTAGGGATAGTCAGGATGGCTTTACAAAGGGAAAGTCATGCTTGACAAACCTGATAGCTTTTTATGAGGGCATAACCAGATGGATAGATGATGGCAGAGCAGTGGATGTGGTCTATCTTGACTTAAGTAAAGCATTTGACATGGCCTCTCACAGCATCCTTGCAGACAAACTNTAGGAGAAAGGGACCTGGGGGTCGTGGTGGCCAGCAGGATGACCATGAGCCAGCAGTGTGCTCTTGTGGCCAAGAAGGCCAAAAGATTCCTGGGGAGGATCAGAAGGGGGGTGCTTAGCAGATCAAGAGAGATTCTTCTCCCCCTCTACTCTGCCCTGGTGAGACCACACCTGGAGTATTGTGTCCAGTTCTGGGCCCCTCAGTTCAAGACGGACATGCAGTTGCTGGAGGGAGTCCAGCATAGGGCAGCAAGGATGATGAAGGAGGTGGAGCACCTCCCTTATGAGGAGAGGCTGAGGGAGCTGGGTCTCTTTAGCTTGGAAAAGAAGAGAGTCAGGGGTGACCTCATTAATGTCTATAAATATTTGAGGGGTGGGTGTCAGGAGGATGGAGCCAGGCTCTTCTCAATGTCATCTAGTGATAGGATGAGGGGCAGTGGGTGTCAGCTGGAACATAGGAGGTTCCACATCAGTCTGAGAAGGAATGTCTTTACAGTGAGGGTGACGGAGCACTGGAACAGGCTGCCCAGGGAGGTTGTGGAGTCTCCTTCACTGAAGACTTTTAAGACCCGCTGGATGTGTTCCTTTGTGGCTTGTTTTAGGTGATCGTGCTGTGTCAGGCGGATTGGACTAGATGATCGGTTCAGGTCCCTTCCAATGCCTAATGATTTTATGATTCTATGATTCTCTGCTATTCCAGAGACAATGCTGCATGCAGTCTTGCTTAAAATAGAGTTAAATAGTGGGGAGAGAAAAGAAAGACACCCTAAGTAACTCTTGCAGTTTATAATTGTCCATCCCATTTAACCCCTGCCTGCCTTACACTTTCAGGAAAGGGAGGAAGTACAGAGAGTTTTTTTCTCTTCCTAGTGGTTTTCATTCTTTGTTATCTTGCCATGGTCCCACCACCCTTCGTGTTGCCAGAACAGCAAATTTGATGGAATCTCTGAGGAGTAAGAGAGAAGACAAGAAAAATGTGCCAGAGTACAGCAGGAATGTCTGACGGGAAGTAAAGGAAGAAAAGAAGAGAGGAACTGAACCTCATGGCTGCAGCTGGCTAGCACAGGCATGCAGCACCGGGGGTAATTCAGTGACTCATGTCCAGACCTTTCCAGGACAGGCTGCATGCATGAAGGCACGAAGCCTGTCCTCCTGCCTTCCCAAGAAGCCATTGTAGAGGTGTAAGATGGCCTTCAATAAAGGAGAAAATATTTCATATCAAACAATGACCAGTGTGGGGTTTTCACATGTGGATTTTAATGTGGAGAAGCATCCTGTGGCATCTTGAAGATCCTGAGCACTCACGAGTTAGTCTCTCATCCAGACTGAAGTTGTCTCTCTCTGCACAGTGGTGTGAACAGTTCTAAATACCGGCGTGTATCGTCTTATAAAGTACATTTTTTTCCAGAATGCAAAGAAGAACAATGAAAGCCACTTATTACTCACTCTAGTGAGTAATTACCACACAATGGTAACCAAAGGCCTTTGGGAAGACAGTGTAAGTGACCACTAAACCTATTTTTGGTCAGTATATCTACAGTATTGAACAAATTACTCCATTTGGCTTCATTTGCTGGCTGTCCACACAGCTAAATGTTAGCTTGTTCCTAGTAGCCCCTTAATACCTTCCAAAGCACAAGCAGGACGTAGCACTGGGATTGTAGTGCAAACTGAAAATCCAGAGTGCTTGCTCTGTGTTGTGTGTGCCATTAGTGTTCTTGGGGAGGAACCTGCTGTAATTCCTTAATGACCTGATGCAAAGGAGCATTGCCCCTGGTGTTGGGTGTGAGCATGATGCTAACTCATATACGAAAGTGGAGAAGAGAACGGAGGGGAAAGACACAGTGGAAGTTTTGGAGGTGCTTGGTTGTCCATCATCATCAGAAAAGACCTCATGAGAACAGGGGTTACGTTTTACGTTGCTGAACTGATCACTCCATTAGGGCTTTATTGGGATCCCCCAATACTACATGGAGATGCTAGACCCTTGGGAAACTAAAATGATCAACATTTTTAGAGCCATTGTCTTTCTGTACGCCCTTCTACCAGCTTCTCCCCAAGTTCCTGAGAGTATGAACAGTCTGTACAGCTGGCCAAGAGGGCTGCTGAGGTTCAGCGGTTTTCTATACACGAGGGCCTGTCATGAAGAAAGCAAAGACATCAGTCCGCCATTTAAAGGAAACAAGATGAAGTTCAAAGGCCTCATAAAATTCCAGTTCTAAAACTAGAGCAGGGAGGAAAGCCATTTTGCTGGTAAATGGGTCCACATTTATTTTCAGGCTCATGTAGCTCAAACACAAATCCCAAGTTTGTTTGGAAATGTTTTGCCAGCTGGTGCAGACAAGGTGTAGTGACACAAAGCAAGGAATTCCACACACAGGAGGAAAGGGAACAGTGTGAGATAAAATTGGCATGTTTGAGGAAACAGTAATTTAGGTAAAAGTAAAATAGCTAAATTCAGTTAATGGACTGCAAGAAACTTTTCTCAGGGGAAGTGGGGAGTTCACCCATCTCCAGATAACGTGACATTTTGCAACACAAATTCTTCCACACAGACAAAGATTTAGTTGGTGAGAAGAAGGTTAATCTCTTATCAGGGCAGTGTTTATTCTGAACACTCACAGCTTTATGACTAACAGAATGATTTATCAGTGGTCTGAAATACCATACCTGTGTTATCCAAAGTCTCTACGTGCACTTTTGCTTTCGGATTCCTGGGATAAATTCTACAAGGCAGTTGGAAGTCACATCTGCTAAAATAGAAACTATTGATGTGAGTCACATTTCCAGGGCTGCGATTAGATGTGGCAAGTGGAGAAAAGAGGAAGAACTAAAAGGATCAACCTCAATTACTGCTCACAGCAACTTACTATGGGGTCCTATCAGCTACATGGAAAAATGCCCTCCTTTCTAACGCTGTTGGTTCTATAGCCAGAAAGAAAACTGTGAAATAGCCTTTCTCTTTTTTTTTCTTTTAAGCTGGCATCCAGTATTGCTCTAATTAGCTACAGGAGACTGAAACCACACAACAAAATAGCTGAAATAGAATCTTTAAACATTCTGGAGAAGAAGACGGAATTCCTGACAGTGTTTTCCTTTTTAAGACTGAAAATGGACAAGCCAATTTATGCCACAGATCTGTTTGTGCCAAAGGGTTGTATTGTCTGTTCCCTCAAGAAGGTGGAAAACTGCAGTATTTAATAAGACAAAAAGCTTATTCAAGCTTTGAAATGCTTTCAGTGGATCAGAACTTTCACTCAGAATCACAACTGCATTTAGAACCTTCTGGCTGATTGGATCAGAACTTCTTACTCTGTTCAGCACAAGGAAATAAGAAAACAGTTACGAGAATCAAAGTCAAAGAAGGACATGTACTAGCAAGTTGTTACTTGTTAGTGGAATAGGAGACCCTACTGTGCTCTGCTGTTTTACTAGAAAACTGCTAGGGTTTTGTAATTTGATCAGTTGTGTGTTTCAATACCCTAGAGATACAAAACATGTACTCAAATTGTCCATGTGGAATCATAGAATGTGTTGGGTTGGAAGGGACAACCAGAGGCCACCCAGTCCAACACCCCTATAACAAGCAGGGACATCTCTCACTAGAACAGGTTGCCCAGAGCTCCATCCAGCCTCACCTGGAAGGGCTCCAAGGATGGGGCCTCTACCTCTGCTCTAGGCAGCCTATATTCCAGGGGTCTTGACCCTCAGATTCAAGAACTTTTTCCTCATGTCCAGACTCAATCTCCCTTTTTCCAGCTTCTAACCATGACCTCTCATCCTAGCATTCCCTGCCCTTGTGAACAGTCTTCCCAAGCCTTCTGA
The DNA here is from genome assembly GCA_013400115.1 of Rhinopomastus cyanomelas. Lineage (NCBI taxonomy): Eukaryota > Metazoa > Chordata > Aves > Bucerotiformes > Rhinopomastidae > Rhinopomastus > Rhinopomastus cyanomelas. The sequence goes on along the minus strand of VXBP01001817.1, from coordinate 291,408 downwards.
CAGCCCCTTTCAGGGATTGGAAGGTCACTATAAGCTCCCCCTGGACTCTTATCCTCTCCAGGCTGAACAACTCCAGCTCCCTCAGCCTGTCCTTATAACAGAGGTGCTCCAGCCCTATGAGCATTTCATGGCCTCTTCTGGAGCTGCTCCAACAGGTCCTCATCCTTTCTGCGTCAATGAAATAACATAAAACATTGAAGACCCAAAGGGCTTTCGAAGACCCTTGGTGGTCTATGTACTTCTCCTGCACCACTCAATTCTCTTATTTACGTGGTCAGAATGTTAAAATTTCTTGTTTGTGGGGATGTGATAGAGCAGCCATACCATGGTAGGACTTGAACTTAAAGGTCTTTTCCAACATAAGTGATTCCATACAGCTAGCACTTACACCGGGTTAACAACAGGGCTTGCAAGGAAGAGACCAACAGTGTAGCATAATTACACCCTTGTGTTAGGTTTGGTTTTTGTCAGAGTTGACTGCTGACAAATTTAAATGGTCTGTATACATACAGTAAACTTCTGTAAGATTATCTGGGAAGAGATAGAGCTAGTTCCGATAAACTTAAAACTTTACTCCAGTGTTACGATGTTTAAGTAATCATCAGGCCTTCTTCAGACAACATGTATGGGTTTATTGTGATATTTCTGTCAGTGTTATAATCACTCCGCATGTGCACAATATGAGATTGAAAGTGGAATAATCAGCCATTATGAGCTTATACATTCTAAGAGTTAAAGAGATCTGCTCCTCTATAATCTCTAATTTTACTTCCATTCTACTTACTAGACTGAAGATACTTTACTACCCAGAACTGTAAGAAATGTATGAAAATTATATAAAAGATCATGAAGTTTCTTCATGATAGCCTCAAACAAAGGCAATAAAAATTTTATCCATAAATTCTTCATTCCATCTCTATATACACATGCAGCACCAATAATTAGAAAATCAGCTCTGATGTTTCCTACAGATCTTCTATTTCTTTGAGCATGGTGTATCATTATGTTTGTCAGTAACATCTCTAAAGATCTCACTAGGTCCTTGCTGGCCTTGTAAGACCCAAACCTACTGAAAAAAGCCCATTTGCCCTGGTTTTGCAGCAGTCTGCAAAACTCTTCATGAGCTGGGCTTCTGAAGCCCAGGGTGGGGTCAAAATCTTTTTCAGGAGCCTTCAATTTAAATCTAATTAAGCTTATGAATAAGCAAACCTTGCTATCTGCCTGCCATAATGTCCATGCTCCTTGAGACTTCCAGTTGTCACAACTTGACTGTTCAAACCACTGGTGAGCAATAAATATGATCTTCAACAAAATATAGCTCCTCAAGTCTATTGGTATAACGCATACAGCAGTTTTCAGCACTGATTATAGCTGCTGTCCTATGAGACATTGTCAGCATTAATCTTTTCCTGCTGTTGGAGCCTCCTTTCTGCTGCTCCTTTACTCATGTGATTATCACACAGTATCACAGTATTACCAAGGTTGGAAGAGACCTCATAGATCATCAAGTCCAACCTGTTACCACAGAGCTCAAGGCTAGACCATGGCACCAAGTGCCACGTCCAATCCTGCCTTGAACAGCTCCAGAGTTGGCGACTCCACCACCTCCCTGGGCAGGCCATTCCAGTGGCCAATGACTCTCTCAGTGAAGAACTTTCTCCTCACCTCAAGCCTAAATTTCCCCTGGCGCAGCTTGAGGCTGTGTCCTCTTGTTCTGGTGCTGGCTGCCTGAGAGAAGAGAGCAACCTCCTCCTGGCCACAACCACCCCTCAGGTAGTTGTAGACAGCAATAAGGTCTCCCCTGAGCCTCCTCTTCTTAAGGCTAAACAATCCCAGCTCCCTTTCTCTGGATTGAGAAGCCTGGGGACTGCACCCACACAGCAAGCAAAGAGGTGAAGTCATAGGACATTTTTTAGAGGCTCCCTGGACTTCAGTAGCAAGATGCTTCATAAATAAACAAGCTTTGAGAACCCAAAATGAATAAATACATGACAGGTGACCTTTTAGATAAATCTACCATGGCCTGACAGAATGGAAGAAGTAACTTTAAGGAGACACTGTCCAAACTAGGATTAATTAGTAGAAAGGAGCATCTGTCTGACACAAACAGCAAATAAATAGCATTGGACTGATACTCTGCAACACGGATGCACAATTATCATGAAAAAAGATAAAGAAAATTGCAAGAATCTGACAGCAAAATCTACAAACAATAAACACGTGCAATTACTTCTTTAATTACGTATTTTCCTTGTGCTTTCAGCTCTGCTCGCGTTCCTACAGACACATGGTGGACCTGGCAGCTGCGCCGACAACATATTAATAAGGTGGCATTTTCAGGCAAGAGGAAGTGCAATAACACAGTTCGGTTTCCTCATGTTATTGCATGTGATAGGATCAGAACCAGTTAACTCATAGCCAGTTCATTCCATAGGTTTCCTTCCCTGTAATGCTGTGTGACAGTCAGGGAATGTATTTACTGAGGGCTCTCAGAAACGTGGTCCTGTTCCTATCAGCAAGAAGGGCATAGACCTCTCCTGTGAGCAATTTCTCACAGGCAGAACTTGTCACAGCCTGTTACCAGAGCAACTGAAACCTCTCACAAAAACAGTTTTTCTGATGTGAGACAGCTGTGCCCCAGGAAAATACAAAACCAACTCTCTTCAGATGGCAAGTGTTGAAGTAACTCGTTATGAAAATGCAGCAGTAACGGTTAACAGTCGTAAAAAATTACAGCTTCATGACCGGTGGGATCATCTCTTGCAATGTTGCTTTTCCAATAAAAAGATAAATAAGCTACAAAATGGTGTTTATGAGGAGGCTTTTAGGATAAATTAATCCTCTTTGTCCAAGGATGAAAAAGTATTTGCTATCATAAAGCTTAATGACTCAGCTATGGGATAAGTTCAAAGAACTGGCTGAAAGGTTGATGATATCTTCATCAGTTCCCAATGTGTCTGTCCAGGGAGCAAGAGATAGGAAACAAAGCTGTGCAGAGCCTGAATAGCAGGGAGGAAAGAACAACTTTGGGCTCTTGAAGTTGAAGACTATGACTACGCTTTACTAATGAACTTTAGATGCTAAAAATAGCACTTTCACGCAGGTTAGAAAATATGCATTTAGGTTTAATGATTTTGCCAGGGTTTTAAATGATTGGAGACTGTGACAACAGATAATTTTTCATTCATAATATATCTTTCATCTAGTCACACATTTATTTATTCTGCCTTTTGTATTACTACTATTATTATTTGGGCTCAACTTGAAGTTGAAGTTGGCAAGGAAAATGGTAAAAGAAGGTAAGAGACGAACACACATAAGCAGAGTTACCTCATTTACAATAGGTGACATTGATTCAATGAGCAGGCTGTTTTTCATCTTCAGCTTACCCATAACTCTTATGCTGCCAAGCACATGAAGGTAGAAGGGCAGAACCAGTGCTTGATACTTTAATAGATTATATTCAGAAAAATGGGGTTGAATTGGAAAGTGTCTGTGATCAAAGAGAATTTATACAGCTGCAAATGTCATGTCGTTTTTCTTGTGCTGGAAATAGCGATAAAGGAAAGAGGTATTGCTTAGGAATGTCACTCACACCTAGAGCCACCTCCATCTCAGATACGGAAGAAGATAAAGGAAGAAGTGATGGAATTAAGGAAGTTAACACTGGCTGTTTGCATTTATATTTCTCATTGGGGCATCACACTGCAAGGTGCTGCCTCTTATTAGAACTAACCCTGCTGAGTTCAGTGACCCTAAGAATTTATTTTGGTCCATCCCTGAAGATTTTGCTGATGACAAAGGTTAGGATGATAATGTTTGATGTTTTGCAATTGCCATTTCAGAGCTTTCTCATGGTATATTTTACTTCAGAGGACATAACTGACATGATACGAATTTCAAATGTGTTTGGGTCTCGTTATGTTTCCAAATCTCCTGACACTACATCTCACAACAGTTATGTCATCTGATGAGAAGTTTTATTTACTCTTCATATAAAGTTCTGAGGGGTTTCTTAAGTGTTTAGGACTCTACTGCACTATTGTTCATCAAATTAACTGAGAAGTTTCCTGTTCTTCTTCACATTTGTCATTGATGGATCTTGTTGATCAGGTCTGAGATGAGATTAACCAATTAATTTAGTTCATGTGCTAATGAAACAAACCAAAAAAAAATCCAGTGAGGGTTCAAAACCACTTACAAAGTAACAGGTGAAACCAAAGACTGGCTCAATTTGGGGAAAAAAACAAGACACATTTAATTCCCACAACATAAAATTCCCTACACAGATATACAGAGATTAATCACATGTTCTTATATAACAGGTCTGAGCTGCTACCTCCAACCCCTCAAGGGAAAGAAACCCTCAGTAGTTCTTTTCCGTGTGGAAAAGTGATGTCCATCTTTTTGTTCATGGATTCCTCAGTGCCAATGGTAAGTCTAAGAGCCAGTTCCCTGCTCCATGCTTCCAACCCAGTCCTCTGTGCCAGTGCACTGATTCCCGAAGCCACAGACATGGGGACTCTGTCCATTCCAGCAAAGAGTGGGTTGCAGGTGAAACTTTTCCTCCACTGACCCCTGAAGTTCGACACTGTCACTCTCTCTCTGTCTCCATTCAGTACATTCTCAAAGGCAAGATGCTACCATGACCAGTGCTGTGTGCCTTTTCTCCAAAGATCAGACAAGAGTCTCCCAACATAAAGCAGGAAACAGGAAACTCCAAACTAGCGGTACTTTAGGTTTTTTAGTTTCCACTTGAAAAAAATTTCTTCTTTGCAGAGGTGCTGGTTGGCTGTGCTGGAGATAAAGGAGAGCTTCTAATTCCAAGATTCTTATAAAAAGTTGCCATAGCAACTCCTGATCTCTCACCCTAAGACCCACCAAGTTCAAACTACAACATTTTAATGTCATCAGTATTCAGATGCATAAGTAGAAGTAGAGAGTGATGGATTTTAGTTGTGTTATCTGAGTCCGTTCATCAAACTTAATGGATTATATAAACACACTATTGACTCAAAGAAATCAGTACAACTCTCTTGTAAGTTGCATTAGTAAAGCTTCTGGGAACTTTCATCATCTTTATCAGGTTAACCTGTCTAACTCATATTATATGGTCTCCAATTTATGTGTTCCCCCTTTTCTCTCCTTCTTTTAAGCAGAAAACATTTCCTTCCTTTAAAATAGAAGAATACTGATATTTGCATTGCCTGTGTGACGTGCACCTTTCCCGATATGCCACTTACCTCCTTCAGGAATCAGCAAATGCCATTTTACACAAAATGCAGTTCTCTACAAGACAGTGAAAAAAGGAGAGTGCCCTAACGTGATGACTTCATTATGGGGTTGTGAGCCCTTTCCATTTGAGTCAGCTTGATCTTACACAGTTTACACATATTTTTAAAAGCTCTGTTAGCAATGTTTGGACACAAAAGTAAGTACAGAACAGACTGCATTTCAAGCTGTCTGGGGTCTAGCTATGAATGTTTTTCTAAATGATGTTTCAGCTGTCTACCCTCCAAGTGCTCCAGCACTGCAGCACTGCAATCAGAGCATTTGTATTTACTAAACTGATAACTTCCAGAAATCTATCTGAAGAGTACTCGTGTCATTAACACTGTTTCTATTCTGATCACTTCCATCATCACTTTATTGCTCACTTGTATGATGGTATTAAAAATTAAGGCTATTCTATAATATGCAGTAAAGAAGACACTGTGACTATCCTCATTGCCTCTCTTTCCTCCGTTTCTAACAGATAAAGGCCTATCTGCTTGCATCAACTTGCGTAGATTGTAAACTTCATTTAATCTCAGAAATAACTCCTCTTATCCACAAGTGGTCATTTTTCTTTTGTCTCTATAACTGTCTCAGATAAAGAAAAAAAAGGAGTCATGATGATGAGGCACCTTCTTAATCGTGAAAATTTTGTCTGCCCCTTGATCTCATCCTTTCTAAGGTCTGCACTGAAACTTTGATCCTATGCAGCTATTCACTCACACAGTATCTCCTTGCCTCAGACAGGAAGATTCAGACATCCATATATGCAAAGCCCAGAAATGAGAAGACTATCAGTGGGTATCAGGATCTCCGGTAGAATTTCTTAAGCCTTCATTATCTGAGGGGGGATACACACATCTACTAAGACAGTTCTGAGAACAAGGAAGAATTTACAAAGTCTGAATGGAAACCTTCTGTGTCTATCAAACATCTCGAGATAAACTCCTGAAGTACCTTTGATAATGTTAGGGAATGAAACGGGAATTTGACTATTGACTTTAGTGCAAATGTGGTTTTGCTTCTGTGTTAATAAGTTGAGTCAGGGTGCACTTTGATAGATGTCAGGGAGATCAAGGTCCTCCACAAAAGGACCTTTGAGCAATTTTTCTGTCTTCAAGAGCTCCTTCAGACAACCTGACTGGCTGGAGAGGAAAGAAAATCCAGGCTTGCTTCATTTCTCACATTTTTCTCAGAGTTGAAATAAAAGGATCATCTTTTTGAGGCCTGTAATTATAAAACCTTTTTGTACCCTTCTCCCAGATCTCTCATGAGTCTCCTTTCTTTGCCTAAACTTTCATTTTTCACTTTGAAATCACTTTAACTTTGTGATCTGAGCACAAGCCAATGCCGTTACTTTCCCAGGAGGTCACGAAGTCCTGTTTGCAGTTACTGGGTATTACTTTCTGGATGGTCCTGTACTTTAAACAGCACATATTTGAGCACATTACTGTCTGTCTTTGGAACACGAGATGGCATTTTGTTTGGGTGTGAGACCTTAATCACAAATTGGTTTCTTGGGCAGGACTATTCGCTTAGCACTGAGTGACAGTGCAGGGGCTTCGCTTTCACTTCAGGCCGCTTCAGAATGTTTCAAAGGCTGCAGCAAATTTATGCTCCATGATTCAGGCTCCATCTTAATTTTCCTGCAGTATTCTCAAAGCACTATTGAGAGATGTACTTTTGTGGGTAGCTAGGAATGAAATTATCTTAACTCGTTTAGTTTTTGAGCTATGTATATTATTTTGGCCAAGATGAATTTGAGAGATGGATAAAGGAGATCTTTTTTCCTCCAGGGAAGGGTTTTGCTCTAGCAGACTGAACTCTGTTTCCAGTGTATTGGATTCAGTTATAAGAAATAAAACCAAGAGAACTGATATTTCTCTGGCTATTTTGCAGAGACTGTTAGTTCAATGGAATTTTTTAAGCATTTGTCAGGCAAAGCATTGTAGTGTTTGGCCTCTATTTCCCATATTTTGAAAGGAAAAATACTCAGGTAATGAATTAAAAATACTTTTGCGGACCCTATCTTCTCCTGAGCTCTGTGCTGTTTTTTCTACCCTTTCTGTCTACTACTGCAGTCCTGGGTTCAGGAATAAAAGCATAACTCTCTTTCTAGAAGCCTGGTGAAAGGATGAGGACAATCTGAAACAACACCTCAATTAGCCTTGGTGGGAGGAGCACTGGCATGCCAAGGGAAGGGACACTTCAGTGCAACGCTCTCCTAGGAAAGGCAGGAGTATCTGGAGTTAACTGCTATTTGCATGCTTCAAGAGGCTGGGAATTCTTCACTGATTCTAACACTATTTTATGACCATTCTATTCTTACAGTAGTTTTCAAGATATAGGGATTTTGTCACAAGATCGTGGCAACTGTGTTCAGGGTTTTTTTAAGAATGAAGTTACATCTAGATTTCCTCAAACAGATCCTTTCTTTTCTCTTTATTTCAGACACTGAATGTGGCAGCTGAGTTTGATTTAACAGCTGGTGGAATTCGTATAATAGAAGCCAAGCAGTATTTCCTCTGTGCTTATGTTTTGTTTAATTTTCCTACTGCCATTTAAAATATTGTTATTCATTTCTGAGATCTTTTTGGAGAGATTATATGTTCAGCTGAAGTGCAAGTTTACTTAAAAATAAAGACAAGGAATTCACAAGTTTACACCACGAAGACCATTTGAATTTTAATGGGCAGTTTTGGCATTAAAATTCCATCAAGTCCTAACATTACCCTGTCAGTTGTATGTGGCAAAATGAGGTGGAGTTTCTGTTGCAATAACCTCTCTGGTCCCTGTTGAGGGTCAGTGCATTCTGTCCAGATGTGTATAGCTAACTTGCACTTGCGGATGGTCACTCTTGTCTCCACTTGTACATCAATGCATGCTGTGGGCGTCAGGACAACTCTTAATCCAAAAGCAATGGGCTGCTTTGCCACAGCCAGGCTTCCCCTCTCTCCAGAATTTACAAAATGACATGTTTCTCTCATCACTTTTACGTTAATAAAAGACCCTAACTCTCGCACTCTGTGTCATGTGAAAGAACATTCCAACTCATCTGTGAACTCTCTCTGTGCCCCTTTTGAAAAAAGCTTCTCCTCCTCACTTTCATTCAAAGACAGTTTTGTTGAAGCACAAGAAAAGAGCATTCCAACAGGAATGAAGTCAAGGAAGGGAGCCAGATGACCAGCATGGATAAATAGGGAGCTGCTGGGCAAACTGAAGAAGAAAAAGAAAGCCTATAGGTCATGGAAAGAGGAGATGGCCACTTGGGGTGATTATAAGGCTCTGGTGAGAGAAAGTGGGGATGCAACTAGGAAACCCAAGTCCTCCTTGGAAGTAAACCTTGCACAAAAGCAACAAAAAGGGCTTCTTCAAATACATTGCAAGTAAAACTAAAACTAGAGGCAATGTAGCCCACCTGCTGAACGAGGTGGATGCCCTGGAGACAGAGGATATAGAGAAAGAAGAGATACTGAACACCTTCTTTGCTACATCTGACCTAAGAGATTCTACCTTTGAGAATTTCCAAATAAGCAACTATTTGTTCTGTTTCGGTCCAAACCAAAGCCAATGTATTTACACTTTGTAGTGCTGCAACTGAAGTTACTGCGTTTTCTTTAGTGACACCACATGCTAATCTGAAGTTACAGGGATACAAACCAGATCCAGAGCACCCAGAAATTGTTGATGCCTGTGTAAATCAAAATTGGCAAGGTCTGTAGAGTTCTGGCTTTTGGGTTTGCTCCAAAATGTTGAGTATCGCAAAACAGACTTCTTAGCTAGGAATCCTAAAGATGCTCAGAGAATTAAACATTCAAAGAAAGGGAAGGCTGTACAAATATTTACTTACTGATTATTATTGTGGTACTTTCAGATCTAGGACTCCAACCACTTAATAGATGTACTTAACTTTAGTGGGAGTACTTCCACTGAGTTAGGAGAAATATTCATCAGCTTTAAGTTAGACACAGATGTGTTTGCAGGACTGGAACTTTATATTTTATGCAACTGATATTAAATTCACCTTCCAATTATAGCTTTAAAGTTCATTTCGTCTCCTGAGGAAACAAGCTTAGAAATAATATATTATGCTGGAAAAATATTTCAAGTTCATAAATTACAGGACAGAGGGTATTTCAAACTTTGGAACAACTTTTCCATTGTGGCAGGATTAAAGACTGTTTAAAAGAAACGCAAAGCTTGATTTCAAAATGGGAATTTATTGCCAGAGGGAAGAGCATATAGATTTTCATTATCTTATTTACTGCTATCCCATCTGCATTCATGAGGGACTTACTTTACCAAACCCGACAGGACATTTCATGCCTGAGGCAGATTCTCATCTTCTGTGAAAATGTGTCACATCTTACACGAACTCTAGACTCACCTGCATGTGGAGCGTAGGTTTGCTCACAGAATCCAGTGTGCATGGGTCCAGCCTAGCCTTCGCTTTTTGCCCTTTGCATTGTTAGTAAAACTGATTCCAAATCTGTGAAACTCCATCAGGTTACTGGTCCCTGAGGGAAAGGAGCTGGGCCCAGGCAGGTAAGAACTGTAAGCAGGCAAGATTTCCCTCTATGTGTTTTTGGTGATGGGTTTTGCTGTTGCTTGAATTAAATGTGGTTTATTTTTCTTCTCTAATCAAGCCCTTTTTGCCCATGACTCACTCACTTGTGGCAACTGAACCCTCTTTGTTCTTGTTTCAGTTCATTAGCACTTTTGCTAGTTTGTTAATTCATCCCAGACCTGGTCAGCATGGCCAACTGGTGATCTCATCGCTGAGTTTTGCAGGAGTACATGATCTACTAATTAGTTGAGCGCAGAGCTGACTCCAAATCTTATCTATAAACAGAAACCTATCTTTCTGTTTAATACAAGCAGCAGTAATTGTGACTGATCAGAGTAATAACAAATAACTTACTCCAGTCTCGTAATTCAACTTTTTGCTTTCCAGCTACCACAGGAATCACAAGAGATGAAGTTATATACAACAATTACCAAATAAATTAGTAGTCGCTTAACAAATTAGTGAAGCTGTGTTGGCTGTCACTGATCACTTCCTTATTTTCCATGTGTCTAAACACCACTTCCAAGAAGATCTGCTCCATGACCTTGTAGTTCCTTGGGTCATCATTTTTTCTCTTTTTAAAACTGGGAGTTATGTTTCCCCTTTTACAGTTAGTGAGAACTTCACCAGACTGCGGTGATTTCCCAAACATGATGAATAATGGCCCAGCATTTTCCATCACAACCCATGAGTGAATCTCATGGACTCGGGAACCTTCTTGATTCTTTATATAGTTGCAAATCTGATCTGCCCCCACCACAGCTAATGGTTCTTTCTCCCAATCCCAGCCTCTGACTTCTGTGTCTTAGGATCAAGTTCTCTTCTTCAGGCCACCACAATCACCACTTTGAGCCCTACATACATTTTGTTTTCCATGGCATTACATTGGGGTTGGACTTGATGATCCCTAGAGGTCCCTTCCAATGATCAATGATCTGTTTATCTGTATCACAAGAGCTTGACAGAAACAGAAGACAAGCTTCATTCAGATTTTGTGGGTAAAACTCTCAGTAATAGGCACAAATACTGGTGACTCTTATGAGGCTCTAATGAGTTATGACTGCTCTGAGCAAAGACTTAGGTGTTAAATGCCAGCAAAGAAATAGAAACAAAGCCATCATTTCAGGCCTGTGAGAATAGAAAAGGTTAATATACACCTTCTGACTGATAGACCAATGCATACATTAAAGTAAATGGAGATATATAAATCCATGGCAGAAGAGATTAGTTTTATCATGCACAGCAATGCCTGCTTTTATGTGACCTTTAAATGGAGTATGAAGAAGGAGAAGAAGAAAAGGAGGTTGCCCAGGGAGGATGTGGAGTCGCCTTCTCTGGAGATGTTTCAGACCCATCTGGATGCGTTTTTGTGTAGTTGATTTAGGCTTTTTAGGTGGTTATGCTTTTCAGTAAATTGTAGCCTACTTGAGCAGGAGGGTTGGACCTCATGGCCTTTGAAGGCCCCTTGGAACCCTAAGAAACTGTGTAATTTGTGTAAGAGGAAGTGGAAGAGACAGAAACCAAAGGTGTCGGTTAAGAAGGAGTATCCTGCTATGCTGTTGAGATCAGGTATCAAGTCATACTTCCTGTCTAAGGATTAAGAAATCCCCACTGCAGACCACAGTAAAAGACCACAGTATTATTCTAGTTTGGGAGGGGGTACAAATAACAGTGTGAACAGATCAAAGGTATTGCAACTAAATCATGAGTGGGAACAACTGCAAACACCATGTACCTTACCCTGGGGAAAAATATTCCGAAACGTTGAATTCAAGAGGAGGAAGTAATACTGGGAATGAACGAGGTCTGCTTCAGGGGAAACAGTGACACTGAATACCGTCCTGTAATGAGGAGAGAGATATCCTCTGTGTCACTAGAAACGATGTAGTTACTGAAACAGAATACATGATGTAAAGGGAAAATAGAGAAAAACATGGGGATAATTCTGATGAAGAATGACTACCTTCATGATGGATCTTCATCAAGGTATGAGGTATCTGTGGATTCATCTGTCAAATAACAAAGTGATTGAAGCATCCGAAATAAATGGAAGGCTAGAACTCTAGGGCTAAGCTGTCTTCACCTTATTGTGAGTTGTCTCTTGAAAGACAAATACTAGGAGCAAGACAGACACAGCCAGACCTTCAAGAACTATTTGTACATGAAACTTTTATTTCTTCAGGCAGCGTTCTTCACTGAGTCACTGAGCTGGTACTTAGAAATACTCCTGATAATATTTCCAACGCCCTGGCTACAAAATGTGCTTATTTCTTTGCATACTTCCTTCCTTTTTGCTTCTTATTTATTTGGTTTGGAAACCCTTTGAGACAGAAACTTGTTCTTGCTGTGCAAATAAGGGTTATGTTCATCTGAGAGGGAGAGTTTAGCTGGATTTAAGTGAAACATGTAACTGCAGTACTTAGCCAGAGCTGTACCTTTCCACTGTAATTTTGTCTAGTACTCGGGTATCAGTTCTCTGTTATAAGTGAAATAGTATGTTGGTACTAGTGCACTATAAATAATTAGGCAGAAAGCAAAATTGCCCAGGAAGTTTATTAAGTTTATGATTCCACTAATGAATGCCCTCAAAATATTCTGCTGGCCCAATTCAATTAGTTTGTGTAAGCTGAATTACCATGTGGCCTCAGACAGCTGCGGTTATCACTAAGCAGCATAAAATACTGATTCCTGAAGGAGAAAATTGTTTTGTCAGCCAAACGCACAGGGCAAGAGTTCCCAAAGAGGTTCAAGAACGCACAAGATGAATCTTTCAGGACAGCGAGGTGACACGCACGTAGACGAGTGTGTACACTCTAAGCACTGTGAAAGGAAGGAAATAATTTCTTCAAAAGCCTACAGTTTGTTCTTAAAACACAGTTTCATGCATAAAATCTTTCTGCCACTCTTCTATCACACAGTTGACCTTTATAATGTTATTGTTGGGGATTAACACAATTTACACAAATCAAAACTAAAACTTTAAGCAGAATCATTATGAGAATGCACCAAAAGTAGCCAAAACCAAGGTTGAATTTTTGAACTAATCTTATTGAAGGACAGCAGGAGATGAACAGAAACCCCTGTTGGGGAGGAATGCTGAGCCAGTCAGTCAGAAGAAGCAGTAACCACTATGCCTGGTTACGTAAGGCATGTAAGTTGCGTGATCAAGTATGTGGACACAGGTGAACAAATGAGAGGGGTCTGTCTCTGGAGGCACCCAGCTTGAGCTGGTTTACTGCTGCACCATCTGAATCAATAATTTTTGGCTGGACAGAGTTCTTCTCCAGCCTCAATAATTCAGTGATTTTGTGATTTGATGCCTGAGACTCTGCCATGAGAAACCTCAGGAGAAGAGTTAGGCACTGTTGACAGCCACCTAACCAAACAGTGGGTGTCTGAAGATGTTTTTATCAAAAGCCTTATAGCACAGCTGGACTGCACAATATGGGTAGTGGCACAAAGTTAGAAAAGTCAAGATATTTTACTTACTTGTACAATTTCAGTGATTTTCTCTGGTAGATACTTAACTATCAAGTGCTGTGGGCCACCTACACTTCTTACTTCGAGTCATGGTGCGGGTCAGGCCCTACCAAAATCTCTTGATTTTAGGTCCACTTTTTTCTCCTCTACCTCTGAGTGACCCCCATCTGTTTACAATGCCTTATCCTTCCACATGAACTTTCCTCTAGACCCAGCTCTCTCCACCTAGCACAAAATATGAGCTTGTCTCCATACCTTGCCTGCTAGCATTTCTCATTCCCACTTACGCAAAACATTTCCCAAGCTGAACTGCTGTGGAGAGATTTTTCATGCCAGTAAGAAGGTAGGAAAAGCGTCAAAGACTCCCTGAGTATTGAGAAGTCTTCCATAGCACCTGTCCTGAATTTCCCACTCTGCAGTTTAAGCACACTATATTTTTTCTTGATCTCCAGTAAATAAGAACAATTTGTTTCCATCCTTTCCGCAGCAGCTTCATGTGCTTAAGGACCGCTTTCACATCTTTTCTCAGTTCTGTCTTCCCTAGACTAAACAAAGTTCATCCCTTCAATTTCAGAGGTCAGATTTTCTAGGCTTTTGGTCATCTTTGCTGCTTCCCTGTGGATCAGGGATTTCTTTAAATGGGCTGCCCAAGCCTGAGCATAAGGCTCCATATGAGTTCTTGTCCAGGCTAACTGGCACAGGCACAGTGTCTACTTTTAGGGTGTTTCCTACACATTTTAATGCCTCTTTCATTATGTTCTGCTTACGATCTACTGAATCTCCTAACTGTTTTGCTCACTACGGCTGTCTAGCTGTTTGTTCACCAACAGTTCAATGTGTACTACTTTATGCTCGCCCTTATCAAAACATAATTCATCTACTTGGTATTTCAATAATTTTAAAAAATAGTAATTTTTCCCCCATCATTTAAGTCACTAATGAAAGTGGTGAAAATACTGTTAAAAAAGACCTTTCTAAATGCATGTAATGCAATAATCACTTTTGACACAACGACATTAATAACTATCCTCCACATACAGTTTCCCAAGCAGTTTTCCATCCACTGTGTTATTACATTTACTTTACCATGTATCCCCAAGTTGCTTATATCATCTAAGAACAAATTAGGAGAGGCCATTTACCTTCTTACAGAAGGAAATTAGATTAACGCTACGTCACTTGCTCTTTTTAAGCTCGTCCTGCTATTTACTCATTACCCTGTGGCCTTTAGTAATTACAGCTATGTTGTTGAAATACCTGGTATGGTATATTTCCGAGAACTGAAGTTTCGTCAACCTATGTCTTTTTTAAAGAGGGCTGTTATGTCTCTTTTTCTGTGAAAATGCCTTTAAAGAAACCCCTCCGCTGCCCTTGGTAGAAGCCATGGCAGGATCAATACCCAAGGCGGTGGCAGATAAACTGAAAAGCAGCAGCAATGAATTGCCCCAGCAGCTCTGCTCACACCTCTTGTAAAAAGCATCTTGCTGATGGAGGTGACATGGATACCTGCAGCCAGGCAGCAGCCAGCCTGGATGTGCCGGTGTTGTGTTGGCTCACTTTAGTTCGCAGGCACAGAGGAGCTAGCATGCTCCACCAGGCACTGTCTCATTATTTATGGGGCTGTGGTTTTGGCTGCATTTTTGCACAGACAGTAAATGTGGTCTTGAAGGCAACCTCAGTGCTCTGCTCCACAGACAGCGTCAGTAGGTCTAATAGTTTTCATTTGAATGTCCTGCTGTAACTAATTTGGAAGTCTATGTATGCAAGGATTCTGATCCAGTTCACATCAAATTATTGATATGAAGGACTGATTAACCACAGAAACAAAAAGTCATGAAGATTAACTAAAATTCAGACCAGTTATATATTGTGACTTCAAAAAAAGCCCATTAATGATTACATTGTTTTATCTTCTATCTAAATAGTTTTCTGCTTGAATGTTTTCCAAATAATAATACTTTCTTTGATGTAAGAATGTGCTGAATCTCTGAAGATTTTTTAAAGAGAGAGTTGTTGATTTTTTAACAGGATGCATATATTAAATGTCTACATTTTCAGCCTCATAGATGGTCACAGTTGTACTGTGCTGGAGCCAGGAGGATAATAATCCAAAAACCTGAGTGATTTTGATTCCATAACTTCTCCAGTGAAGTGATCCTGCTGTGGCAGGGGGATTGGACTAGATGATCTTTCGGGGTCACTTCCAATCCCTAATGATTCTATGATTCTATGATTCTATGATATTGGCAGGAGAAAATAAGCAAAACCCTCACAACAACATCAAAACAATTTCACCATTGGCAATAAAGAAGCTATGAGGAATACACTACTTATTTAATGAGCCTTTGGCCATCTTAAAAATTTGAATGATTAGTACAATTTCTTAGCTTACATACTGAAAATCTAAGTATGAAAGCTGTTAAGGGATCTTTCAAATTGGTATATGCAGCCAAAGGGCAGCTGTGTAGCACTAAGATACAAAAGTTCAACATTAAAGATGGCATGTTGTCCTTTTCTCTAGATTTAACTAAAATTGCTCGCTTGATGTTTTCTAATTGAGCATGTCAGAATTCACCTTTTACTGCCGTTTTGTGGCTACAGAGAGATGCTTATTTCAATAGAAGGATAATCTAGTAAGTGTGCAGTGAAGCTTAAAGGCTCTTAGTTCCTGGTCCTCATTTTTCCCTTCACAGATCCTCAGAGGGAATGGAATGTTGTCTGCCTTGAGTTACAATTTTTCCTCTTCAGTTTTGTTTCCTATCACAGGAGGATTTTCCAGTTCTTTTTGTGTTCCTTTGGTTCCAGGCTTTCCTAATCAATGACTTCACCAATTTTCGAGTAAGTGTCACAGAATTTCAAATACTCAAGAAATGTTTCCTACAACCGTGTGCATGTAAAATAAGGCCCCACTGGACTTATTCATTCATTTTTGCATTGACAAAAAAAGAAATGGAGATACTTCATCTCTTTGGTTGTTGTCTTTGAACTGCTCAGCTTTATGCCTGTATCAAAACTGTGTCCAAAACCAGACAAGGATGTGATGTCTTGCTGAACAAGGATTGCTTTTGACAGCCCAGGACTCCAGGTGGCATACCTGCCTAAGGGCTGCTGGGACAAACTTACTTTGTACCCGAATTACACAAGTAACTCAGCCCAGCTTACTATAAGCTGTATTATTGCCTCAGAACAGAGAACAACAGAGCCAATGTGAACCTTCTTTAAAGACCAGTCTAAAGTGAGCCCTTAAAGTGGAGAAACCGATACAGATAATCCTACCGCAGTCACTCAGTCAGTATGAAGATGCACTCATGATAAGAACCTGTGAATGAGAAGGATCCTTCAGCCATTCTTTCTTATTATGGTTTTGGTTTTTTTCCAGAAACCCGTGCCTACTTCTGTTTTAATAGAAGTAATTGTTCATTTTTTATCCTTTTGATCAATTTTGTTGCTCCTTTCAGTTCTAGCAATCCAAAGGGATGACTGGCTTAACTGAGCTTTCACAGCTACAAACAAATGACTGCAGGGATCCTCTAGTGTCTTCCCCACTCCTGTTTTAAATGTTTCAGAGAGGTGCTCAAACCTTGCCTTGCCTTTCCTGGCTTCTCAGAAACCTCCGAAGCAGTCTCTATCAAATTCTTGGAAGATGAACACAAAAAAGCAGGAGAAAAAGGGCAATGAAATGAGATCTGGTAGACAAAGACTGGATCTAGACATATATGATACCCATATGTTTTGTACTCTCAGTAAGTCACAGAGCAGCAACAGTGAGGTAGAGGTAACAGTCCGCCTCCCCAGCTGTTGGTAGCTCTACAGCAAACTGTTGGGCTGTATTCCTGATGATCCTTTAGAATGGAAAGGTATTATTTATAGAGATATATGTCGCAATATATATCTCTATTTTTTTCCCAAAAAAATAATTAGACGCTACGGCATTGTAGTAGAACATAGATAGGTATGAGAATAAACTACTCGCAGGCATTCCTGCTCGCTGTTCACGCTGATCCCAGGCTTGATGACAAGATGAAGAAATGCAGGAAGCACAATTTCCAAGCTGTTAATTCACTGAGTGTGAGCAACAGCAGCAACATTTTGCCTGTCTGAATTCCACATGAATGAAGCCTGATCAGGAGACACTCCTGATGCCCTTGGTTCTCTCTCTGTCAAGTATGACAACCTTGTTGTTGAGAGCTAATACATTTTTCTTGGCTAGTCAGTCCACAAATCAGAGTTCAGGAGTCAGACAGACTTTATCTGGGGTGCAAATCACAGAATCACAGAATCATTTTGGTTGGAAGAGAACTTTTAGTTCATCAAGTCCAGGTCACCATTAAGTCATGTCCCTCTGCGTCTTTTAAACACCTTCCAGGGATAGGGACTCTGCCATGTCTCTGAGTAGCCTATTCCAATGTCTGATAACCCTTTCGGTGAAGAAATTCTTCCTAATATCCAATCTGAACCTCCCCTTGAGCAACTTTCAACCATTTCTTCTATTGCTTGTGACTTGGAAGAAGAGACTGATCCCCATCTCACTACAGCCTCCTTTCAGGTAGCTGTAGAGACTGGTAAGGTCTCCCCTCAGCCTCTGTTTCTCCAGGTTAAACAATCCCAGTTCCCTTAGTTGCACCTCACAGGACTTGTGCTCTAGACCTTTCATCAGCTTTGCTGCCCTTCTCTGGACACACTCAAGGACCTCAATGTCCTCGTGGTGAGGAGCTAAAAACTCAACATGGTATTCAAGATGTGACCTCACCAATACCAGTACCAAGTACCAGGGCATGATCTCCTCCCTAGTCCTGCTAGCCATGCTATTTCTAATAGAAGGAAGGTTGGTGTTGGCTTTCTTTGCACCTGGGCACACTGCTGGCTCATATTCTGACAGCTATTTACCAACATCCCCAGGTCCTTTTCTGCGGGCAGCTTTCCAGCTGCTCTTCCTTGAGCCTGTAGCACTGCAGGGGGTTGTTGTGACCCAAGTGCAGGACTTGACTCTTCACCTTGTTGAATCTCACACCACTGACCCTGGTGCATTGATCCAGCCTGTCATAGGATCATAGGACGTTAGGGGTTGGAAGGGACCCAAGAGATCATTGAGTCCAACCCCCCTGCCGCAGCAGGACAAAACTATCTAACACAGATCACAGAGGAACGCATCCAGGTGGGCCTTGAAAGTCCCCAGAGAAGGAGACTCCACGACCTCCCTGGGGAGTCTGTTCCAGTGCTCTGTGACCCTCACAGTAAAGAAGTTCCCCCTTGTGTTGAGGCGGAACCTCCTCTGCTGCAACTTACACCCATTGCTCCTTGTCCTATCACAGGGAGCAAGTCTTCTCTTTNTCAGCCGTATCAGCCAAACCTCCTAGCTTGGTGTCGTCGGCAAACTTGCTGAGTAGACACTCTGTGCCCTCATCAATGTCATTGATGATGTTGAACAAGACCAGTCCCAGCACCGATCCCTGAGGGACACCACTAGTCACAGCTCTCCAGCTGGACCTGGCACCATTGATCACCACCCAGATCCTTCTGTGCATCATCTCTACACTCAGGCAGATCAACACACCCACCTAACTTGGCATCATCTGCAATGTTAAAGAGAATAGGCCCCTGTGCTGAGCCCTGGAGACCCCAGTTGTGACTGGCCACCAGCTGGATTTAACTCCATTGACCACCACTCTTTGAGCTTGACCATGTAGCCATTTTTTTACGCTGATAAGAGTCCAGTCCTGAGCCATCAAGCACAATCAGCTACATACTGGATAAAATAAAAGAAGTTGAGAAAGTAGAAGCAGAAAAAGTAAAAAGAAGGGAAGCTCCAAAGAAAAAAAGGTCACAAATGTTCATGTGATTAAAGCAAATTACTAGAGGTCCAAGCTGCTGGGTTATATTGAGAGCTTTTCTAATGAGGGATCTCATCTGTCTCCCCTTGTATTGGTGTAGGTTCCCAGAGCTGTAATTTCTCTTACAGCACTTATACACAGATCATTTGAGGTTGGAAGGGACCTTTAGAGATCATCACGCAGGGCCATCGAACCTAGGGCAGGTCATACAGTAATGCAGCCAGACAGGTTTTGAAATTCTCCAGAGAAGGAGACTCCACAACCTCCCTGGGCAGCTCATCCTGGTGCTCTGTAACCCTTACAGTAAAGAAGCTTTTCCTCATGTTGAGGTAGAAGTTCCTGTGCTCCACCTGACACCCATTGCCCCTTGTCCTATCACAAGGCGCAAGTGAAAACAGATTGTCTCTGTCTTCTTGACACGCAGCCCCCGTGGATTTATACACAGGCATGCCAAAGGGTTCCAAATAGTTGGAAGGAAACTATCTGGTGTGTGACAAATATTATCAATATTAGAGGGGATCAGACACTGCAGATTAGACTCATCTTTCTCCTTCAGCCTGTATCCCTGCAAGTTCTGTCAAACCCACTGAAAGTCTGGCATTTCAATGGATTGACAGGAGCTTTGTGGTTAAGGCACCCCAGAGCTACTCCTTATCTCTCTGCCAGTGGCTTCTGACAAAACACACATTTCACTGTGTCTTAGCTCCTGATTTACAGAATGGAAATGTTCCTAACGGGCACATTATGAAGATATGTCCATTTACAATGCATTCACAGAGCATAGTGTTGTACTTGGGCTGGGGTGGAAATTTGACCTAAACAATGTGTTTGTGAGGCGGGAAAAACATTCTCAGTCCGCTGCTTCTGTCTATCACCTACACTCCCCATTACCAACACAGATGATATCTGCATCTAAAATTTCATGAGAGTGCATTAGAGAAAACATGGACAAGCCTAACGCATACCACAGACTGAAGTAATGTGCGCAATTATCTTGCTGGAAAAGGAAAAATAAACACAATTATCTGAATAAAACCAGAACTTGCAATACTTAGATAGGAGGCAGAGCAATTTTGATTTAAATAGGCTACCAATTCAGGGCTCATATATCTACTTCAGCTGTCAAAACATTACACGACAAGAAATATATTATATATATTAGATGGGTCAGATTTAGGCCACTTCCTTCCCACATACAAAATCGGAGGTTGTAAATAGGGCACAGATTTTAAGATTGTTCATGGCCTCCCATAATCCTACTCTCAACAAATCTGAAGCAGGAGCCAAAAGGCGAACAGAAGGAACAATTTACATTTTTTGTTATTACTATCCATCGGCCCGATGTTCACAGTGCTTTTCTCTGACAGAAGCTTTTGAACAGCCATGTATGATATGGAGCAGATGACTTAATAATAAAATTAATAAGATGACTTAATAATTTACTGGAGATTCTCATGCGCTTACTACATGTTGTAGCAGTCTCTCTACCTCTGTGTCATCTCACACACCAGAAGTATTAGACTGAGCTGATCTGCTGCTCTGTACTTTGCAGACCAGATGTCTCTTACACTCCAGATTGTGCCAAAGGGAAAAGACTAGGATGCTGTGAAGCAGATGAAAATCATGTCTCAGTAGGGCTTCCTATTGAAAATAGGAATGCAAGTAATATCCTAACTTGCTTGACCAGTGTTCTACATCCACCAGTAGCTAGGACATGCTTTTCAGGGACAGCATGCACTGCTGGCCACTATCACCCTCCTATTCTTCTCCTGTGTCTGTAGTCACTCATTAAAGATTCCTGTTTGCTTTCTTTAATACGATATTGGTCTGTTTTTCCAGGACTTTCTAATTTCTCTTATCCTCTACTGTAACTACATTCTTACCAAACTGGTGAAAACAAATTTCAGAATTTGACTGCCTACTGTCTGAAAAAAAATATTATTTTTCTGTATTTTAAACCCATTTTCCTCTAGTTTTAATGAGTGAAACCTAATTTTATTAAGTACTCTGTGAGCTAGCAGCTCTACATTAACTTCATCGAGTGCCTTCACATTTCTCTTCACTACAAAATGAAGATTTAGTCCTTTAAGTCTTTCACAGAATCACAGATTCCTTTGTGATTCCTTTAGACACAGTTTCTTGGTATCCTTAATCACTTCTCTTGCCTTCCTCTGCGCCTTCTATAACTTGACTCTGATTCTTCATGATTTGAGGATCACTCTGCACAGTGTCCACAGTGTGCATACTGATGCAGCAAAATGGATGCGGCTTATAATGGATTATGTTCTCAGTGCCTCTTCTTGTGCAATTTTTTTCCCTTTTTTGCCTTTTGTCTGCTCTTGTATCGAAGTCAGATGCCTTTAGAAAAGAGCTGGTGGTGCCTGTGAGCTCTCTTCCCTGGGGCGTAACTGCAGCCTTCAAGTTCAATTTCATTAGTTCTCCCTAAGATTAATTAATTTTTTTTGTTAAACACTAATTTGACACCTTTTTTGTCCACCTAGATACCCTGCAAAGGTAACAGCACACAGGAGCACCTTCCTTCCTACTTGAACAGGGTGTCAGATGATAGGAGAGCAGGGAGTTGAAATACCTTCATGTTCAGTAGGGACTGTCTATTTGTATGGCAGTAAAAGTGCTCTTTAGCCATTTCTGGAGTGGCTAAAAGATAAATTGCTCATGATTTAATCCTTAGGATCAAATCAGGGAAATATTTTTGTTGCCTGGACAGCTATGGGAATTTTGCAGCTTAGTGAAGATTTCATGTGCTTTCTCCTGCACTGGCTTCTGTATATAGTGGCAGCTGGTCTGCCAGTGCCTCTCACCGTTCATTCAGTGTTTTGGGATCCATCTTTTGAGTCAGGCTATTCTTATCTACAGGAGCAGCAGAAACTCCAGTTCCTCTGCCAGGTCCATGAAGAACTCAAACAGTAAGGGAAGGATGCTTCACAGCATATCACAGATTTAAACAACATTGCAGTGCTCTATCAGGCAGACAAATTCATTTCAACTCTAATGACAGAGCCAGATTACCTCACTGTCATAAAAACTTCCCCAATATGAGACAGATTTAGCAGCAAAAAGCAGCAAATAAAGATCTGTACCTGGCTGGTAGAAACAGGAGTCTCCTGGCAGGCTTCCAGTACTTGAAGGGGGCTACAGAAAGGCTGGAAAGGGACCTTTCTGAGGGACTGTAGTGATGGCACAAGGGAGAATGGTTTTAGGCTAAAAAAGGGCAGATTTAGATTGGATCTTGGGAAGAAATTAAATTCCTCCTTGTGAGAGTAATGAGGCACCGGAACAGTGAGGTTGTAGCTGCTCCATCCCTGGAAGTGTTCAAGGCCAGGCTGCATGAGGCTCTTGGCAACCTGGTTTGGCAAGAGGTGTCCCCACTCATGGCAGAGGGTTGGGACTGGATGATCCCTGAGGTCCCTTCCAAACTAAACTATTCTGTGGGTCTATGACTCCTGAACCTAAGAGCTAAAATAGCAGTAAACACGTCCGTTGTTTTGATGGGCTGTGCTTTATGTGCTGTGTGTACCTCGCTTCCTTTTATCCATGCTTTGTTTACAAGGTTCCCACTGAAAGGAAGTGCTTAGAAGCAGTTCTATTTTGTAAACAGTCTTTCAGTCTTCAGAAAAATATGTGAAAGTTGGTTCAATCTTCTGGAGCCCCTCAACAATGAGAAAATTATTGGTTCGTCATATTCACTGTGTCTGTCTTTAATTTTAAACAATCCACCATAAAAGAGAGATGATATATTCTGCCTCAGGTGGCCACTCCTAGAATCCCTCTTCCAGGATGACACAATCCCTAGAAAAATAAAATACCTATTTCCATTTGAGCCTGCCTTTGCATGCCAGAAGCTTTGACTTAAACCTTTCTCAGCAGGAGTGCCATCAGCTTCCAGAGCAGTGTCCCTCAGGCAATGTCAGCCTCTTACAGGTCAGCAACAGCCTAATGTAATTCCTGGCAGTGACAAACAGGAAAGGCTGAGACAGCTGGGGTTGTTCTGCACAGGGATGAGATAGCTCATGGGGAACTTCTCAATATATGTAACTGTGTGATGGCAAGAAGAGAGACAGGCTTCTTCAGTGGTGCCCACTGAAAGGACAGGAGGACACCTGTGGTAATACAGGAGGTTCTGTTTTAATGTAAGAAAAAGCTTTTTTTCCGTTAAGGCCGGTATAACACTGAATATGTTGCTAAGGTAGACTGTGGAGTCTCTGTCCTTGGAGAAGATTGTAACCCCGATGGGAGAGAGCTATGAGCTATCTGTTTTAGCTGACTGCTTTGAGCAGGGAGAGTTGTACTAGATGGTTGTCAGAGGCCCCTTTCAACATCAGCCCTTCTCTGATTCTATGTAAATTTCCACAGGCTTGAAACTAGTGAACTATGGCTCTGCTTTCTTGCAGATTTGTACGGGATATACAACGGTTTGAACGCAACCCTTACGTACATTTGGGATAGGATGAGTTTACACTGAGACAACTCAGGAGCACAAAGTGTAATAAACTTGGAACACAGACCTGTAATTTATGTTTCAACATCTGGTTCTGTCATGTGCTATAAAGGTGACTCTCTCCTGGGAAGTGAAAGGCAAAATCCCCTTGAACCAGTATAATAACAATGAAAGACTCTGTCTCAGGAAGAAACTTGCACATCTACTTGCCTATGGGTTTTAGTGGAATATGCTTTAACAACCTGCTGAATAAGGACTAAAATCCACCGTCACCGACAGGCACTTCACCTCTCCAGGGTGGCCTACTTAATTAGACAAATACCTTTTAGAAGATACATTCCTCTCCCGAGGTGTGCATTTTTCCTTGGTGTTTTAGGAAATCCTGTGACAGACATGATGTGTAAGCAAACTGCTGAAGATTCCAAATCATCCCAGACAACCACACTTTTTCCTGTAAATGTGCTTTAGAGGAGAAAGTAAATGAGCACTGCTGAAGTGTGTGTGCAGTGATACGTGAATAATGAGGCCTGACTGCAATTCAGTGGCCTTGTTTGCAACTTGTTATTTATGGGACTATGCAATTTACTCTGCTGTGCCACTACAGGTTGGAGTGTCAGGCCACAGAGACCTACAGTAGTGGTTTTATGGCAGCTGGGCTTCTTGGATATTTCTAGGAGTCATTTGCTACAAGTACAAGTACAGACAAGCATCAGCCTCATCTTGAAGTAACACAGAGGTTTTAGGCCTAAAGAAGTCCTGATAATGAGAGTAGTTGCCCAATCAAACCCCTTAGCTGTCCATGTTGTGAAGAACGCAAAGATGTAATCACAGCACGACTACTGCTAATAAACATATCCGAGATTCCTCCTCCTGTCAGCTAGCACTGAAAACAGTTGTTGTTTTAGGACGGCCAAAGTTGGATGAGTTCAGCACCTGTTGTAGCAAAATGCTGTAATTATTGAGCACGATTTTCTGAAGCAGGTGTTGAACTTCCTTGACCTTATGTGCATCAGCTGGACAAATGGACGACTGTTTTTCCTCAACAAAGAGCACATGCATTATCTTGACATAAAGTCATTTCTGTGATTTGGACAAACCCCAAGAATAAACTGAAGTTTGCAGCTTAGTCATTTCAATAAAGTAGAAACCAACACGAAAGTAAACACTGTCTCCAAGATAAACTTGAACTTTAAAAGGTTTGTGATTGATTAGAAAATGTCTCTTACAAGGACATCAATTCTTATCCTCTCTATTCAGCTCTTGTTTTCATCTGTCTGGAAATCTATAGCTGACCTGTGCCTTAAACATCTCCAGATGCACTTGGTTTTCAACTTCAACTACCTTTGAAATCTTTGACACTCTGAACTCTGCAATAGCACTCAGATCACATACTGAGAAAGAATATTTATCTGGGGAGATATTTTCCTTCTGATTTAGGCCTTTGTTCCTCTTAAATTACAGTGATGTAACCCTTTTCCAGAGGAAAAATACACTGTTCTATCCAATAGCTTTCACTGGGGGTTAACAACAACGTTGTTCACAAGGCTTTGCCCTTTTACTTTTGCTGTGATTTTCAGATGCTTGGTTAATGGAATAAATAGACCCTCCTTCCATTTACAGAGTATGAAACTGGAAAGGAACAACTTTGAAAAGTTGTACAGTTGTATGCGATCATGAATGAGAAGTATTTTAACTTGTTTGCAAATCATTAAAACACATTAGCATTGATACGCAAGCATGAGATTAGAAGAACTTTGACGTGACAGCAGTGCTTAATAACATTAACACAGAGAGAGAATAAAAAATATAGTTAAACGGAAGTGGTTCCAAGCTATTGAAAGAACAGAAATTCTGTTGCCAAAGCAAACAGTGTTTTACCGAGTACAACTAACTAATGATATCTTACTTGTATTATTGCCATTTCATACACTCTGTGCCCCAACAGGCCACTTGATATACAGAATGAAAGTAATTCTTTTGCTTAACGTTGTGACTGCCCAGTGTGAACCTTATCTAAAAACTGGCTTATTCAGAAAAGATAACAGAATGAGGGGGGAATTACTCTTGTACTTTTCAATTTGAAAAGGGGGGTATGATCTTAGTTCAATATCCGGGCTGTCTGTTCCTGGGACTTTGCAAGATGTGCATCATGTGAAAAAAATGAAACTATTTCTTATTTTATCTGAAGAAATAAAGGCAAGAAACCAGCCTGAGCCTGATAGTTTGTATACAGAGCTGGAACTTGAGGCATCAATACCGCATGTGTGAAATAAATGTCTGCCTGCAGTTGGTGTTAGCACTTGTGGACTGGAGAAGCTTTCCCAAATAGATGGATATGTTGCCCCTGCTTTTGCCTGTCTGTTTGCTTTATGGCATAAGAAATAAATGTTTTGGAAGGGAGATAATTTCTCCCTCATGATATAGAACTAATTGTGAGTAATTACTTTTAAATGAAAATGTGTAATGATAAAAAAAGGCTACAAAAGAAAAGCAATGTATGTGTTAATGTACTGGGCACTGGGAAATTATCATGCTAGTGAAGTTGGTGTTTTCCTCCTCTTTTTCAAACAGTTGACTGTTTTTACACTCACAATGTGAGGCTCACTCATCACAGTCTTCCTCCCAGGGCTGATGCACTGTTTCAAAGACTTGGAGAGAAAGAGATGAGGTGATCCATTGTTCACATAGTCCTTCCTTTGGCAAAAATCTGCACTGTTTGCAAGTCACAGAAACAGCAGAGTAACTCCTGTTACCACAGCGCATGCTGCTGCAAAAATAATCCTCATCTGGAAGCCTGTGGTAATTCCTCCAGAAATGGCATCGTCACGCACAACTACTTTAAAGAATTGGCATAAATGTATCCAAACGTATTAGTAAACATCAATTTATTCTCTGATCAAAGGAGGTTTAGTCCTGTAATTGTGGTGACTGACTTTTGCTGTGTCTGAACCTTTCCACAGTAAACCACTCCTCCAGCAAACTACTCACCTGACTTTCCTGAACACACAGCAGCATTAACTGACATACTCATATGAAGTAACAGAGACATAATCCTTGCTAGGTAATGTAATCCTCAGGGTTACAGATGAAGAAGCTGATTCAGAAAGGCATTTGGGGACTGAGATTAAGGCAGATGTTTGTACCGTTTCTGATTATGAATTTGCCATCAGCTGGATTAATTGCCCCTGGAAAGTTACTTTGCATTTCAGGTCAGTATGTTGTGTTTTCTACATATTTTATAGGAATGCTGTAAATTTTACCTAAACAGTAGGTTTATCCTGGAACAAAATAAGAAAATGCAACTTTTGAATTAGGTCAGAGTCATGAACGGGGAGTATTTCTATAAAGAACACTGTTGAGATCTACTCAGGCTTTCTCCACTGGTTTTAACAGGCATTGAGTAAGACTGCAAGTTAGAGCCTCACTGAAGTGTTCAGTTAGAAATTTATGATACAAGCTGTGGACCATTCTAAACATGGTGATCAGGCCACAAAAATGCAGTTTGCAGCAGATATTTTCTTCTGGAGAAAACTGGTGCAATTTCAGATCATTTTAATGGAGCAGCCACTTAATAAAGCAGTAAACCGGCTGCTCACACATACTTATTTCACTGAAGAAACTGTTCAGATATTCATTCTACACAAACACAGACCTATACTTCCAAATGCTGGTGCTCTGTGTATATTTGATCCATTCTTCTTCCAACTGTGCAAACATGCTCATTGCAGGATGCTGTATCGGACACCACAACATGTGAGGCAAAGTTGCCTAGAACCTAATCTGTCTGAACGCAGTGCTGTTGTCTATAAAAAGTGAGCTGTAAAATGACAAACGGAAGGAAATCACTCAAATTTGAGAGCAAGCATATGGACTATACTCTGGGTTAGAGGAAAGACAGGCTCAAATTTCCCTTTCCTCTCCTGAACTAGCTACACTGAACTTCATGATGTATCTCAAGATAGATTTAAATAACTTAGCTGCTCAGTGAAGAACCATAACTTACTGTTATTGGTTCTTTCTAGGCATGGAACACTTTCTTCTTTCCTACTAGACTGTTTAGTAAACCACAGAGTTATGCAGTTAGTGATCAAACCTTAATTAGATTACTTACATGCTAAGATAACACCAGTCACTTGTGAGAACTACACTGGCTTTTAGAAGGAAATCGCAGGCACTGAAACCAGCTCTCTTTCTCATGGATGGGAGAGCAGCTGCCTGAACATCAGAGTCATGCCAAGGATACTTTATGGGCTGCAGATGGTTCCCTTCTGTCTCAAGTCTGATGATAGAGATATGCTGAACAAGCCTTTTGCAACATTCCTATTGAAAAGTTAATAGCCAACAACAAATTCTGAACAAAAAAGCATGGCAGGATATCTCCCTAAATTTAAAATTCTATCGATGGCCTTTTAGCAACAGCAACTAATTTGGTATTTCCTAAACAAGGACTTGATTGATGATGCTTGGAAGGGATCATGTTTCTAAAATGTTAGGCCTGGAATGGAATTAAATCACTGTTGATTGCAGTGCATGCCTGCTCACACCAGTTATCATCCATTGCCTGTCTGAAGAGTAATTCTCTATATATATACTGCAGGGACAGGGTTGGAGCAAATTCCTTTCCAGCACTTTTTTCAGTTCTTTTCCTTGGTAAGAAAATTTTCTTCCCAGCATTTTATATGCAGCAACTGTATGAAAATAAGTTGAAAGAACTTAGACTACTGCAAGAACCTATGATTCTATGAATCAAAGTACCAGCTTTGGTCACAAAGATGTGAGTGATAAATGATCACGGGCAGTGGAAGTTTTCAACAGTGTCATTCAGTGCTTGATGAACAGAGCTACACACTCTCTTGTGGAGGTATTTTATAGTCAGAATGCATCACTGCAGTGAGCTTGGTGTACACCTCATGCAACAGAAACCTTGTGGGGATGATGTACAAGAGTAATTAAAAGACCTGGCAAGAGGATGACCTTTTGCTAGGGAAGAGAAAGTAATCACCCTCTAAAAGCAGGAGAATTTTAACAGCTGTTCATACAGGTCAAATTTGTCTTGTTTTCTTGTCTTGTTTTTTTGATCCATTCTTCTTCCAACTGTGCAAATGTGCTTATTGTTGTGAAGCACCAATGCTTCCATTGGCTTCCAAATTAAGCAAGATTTTTTTTTGAACTATGAAAAACATGCTACAATGTGATTTGTGACTGTACATCCTGTCAGTGGAAATAAAGACATTCTTTTTAGCATTTGGTATAAACAACTTTCTCTGTAAAACTAATGTGTGTGTTGTTAAAGTCACATCTGGCTTTAAAGAAAGAGGTTACACAAAGGAAAGGCCCTCGACAGCTGGTAGGGACAGTGGCAGAGTGGAGTTTGACTCCTTTGCTTCAAATTTACTCTATACTGCTCTTTTTGTCAACTCACAACAAAATCAACGCAGCCTGCAAACTGCAGCACTCCATACTCTAAAGCTCTGCCTTTATTACATTATTTTACACGCATGGAAGTAGCATCCTGATGGCGGTTCTTAGTAAATTAAAACGGGATTATAATAGTTACGATGTAAAAATGAAACAGTCTGCTTCTCTGCAGCACATAGGTCTAACTCACTTGGCACTGGATATATTCAATCCATATCTAAGCAAGTGATACAGACATGGCAGAATTTCAGTTCTTTGTTTGCTTTGCTTGCTGATCTTTTCCAGTGTTTCATGGATGTCCACTTCGTATTAATTATTCCTCCAGTGTTATTTCCAACGAGGGCATTGCCTTTGACAGATGTGTCTGTGTACAGCTTTCATCAAACCACAAAAATTATTTCACTCTTCATTTGAGCCTTTCCCCACTTAATTTAGGGAAGATAAAGGAAGGCATCTGTGTTCCTGTCTGCATATATACATACGGGGGGGTCCCAATATTTCTAGTCACAAGGAGTATTTATATTTCTTTTACTAGCTTTCAAAAATCTCCTTTCTATCAGATGTTGAGGCAACTACAATTGTAGATATAACTGACACACACTAATATGGGGTCTTTTTTCAAATTAAGGAATAATGAAATGCTTCAATTGTCGCACATTTTGGCTTTGTATCAGCCTCATAACATCCCATAATTTTACCAAGTCTACAAGGCTTAGTTCCTACTGAAAGTTCTGTAACTGATTTAACTCCATAACAATCATATCTTGTCAGATAACGTGCATGAGCCCAGGTAAGCAAGGGGATTTGCTTTTAGAACTCAGTAATATGCCAAGCAACGTCTTGTCATAGCATCTAGAAAAAGGTATATAAACTGTTCCCCTTCTCAGTGCCCATGACACAGGATCTCCTCTAACATCTTAGAATTCATAAGAAGAGCTTTTCCTAGTAGACCCCCAAAGCAAAACAGATATGAGAAGCATCATACCAAATCTGTGGACACGCAAGTCAACACAATTTGCACTGTATTTTACTTGTTTACTACCTGTGAATAGGTTCTACTTTTTCTTATTTGCTGTGATCTATGAAAGCAGATGCCACTAACAGTCAGACACTTAAAATCTGGTGACAAAGTAGTACTTGTTTCTTTAATTGTACCATTTCTTCACCCAAAGTAAGAAGTTTTTTCTGCTTCTTTTGGGTCAATACCTGCAGGTGGCTTTTTCAAACCCTGTGAGATGTGTGGCCAGCATATTTTGCGCATTAATGGGCTGCACACCCCAGGCTCTTATAAAATTATAAAGAAATACTCAGAGAAGGGAACACTGGGAGTTGTTCCAGATTTACACCAATTAGATAAGGTAACACTGCTTCTGGCATTGCTCTAGACTCAGCTTCCCCATGCGTAGGGTAGCACATGGAGGGGAAGCTCACAATAAGTTGCACTCTTCAAAGGACAAGCTAAACATAACTTTTTTCTTATTTGCGATTTATGTTCATGTCTCATCCCCTCTCTGTAACATTATGCAGCTACATGTTTCTAGTGCTTATACTTTTGAGCACTCACCAAATCAGTCATCTATGAAGATACTTGGCAATCAGTAAAAATCAGAACAGAACCCCCAGAGGGTGAACATGCTTCAATTTATATTAATATTTCATATTAAGAAACATATTTTTGTTCTATTTTGGTTTTTGGGATGCCAAAGAACATGCTCTGGGAATGATTTGTATTGAAAAGCAGAGAAAAATGCACTTTTTCTTATCCCAGAAGCCTGCTAATAATTTATAGATAAGATCATTAGAGCTAACTCAAGTTAGAGTGCAGGATCTAAATCTTTGTGTCATTAGTCAGTCATTAATGAAAATGGTTTTAAAAGCTCTGTGATAAATGACATAATTAATCCTAGCAGTGTGTCCTTGTCTTATCTTCTCTTTTAAGAAAGGCCAGTGAAAACAAAGGTTCATTAAAAGTCTATTATTTATAAGACACAAAACTAATTATGCACAATACTCTGCACAAACATAGGCACAATGAGACAGGTGTCCAGCATTTGTGCTCTTCTCCTGCATTTGAGACAGAAATCTCTCATTCAATTTATTAGGAGTACCAGCCTATATTTTTGAAAGTGACCAGTTAGTTGAAATTGAGGCACTAAGAAGATTTTATTTTCAGAAGAAAGTTCCATTTGATAATGGTAAATTAAGCTGTGCTTAAAATACTCTCTGAATATATTCTCTAGAATCTAGACATTCTAATCTAGAAAGAGCTCTAGATTAAGAAAAAATAGAGTAGATTGAACCAATCAGTAGTCATCAATTATCTTTCTCATAATATCTTGCTTCATACACTTGCCCACTAAACCAAAGTTATTCCTTCTATTCCTATTCAACAGCCAGAGTCAAACCAAAACCAGAACATACAAACTGATTGATACACAGCATGTTTCCATTCTTCGGTGAGAAGATCCAGGCTGCTCTTCAGGCTATGCTAGCCCTGACTGGATGTAGTGTGAAGTCCTGGCCCTATCTGCTGCTGCAACTGCCACCAAGAAATACTGGCTGTTGCCAGAGTTTTAGGCAGTTATTTCAGGGAAAAAGGGTTAATGTGTATCTCCTGAATCTCCTGAGTCTTTCTTCTCAAGCAGCTTGTTGCTTGCCTGGTCCAGCAATTCCATGTCTCTTGCAGGTACTCTGTGCCATAAGTGGTATCTTCATACCAAAGCCGAAAGATAAGCAGCTCTAATTTTTCCTTCTTCCACAGCAGTGCACAAAACCTTTCCACTTTAAGGTGGCTAATGAAGGCTGCTTTTAAGAGAAGTTTCGAACAAAGAGAAGCATTCAGAGTCCTTCTCCGAACACAGCAGAATTAATAATAGCACTCAAAATTAATTTTCACATAGTTCCTCCGTAAAAATAGTTTGTGGTGCGAAGGATTAAAGCCAAATTCTGATCTCACTGATGTCAGATGAGATACCCCAGTGATGAATGTGATTTTTGGCTTCCCAAGCAGCCATCAGAGTTCATGTGTTTCTAATAGGATGGAGACTTGGTAGGAGTCAGGTGCTCTGTTAGTTTAAATTGTTAGCATAGCAAGAGTTGAGTAGAAGGGTAGTAGATGGAAAATGTTTTCTGCCTCCCTTAAACTTGCACTCCTGGTTCAGAAATCCAGTTGTTGCAGCCCAGCGTTTATACTGGCCAACCTTCTGACTGAGGCTTACTTTTTAAGCCTTCTGCATAACAGTAATAAAGCACATAGTGGATGTATATTTGCAAGAGAACTTTGTTTCAGCCATTTAATTTCTTACTTATTTTGGTTTAGGGCAAAATTCTACAGTATCCATTAAATCATTATTTACCTTGTATTTTGTACCTGGTATTTATATAAGTCTTTAGTTCAAAGGTAGCTGACGTTCATTAAATGTACTTTTGAACAAAATATTTAATGAAAGATAAACATGAAACCTGCGACTGGATAATAATGCTGTAATGGAACAAAATCCTGCTTTACAAGATGAAAGCTTCACACAGTCAGGCCGGGGTAACTTCAGACCATGGAGCTGTAAAGAGGCTGGCAAGCAGCTGTCATACTGATGACTACCCTAATGGAGAGAGCCTGAGCAAATCTTGTAACCGTTCTACAGACACTTCTGAGAGCAGCACAGCACCCCAAAGACCACCGCTGGGGTGCCTGCAACCCCAGCTTCCTGGCAATGGCCTTTTTTTCCAAAGCAGGCAAGCTACTCACCAATAGCTGCAGGTTATGCAGTGTATGTGTTGCTTGGCACACCCGAGCAGGTTTTTTCACTTGGGCAGCACCTGCTGGAGTGCTCAGCACCTCCATGTCTTGTGCTGTCCTCCACAGATAGCCAGGCTGTGCATGTAAGTGGTGCTACAACCCTAAGCTGTTCCTCTTGACTTCACAAATCCAGCCTATTTTCAAGGACCCCAGAAACCAAGGTTGGGGAGAAAGCTGTGTGGCTGTTGTCTCCTGTCAGTTCTGTGCTCTCACCATTAGTACATGTGGGAAATGAGACATTCTGAAGAGACTTCTAATTCAATTCTGAGAACATCTGCTGGAAGGAGAGTCCTCCTGCATTGGGTAAGACACTGCTGCCATATGTGTGTCATGGGTTAGAACCAAACAGAAAGGCAGCCAAGTCTCAAGGGGGGGTCTTAGGTAGAATTTATTAGGTAAAGAAGCAGTTATTCAAGAAACAAACAGGTTTATTAAATCTACATCTAAGAACCAAAACAGAGAAAACCCTAAATATGTAGAACCAACAAAGTAGAGACTGCATCACAGCTCTACTACAACCTCTGAGAACAAGATATAAAAGCTATTGTAGCAGTCTTTGGCTTCATACAAGGTCTCTTGAGGGAAAGAGATGCAGGCTCACCATAGCAGAAGCGAGAATCCAACCCTGGAACACTTCAAACCCCATCTTTTCTCAACATTCCAAGATCCCCTGGGGCAAAAAGACCACCTTGTAGCATAATGGGGAGCTACTCCTCAGGAACACTTCAAACTCCAACTTTTACTCAGTCTTTCAGCCAAAGATTTAAGAGTCTCTCCCGCTAGCTCACACATTTCCTCACATTCCATGAACACATACCATGTGTTATAGATGGATTTCCCTGTCTTAAACATTTTCATTCTTGTGTAAGTATTAAAGAATTTTCTAGGTCACCAACCTCAATCCAGTCCTGCAAAATGGGTGTAAGCTGTACCAGGGGAAGTTTAGGCTGTGTGTTGGAAAGAATTTCTTCACCAAAAGGGTTATCAAACATTGGAATAGACTGCCCAGGGCAGTGGTAGAGTCACCATGCCCGGAATGATTTAAATGACCTGTGGACCTGGTGCCTAGGAACATGGTTTAGTGGTGACCTGGCAGTGCTGGGTCAAAAGTTACACCTGATGATCTTAAAGGTCTCTTCCAATCAAGAGAGTCCGTGAAAATTTCCAGTAGACTCTGAACCATGTGCAGATTGAAATTCAAATGAGTTTTCCCCAGTGACAGATCAGTGGAGCTTCCATAAAAGAAATGTGAAAGCATGTGTGGGCTGATTTAAAGATTTCTTTTTTATCAGTTCATAGAACAACATATTCTGACACACCTAGTGGAAAGCTGGAATTGCCACACAAAGTCTTGGAAGCTCTGTCATCTCTGGGTAGAATGATCCATATTCTGCAGCTGGTGAAACAGCTGTTTGTGTTTTGTGTCCTCAAAATGTACTTAACAGAACCTGCCACTTAAAAACATTTTTTTTTCAGTTATCCTAATAAGAGAGAATCTTCTCAGCTGAAGGGAACTTCAAAAGGTGAAACATTTCCCTGCTCTTCATGACTGCCAAAACCAAACTTGTCTGAAGCTGCTGCTGACCAAAGTTCCTGTTGTCACAGACATGTGGACCGTAATATGAGAAGAAAGGTCAGATAAACACCAACACATTTTTCTAGTGTGCTTCAATGAATCAGTAATAACTATAAGATGGTGAGCTGGACTTTGTGAAGTTGCTAGATACAGGAAAGTTTGTTCTGTTCTACTTTTGTTTAATTTAATTCTTCCCTCTAGTTTCCAGTATAATCAGCACTGCTTTCTTTAACACCATCTAGTTCATGAATTGTCACTGAAGCTGGCTGCTCCAAAGTGATGTAAATGAATTTCTGACCTCAGGGTGTGTACCATTCCACAGAAAATATCATATCCAGTCTTTTACCAAGATGCTGCTGAGAGTTAGTGTATAAAGCAAGTAAAACATGCGGGGGACACATCAGCTGCAGGAACAAATACTGACAATTGTCAAGACTTCTCTTTCAGTGTCAATATTTTTGCTTTACTTTGTTAAAGCATTTGCCTCTGCTGTCCTGCAAACAGCATTATTTGAAACACACATCCAAACTATAGAGTCATAGCCAGAGGTGGTCATTTCAATGAAGTATATTCCACTTAATTTGAACATGCTTAATTGGGATGGATGCTTTATTGAAAAAGCTTCTGCAGAATCAGTTCATGATAGCACCTAGAAGCACCTAGAAGTCTGGGAAGTAATTAGGACAGTAGTCACAGGCTTTCCTTAATGAGGTATATTTGGCCATTGCAATGGGTTTACATGCTGTTTAACCAGGTGTTAAATATGTGTGAAACACTAAACTTTAGTCTTTTCATAGAAACATTGCTGAGCAAAGATGTCAAGAAGGACAATAAATGAAATTCAGGATTTTTATTCTTATTTCTTTTAGCACTTCATTTCATTCTGAGCCTCCTGCTCCCTTTTGTGTGGGTTTCAGTGTCAGGTCCAGGAAACACTATAGATTTCCATTTGTGTATGTGAATGTCAACATAATAAAAAAAGATAATTTCCTGAATATGTTAGGGATATGCAGGGCAGCACGCTTCCAGATCCTGGAAGGTCACATGTGTCATTCCATTTATGTTTTTTTAGCTCTAATGCACCAGTTCCAGGCCTCAAATTGCTCTGGAGTCCAGGTGAATATGCAAGCCAGAATTATTCAAAATTACTGAAACACCATTCAAACTGCTTTTTCTAGCAGTAGATGTTTTGATATGCAGACTGGGAGTGCAGCTTTATGTGAAGCAAAGAGTCCATAAAGTTCTCCCCTGGTTGCCAAAGAAGACGAACATGTTTATTTCCTTCCACAGGACTTCTCCCAGAAACTGCAGAGCATACTAGTCAGCAAAGCTCAAGGCATTAAACCATTTTCCATAAAGTTTCCCCAAACTCTGAAGTTTTAAAATTAAAATACACTCTTTTCACTGCTTGATATTCATATTCAGAGATGCTATCTACACAAGAAAGCTATTTTTTTCTCTGAGATGTGAATTCAAACATGTAAAGATAATGTCTGCATTCTAAGCAAGTAATTAATTTCATAATGCACTGTTTGATTTAGTGTATTTATTTTGAAAACAGCTAACTGAAAAGTTGTTTCAAAATTTAATGTCGGTAAGGGAAATCCATAGTTAGGCTGAGGGCAAATATCCTTTGTTTTCAGCCTCATGAAGGGTAGAATCATAGAATGGTTTATGTTGGAAGGGACCTCAGAGATCATCTAGTCCCACCCCTCCACCCCCTGCCATGGGCAGTGACACCTCTCACTACAGTCCCTCCTAAAAAGCTCCTCTCCAGCTTTTCTGTACCTTCCTTCATGTATTGGAAGGCTGCTATAAGGTCCCCCTGGAGCCTTCTCTTCTCCAGGCTGAACAGCCCCAAATACCTTAGCCTGGCCTCATAGCAGAGGGGCTTTACCCCTCTGATCATCTCTGTGGCCTTCTCTGGACCCACTCCAACAGTTCCATTTCCTTCTTGCATTGGGGACCCCGGAAGTGGACACAGGGGTCCAGGTGAGGTCTCACCAGAGCATAGAAGAAGGGGACAATCCCCTCTCATGTCGTGCTGGTAAGCACAGTAAGTTAAAACTGGAGTTCTTGAAAATCCTTTTGCAAAAGGAATAAGGTAACTGTGAAGGAAGATTGAGAAAATGAAATGGGAGACGATTCTTCAGTTATTTCCTAAAGCTTATAGTTAGATCTTTTGTTTTCTTTTTTGAGGACACATTCTTTTCAAGACATTTTTATAAATCAACAGACTACTGAAGAATGTAACCACATCTACTTGGGAGAAACTAGGCTTCTCCATTCTTGCTTGTGTTGAGAAAAACACAGAACTTAAAGTCAACTTAGTTGTCCCCCTGACCTTTACAGACTGTTTGACTAAGTGACAGTCTGGGTCTAGTGACCCAGGGGTGTCTGAAAGTGGAACTCCAGTTGCTTTGTAGAGTAAGGACCCTGAAAATAAATGTTTTCAGCTGTGAGCAAAACTCAGAAAACAAGGGGACAAAGCCATCAATTATGGAATACTTTTAAATTCATCCTGCTTTTTGCAGTCTGGAAAATCTTGCAAAAGACAGACAGAAGGAGCAAGCTTGTATGGCTTACCATTGATGTAAGCTGTCTTCACAAGTGCTCAGTTTTTCTAGCAACTGAAGGACACACTACTATTACTATGGCCTGCTTTGTCCACATCTGGAGCTGAATTGCTTTTTTTGGGATAACTAGGGCAATATCCTGAGGCATTAGTTTGTAAAAGAAGGAAAAGTATGAAAAAGCTCAAGACATGAACAAAAGACAGAAATCCAATCGCTACCCCTCCTCCATGTAAAGCCACTTCTGTTCCTGTAGCAGTCCTGACACACAGTAGAAGAGCTTTCCACGGCCATGGTTAGGGGCCATACTCCTCATGCCTCCCACCTTCCTTACTTTTGCACGTTAGATATGCAGCCCTCATCTCAGTTCACATGTAGACAGTGTGACCCTTTTGAACTAATGCACAAAGCAGTTACATTTGGACAGCAGCACAACCAGAAAAGTGTCTCGCAAAGTGTGCCAGCAGAACTCCAGCATATTTCCTATTTTAACAGTCTGTAATTTGAGTGTTTGTTCTCCTGAGTGCCTTCAAATTATGTCAATTTATAGAGATTAGAGTCTAGGCTAAGTGCTCTCCACGAACAGCTATACAGTGGATCTCTGTTTGAGTTGGAATAAGGTATATATTTGAACTGATTGCTCATTGCCTGAAAGAGCTATTCAGATGGCTATAAAAATTGTGGTTTTGACATGGGAATGTTCCTGTGGCATTGTTTTACATAGTAGTCATTGAATCTGAAACTTTAGATCCTCTTTGGACGTTTCAGCTGTGATGTGGTTTGAACTGCAGTACCCAAGGCCCTCTTTGATTCCCTACCAAGGGAGGAGTAAAGTATTATTGCATGTTTTGGATGTCCAGAGGAATCTACGTTACTTTCTCTGCGGGACTGCTTTGTTATGTCGCAGGTACATTACCTTCCTGATAAGTAATGCCAATTAATTTATTCTTCTGGTGCAGAACACCTGATTAAAGGAGTCAAGTTTATAAACTTGAACATTGTTGAAATCACTCACTGGAAACTATTTCTGTTTATAGACAGAGTGGTGCCTAAAGGTTAGTAAAAGTCTCTTACTAATCTTGTTTCATAAACTAACTCAAAACATAATCATGGACCTCATTTGCTTCAGGCAACACAGATAGGAATTAGGTAAAAAAATAAATGATGTAAAAGAAATAAATTGTATTTAAAAAAGTTCCTGTGCATGGGCAGATTCCCATATTCTTACACAGACTAATGTTGCCTCCCAATAGTGGAATTTAGAAAAGTCAGCTACTCATTTACATGAGCATCTAGAACTAGAAAAAGCTAAGGAAACACATATAAAAAGACTGTGGTGCTTATGTTTATTTCTTTTGACAAATAGGTATATTGCTGGTTCAGGGGGATGGCTGTGGTACAACTGCTGCTGGAGATGAAATCTGCAAAGCAGTGAGCAGTTTTCAGGCCGTCATGTTCAGATAATTCATCATTAACACAACATAATTTCACTGAGTAGGGAATCTTCTAGTTATTAAGTTCTGTCTTCCATATAATTGGAACTTTAAATTGAAGGCATTTCTGATAAATATTTTTAGCAGAGTTTTTCAATTTGCATTATATTTGAATTAGACATCTCTGAACAATGCATGAACAGTGGCTGCAAAAAGAATGATCTGGAGGTTTTAGAGTACACTGTGAAACAAATGGAACTACTAAATTCCATTTCTGACTGCTACTAAATTAATTGAGGCAGCGTTTTGGAATTTTGCTAGAGTAAGTCCTGTAGGATTTGTGTCAGTTTTGCCTGTCTTCAGTAAGAACAAAAGTGTAACTGTAGTCTGCTCTTAACCTGCCGTAACACAAATGGCCTCTTGAAACAAAGACCTACAATGTCAAGTTCAGTGTGCTGGGTGAGTGTTGACGTTGACTTTAACTTTGCGCAGTCAAGAACAAAACATATAAAAAGATAGATGGAAAAAAGGCAGAGACTTTAGAATGAAAAGATTCAGTTGTTTAAAAATAGGTTGGGTCCTATGTGGCCATTTAAAAGAAAATAAGCTATAACATTCATACTTTAAGAAAGAAAAAGCTGTACCGTACAACTTGTGCTTTCTTTCAACAAAACGGTGTTGTGTTGAATTTCAGGCTTGACCCTGGAAAGCATCTTATGTGGCAATGCAAAGATCAAGGCCATTGTCCAACTTTTCTAGTTTACATTTCTCCAGTGCTTTCAGCATCAAGAGGCAAGAGAAAGTCTGACGGGATTAAGGGTATTACGTTCCAACCTATGTCTCATGAAGAAATTTCTTGGGACTAAGAGAGTCATGGAAGAAAAAAATCCCTTATTCTTTTTGGCTTAGTGTAAGGTGTGCATCTGTGAAGTGTAATTCAGGTGAGGCTTTTCAGAATCTCTTGTTTCAGCCTTATGTTCATGGCTATGGAAGATATCCTTGAATAATTAAATTGCCATTAGCAAATAACCCTCTTTTCCAGGACTACATGAATGCCACTGTGCTGTGCCAAATGAAGGAAACAATGTCATATTTCACTTTAGGACAGAATGAAAGCTGGAACTGGTTTTCTGGTTTCCCTTATATTTTATTTTCGACTTCAGTCATATCTGCATGGCTGATGGTTAACAGGGTGCTTTGATTCTATGTGAGGAAGCATTTGTTATTGCT
This sequence comes from Rhinopomastus cyanomelas, assembly GCA_013400115.1. Classification (NCBI taxonomy): domain Eukaryota; kingdom Metazoa; phylum Chordata; class Aves; order Bucerotiformes; family Rhinopomastidae; genus Rhinopomastus; species Rhinopomastus cyanomelas. Next base: position 251,771 of record VXBP01001817.1, on the reverse strand, counting down.
TGCTCACTGTTTTCCATAGCAACAAAATGTTTCTGTTTAAGACCCAGCAGAGAAGAACAAACAGAAAAGCCTTTAAGACTAAGTTTGTAAAAGAAGTTAAATTAAACTTAACTCTTTCAGGTTAACTGTGTAGTCAATATTTATTCTGGTATTAAACAACGCTTTGTTGAGGATCAGAATGCCCTCAAACTTCAGGCACAGGAATAGCCATATTAGGCAAGACCCACTGTTTCCTTGGTCCACAAATTTGAGCTGGGAATCAGACTTGAAATGTCTAAATCATTTGCTGAATCTTTTGAAACCACAGGATAAGTATAGAAGGACAGAGCATGAAACTATCTAGGCTGACAACCACATTTTGTTTCCAAAGAATTAGAAGTAATACCAAATTAAGACTCATGTCAGGCTGTGAAAGCAGTACCCTAGAGACATCCTCAACACATGGGAAAGGTGACAAAAACATTGGTTTGGTAGGCAGGCACACGACAAAGTATTTGTGCCCCAGCCTGGAAACTGAGGTACGCGCAGGACTTTGTGTACACATGCTGCTCCTGTAGTGGCATTTTGTAGAAGCAGTAGCCCTTTACAACCCCCTGTTTCTTTAGAACTCTTTTACCCTGCCCTATGCTACATTATCTACCTGGTGATAGCAATAGTAGCTAAGAACAACAGACAGAGGTAAAGAGCATTAACCAGACAGTCTTTCCTGTCATTGCTAATGTTTTAGAATTGAACAGACCATTCACCACCACTGCCAAGTCTTACAACTTTTATTGTAAATCCTTCCATACATGAAAGGTACTTTTAAGTCTAAGTCCTGGAGTAATTTGCTGTACTGTAGTATCTGTACTTTTACCTTCTACCTTTAACTTTGTATCACTCAGGACTGCAGAGAAAACTTTGAAAACACATACCCTAAAGCCTGAGAACATAATAAACTAAAAGAGTTACCAGTTTTTAGCTCCCATGATGATCAAGACAATCCCAGTTCACAGAAGCCTTGTTCAGGCAGACTTGCCAACACCTCACAGCTGTCTGACACACAGCAACAGCCCCAAATCAGAATTGGCTACACCTTTTTCTTCAGTGTCTGTCCAGCCAAGGGTGCTGTCATTATTTTAACAATAAAAAATATCCTAAAGTAGTAACATACTTACTCTTCAATTTAGAAAGTAAGAAATTGCCACCGCTCTGAAAATAGCTTTAAAAATAAATGCTAGCTTACCTCTCACTACACACTGGCAGCACTTTGGTTTATAATGTTGGTTTTCTACTTAACAATTCAATTATACTTGAAATCCAAATTGAAATAAATTTATCTCAATTTGGATTTCAAGTATAATGCTCCAGCATTTCTACTTATGAAATCATTAGCAATCATGTGAAGGTGGTTTGCATATACTAGAGAAACAGGCACTGTGAGAGCAGCAATGCTGGTGAAAAGGTCACTGAGGAGACACCAGGACAAGTATGTGAGCAAAACCCTATCTGTTTGTTAGCTTCATCTAAACTGGCATCATGCTCTGTACCATTGTTTCTCATTTCTGGTTTTAGTTAACTTCATTTTCATGGTTTGTCTCATGACCAGAACCATACATGACTTAGTTGCTGTATCAAAGTATTCATTTAGGATAATTACGAATTTTTTTCCTTTGCTACACCCAAATTGTGGTTATAGACACTTTTAAATACAATTATCAATCTTAATATGTCTGGTGATAGAATTATGAAAATACCAAGCAACAGCAAATGATACTATAGGGGTTTTACCTCAAAAACATTAAGTTAATGAAAGAAACAGACTGACACAAAATAAGTAGCAGCATAAAAGAAAGTAGGGAGAAAATAAAGAATGCCTAGGAATGTAGCTATTCACTCTAAACATGGAGCAGCAGCAGAACAGAAGCAAGAGGACACAGGAAAGCACACTGCAATTTGTGTAAATAATTTCTATTTTCACAATCCAGTCTAACAGTCTTTCCATAGTAGTTACATGTATAGTGTGGGGCATTTTCTGGAGTCATTTAGAAGTTATAAAACTATGCGTTTCTTCTCACAACTTCTAACTTTTTACTCAGCAGGTCAAAATGAAAAACATAAGTTAAAAAGAACTGCCTAAAGTCTGAATCAATTTCTGAAACTTCTTTCAATTTATCACTAAAATCCACACATGCTGACCAAGTACCTCAGATCCTACGTGACACTAGGGCTGTCAACTTATCACTCACAGGGTCTGAACAACATTGATCTTCAAGTGGCCATTCCAGGATCGGATGCGCACATGCGGCAGCTGCAGCAGCTTGGGATTGTTGCTGTATGGTAAAAAGCAGCTGTCGCTGCTGGCAGCCTCAGCCAGACTGGGGGCAGCTGCCAGTCACAGAATTTCTTTGGCTGGAAGAGCCCTGTAAGATCATCCAGTCCAACCATGAACTCAGGCTGCCAGGTGACCACCAAGCCATGTCCTCTCTAGGCCATGTTCCCTCTAAGCTATTTCCCTCAGCACTATTACACACCTTTTAAACGTCTCCACAGATGGTGACTCAGCCACTTCCCTAGGCAGTCTATTCCAGTGCTTTACAACAATTTGGTGAAGAAACTCTTCCTAATATCCAACCTAAACCTACCCCCACAGTGCAACTTGGAATTGGTGAGACAGTGCCTCAGGCACAGGCCTTCAGTGCAGAGCAGTGACGAAGGGCAGCCATGCCACACTGATCTGTACTGGAGCACCGGGGCCCACGGCATGGTGGGACCGAGTGCTCTGTACCCAGGAGCTGTGCTGCAGGACCCTCCTTTCATCTTGACAACACTATCCCCTCTCTGCCCCCAGGCATGAGTAAACACCCACAGCACTCAAAAACGAATCAAAGCAGAACATTCAAAGAAATTACATACATATATACTTATATAAAGGATTCTTACCACTGCAATGTCTTCTGGGGGTGCCTGCTTCTCCTGAGATTGCCAGGATGTGGGACTGCCTTTCCTCTGTAAGCCGCTGTTCACTTTTTGTGGTGAGCTAAGCTCCAGATTCAGCCAGCCCAGCCCTTGAGGCCTGGAGTCTCCCAGGGCACTGAGCAGAGACTTCTGGCACTGGCCACCATAGAGCCATATCCCTGTGACCCCTTTGCAGCGGCCTCCCAACCACTGGGCTCCTCCACAGACAGGGCTGCTCCTGAGCTGCCTCTGCCTCACTTCAGCAGCAGGAAGAGGCAAGGGATCCCACAGGGCGCTGGCCGAGGATGAGGGCCTGAAAGAATCCCTCTGCCTCACCTCAGCAAGCAGGAAGGGGCAAGGGATCTCACAAGGCCCTGGCTGAGGGTGAGGGCCTGAAAGAAGCCCTGCCACCTTTGCTTCAGGCAGCCCCAGCTTCACCAGGCTCCAATCACCCTGTTGCCTTCTGGATTGGTGACTGGTCTCTCAGTTTCAAGGTATTTACTACATTTGTTTATTACACTCTGATTAAAACATGGCAGTGTGTTTTCAAGGGGCACAGTGTGCTGATCTGGAGCTCATGGCTGCCAAAGCAGCCCTGCTGCCTCCTTTACCCTCCTCACTGCCAGGCTGCTGCTGGAATGTACCCTTCTTATGGGCCAACGGCATTTGCTAAAACAGAAAAAAAAAACCCTCCTAAAAATCCCAGAACGTAAGTCTCCTCTTATTCAGAACAGAGGCAAGAGTATGCCAGAGCAGACTAGGAAAGGACTCTTCCAACCTTGATAATACTGTGATACTGTGATACTGTGATACTCAGCAGCATAAAGAGTGGGAAAAGACAGGAGAGAGATTAAGTCTCTTCTCTATGAATTTTGATTAGCTTATTGTATTTCCATCTTCGTTTAATTTGAACTCTGAAACTCAGGCCTGACATCGTCTGACCTTTCCCCTCAGTCCCTAATACCTGACAACTGAGTACAGCCACCACTTCGAGACCTGTCTCACGCAGCCATCATTGCTCCTCACTGCTCACTTGGGCATCTTTTCTCCTTTATACAATAAAATATTTCCTAGGACAGGAATTACTTGGATCGTATGTAGCAACTTGTTTTAACCACTGTTCTGAAGTAGTATGTGAGTATTTTTCTTTACAATACTTCTTTGGTCAGGGGTTGGAACAGGCTGCCCAGGGAGAGGGTGGACTTGCTGTCTCTGGAGGTGTTCATAAATCACGTAGATGTGGCCCTGGAAAACAGGGTTTAGTGGGGCTGAGTTGATGGTTGGCCTTGATGGTCTCAGAGGTCTCTTTTTCTGTGATTCTAAAATCACACAATGAAACCTTGAGAAAAATGCTGTGCAGAAGAAAGTAGTATAATCCATATATGGATTAATCTAATAACATGATCTAGGAATGTGTTTATATTGGCGTATTCTTGGAGGGCTCTCTTGGTTGTGATAAAATTTAGAAATTAAAGAAACATGTATTTTTATGCCTTTTCTGGAAAACTGAAAGGTGCTAATACACCGCTTTTTAGTTTTAAATTTATTCTTCCCAGCCTCACAAACAAAAAGGTTTTTATCAGTGCTGAGCGTAGATGGAAGTGTTTCCAGTATAAAAACATTGGCATAGCAAAATATAGTGGATGAAGTTTAAATCAGCAAATTTTAAACAGGAAATACAGTTTAGTTTTAGCACTGAGTTATGTAACTACTGATGCAGTTTACCACACGCATGGGAAAATCTGCATGCCTTGCACTCCTTAAATCTTAATTTGCCATCCTTATAAAAGGTATTTTCTAATGTTTTGGGGTAACCTTTGAGATTGCCAGATGGGATAGACAGGAGGTCATGCCAGGTCTGATCATGATGATCACCTTTTTTTTTACTACAAACCATGATTATCATCCTCTATACCTACCAAGCCCTGGACTGACAGACCTTCATTTAAACACTTTCTGACTAAGCTGACTTTAAAGCTAAAGCTGGAATATTGTTCTTCTTTAAAAGCTGAGCAGAATGTGTGAGTTTAATTTGTGTGTTTTCTGCAGAAAATTTTGGTTTTGAAGAGTTTGAAAAATATTTTGTGGCCTTCTCTCCCAAAATGAGTCAGTTGTTTCATTGCCTGCAGATTTGCTAGTGGGTTTGTTAAACTCTCCCTTTGTGTCTGACACTTCAGCTAAAAGTTCTCAGTTAAAATACACTCAGAGTCTCTGACCCATGATGTTAGTTACTCTCAGGTAGCCAGGATGGGGTCCAGCTGGACCCAGGTGGGACGCACAAGGGCTCCAGACAAGAAGTCATGACAAGTATTCCTTCCCAGATTCCACTGAAGAGTAGGTATACTGAACGGCCTGCAGAGAGATGTGAATTTAGAGGATACTTTACAGTTAATGCTAAATACAGTTAGTTCACCTTACGTGACTATGGATTTTAGAGGCAGTTATCAGACCAGAGTAATGTAAGTGGTATACTTATATTATGCACACATGCAACTTGTTCCGGTTTAACTTACTATTGACCACTTCCAAAGAGTATTTTGAAAATCATTTTTGCTTATTCTGGTAATTTCCCAAAAAGCAAAGACACAGTTGTCATTGATTTTAATTTCACCAAGCACATTTGTTTTGATTATCCACTAGCAGAGTCCAAAGAAAGAAAATTGTAATGCAACTTCAAAGAAACTGGGCAAGTGTCAAGTCATATTATCCTATTACTAGTTGACCCGAATAGCTGCACTTGATTTTTTGTCTAATGTCCAGATGGCAATAAATGTTCAGAAGGAAAATCTGATAGAAAATAAATAGGAAAAAATAATAAGCTATAAACATCTGTACATCAGGTAAAATTATACAAGATTACTTAGCAACAGTAATGCAGTCAAATCAATATTCTAGCATGGGTGTAATGCATTTCAGGACAATTTTCCAGACTCCTCCATCTTATAGCTGCCCATTAATTACCTTCATTTGTCAGCTGGCAGCACAAACAGGGTACAAATATTTAGTCTGCTGCTTGTGTTAATATCTAGGAGCTGCAGTACATGGGTTTCCAGAGCTCTGCTGTGTAATCACTCTAACCTTAGCTCTGAGATTTGCTAGCATTTCTAGGATGTTTTCTTTTTCTCACAAATAAAGTTAATAGGTTGAAATGGCTCATGCTAACGTTAGCTTCTTTGCATTCTTAGAACCATTTCAGAGCAGAGCAGTAATTCTACCTCAATAGAAGTTTTAGACATGCAATTTAGCATACAGTTTCAGGGCCATACTGATTTACACAGTGGAGTATCTGCATAAAATACCTTGTATTCTTCACTCATTAATATCTGTGTAGAAACAGAGGTGAAAGCAGGTCCATAAACTATCATGTTGTGTGGATTTTCTCAGGCAGCGAAAGAACAGCAGAATGTGACAAGAAGCACACTAAGCGTTACTGCTGTTCTCCTAAACTCTGTCCTTGGTGTTAGATCAATCACTTGTCAGGACAGAAAGCAAACCAGAGTATAAACACAAGTGCAAGAGCTTTCCATCAAGCCTGGCAATGGACCAGGCTTCCTCATTGCCATTTAAGCCACCCATAAAACACATTACCAAAACTCTGACTAGAGATAGCATATTGATCCTTTTCTGAAGAACCCATTTATTAGTAGCAGATGGATCAACACGGAGAGAAATCTTAACAAAAAGCAACATCTAGGACACTGCATCAAAAGTGCTACTGCCACCTCATTGGAAGGTACCGCGAGCCTGTTTGCTCAGATGGGACGTGGACTAGAGCTTTTCCATGAGCAGCCGCATCCACTGCTGTTAATGTCTTCTTTTTTTTCTGCCAGCTGGAGCTAAGTGAATAGATGTAGGCTGTACTTTAAAAGGCTTTCCCCGAGCATTACAGTGTGAACTTTTTATTGACACTTGGTTTCTCTGGCTGTACTACAGAACAGTAGTCATTTAGTGACCTGCTAACTTTTCCCACATAAAAGGCAAGAAGCAGAATCATAGAAACACATGATTCTGAACTGGCGTATATTAATATAGTTCCTCCTACTGCAGTAGGCTGGAATGTATGTAACTGGCAGATATGGTAGGTATCTTGATCTCACAATGTCTTACTAACATTACTCACCGTAGGTTTCTCATAAATTTGAAATCAAACACAAGCTAATGTTTGCAGGACTGGTGTTGAAGTCAGATCAAATAAAACTATGGGTCTGCACCAAAAAGCAAATGTAAGTGATGCCTGTTGTCTGTACATGCAGAAGTACAAACTTGTACACCTTGTTTGTAAGAACTACTGAAGACAGCAGTAATGCTATACACTAATGGAATATGCTGAGGAGTCCTGTCTTCAGCATTGTTGCTTGTGGTTCTTGCTGAGACAGCCTAAAGGTTATACAGCTGAACTTTACTCATTCATTTTATAAAGATTCTTTTTTTGTCAATAGAAATAAGATCAAAGCTAAAATGTTTCAAAAATGAAGCTACAGAAAAAGAGAGCAACTGGTCCCCAGGAAGGTTCGATCCTCCAGGTCAGAGATTGAGGAAATTTCTCCTTGTGTCTCAAAGGCTGTTGCTAAGTAGACCACTTCTGCACTGATGAGCCTGTGGGATGGACTGGTTGACACATATGCAATATTTCTGCTGCTAAGACAAAAGAGAAGCAAAAGCTCTGGGGTCTTTGTCAGACTAGAGCCAGAAACCCCTTTCAATTACTGTACTTGTTCCAACTTACCAGATTCAGTAACCTCACTGTTTTTCACCTTTCCTTTACATTTCAGATGGGAAGGAAAGTGTTGCTATAAATGGCAAGAAGATGATGCCTTACTACCAGCAGAAATCTGAGGAGATCACAAACTTTCCCAGGGAACAAGCTTTCCCTAGCTTTCTCCAATGAGGCATAACCCTTCCATTACATGTTCAGCAGGTAATCGTTCTAAACTTACCACTATCTGTATATTTTCTAACAATGTTCTTTTACAATAACAGGAGGCAGTATAAACAGACTTGAGTTTGCTTTACCCCTGATAGTGCTCCTGTGTTACTAAATTGTTTTGATGGTGCTCACAAATAGCATAGACATTTGGCCTTTTAAGAGCTTTTTTTACATTTAACCTTCTACCTTTCCCAGTTTTGATAATTTTATGGTATTTCACATGGACTTGTGTATCAATAGATTTGACTTTCACATCAGTTGTGTGACTGAGGTCACAAGATCTCTTTTGTCCAATCTATTGTTTCTTCATGATGATATTTCTGTGTGATAAATTAATCTCAATTAGAGTTTCCTAAAATGGAAGAAAGAGAAGTTTCCACTGTGGGACTATTGAGAATCAAAAGGTCATTTGACTCTGATACACTTTTAAAAGTGTTGCTGTTACTACTGTTCTGTTTAGAATTGTACTGTTTTACCAAAATAGTTATATGCAGGAAAGGCTGTTGGGTGGACGACCATACGTAAACGCTACACTGGAATAGCTAACATAGCTTCCAGGATAAGCTGCATTTGAATAAGTCTGTTCTCCAGCACAATGGAAATTCTGTAGTTTGCAGCAGTAAAAGTAGTGCAGATAAAGTTCTAGCCATCTATTGCTAATCTAGGAATCATAAAAAACAAGCCCTTCCCCTGTTCTCTGAACGTAACTTTACAAACCTCCTGTACAGTAAGGAGGAAAGGCATACAGCTTTTTTTGTTGAGCTTCCTGACTCATTGGCTATAAGCTCTTCAGAAAGGACAGATAAGAAAGGAGACGTGGTGGGGTGGCTCTGTGTTAGGGAATGTTTGGATTATATGGAACTCAATGAGTTTAGCAATAAGGCTGAGTGCCTGTGGGTCTGGATGAGATGGAAGGCCAAGACAGATATCCTATGAGGAGTCTACTATAGACCACCGAGCCAGGATGAAGAGGTGGTAGAGGCATTCTACATGGGGTTGGCAGAAGTTAGCCTGAACAGCTGATCAGGAGCCAGCAGTGTGCTCAGGTGGCCAAGAAGGCCAACAGCATTCTTCAGTAGTGTGACCAGCAGGACTAGTAAGGTGATCAGCCCCCTGTACTGGGCACTGGTGAGGCCTCTTCTTACATGCCATATTCAGTTTAGGGCAAATCAATACAAGAAGGACATTATGGTGCTGGAGCATCAAAAAAGACCGAGTAAGCTGGGGAAGGGCCTGGAGGACAGGTCTGATTAGGAGTGGCTGAGGGAACTGGGGCTGTTTAGTCTGGAGAAAAGGAAGTTTAGGGAAAACAGCTTGCTTTTCTCTTTACAGCTATTGCTCTTCCTATTGCTCTTTACAGCTATGTGAAAGGAGGATGTAGAGAAGTGGGGGTCAGTCTCTACTTCCAAGTCACTAGTGATAGGACAAAAGGAAATGGCTTCAAATTACACCAGGGGAGGGTTAGATTGGACATCAGGACAAATATCTTCCCTGAATGAGTGCTCAGGGGTTGGAACAGGCTGCCCAGGGAGGGGGTGGAGTCACCATGCCTGGAGGAGTTAAAAAACCATGTAGATGTGGCCCTGGGGAACAGGGTTTAGTGTGCAGGGTGGAGCTGGATTGATGATTGGACTGAATGGTCTCTGAGGTCTTTTCCAACCTTAATGATTCTTTGATTCTACAATTCCTTCTCACAGCAGGTGAAGTGAATGTGACTTCTGTCCCCAGTAAAAGTGGTGTGTTATACCCTGCCTAGCACCTACTTCTCTAAATTAGGACTCACTTTTTGACCTTTAACCTCTAAAATATCATCATCAGGTGTTACTAGATACCATCAGTGATGTAAAGTTGCTTGCAATGTATACATCACTAGCAGAGGTCTTTCATATTGAAATAAAATTTAAGCATGTTAAGTGTGTAGAGGGCAAAAGTGGATCTAGGGAGCTTTAGTAATCTTCTCAGTTTATTTGAACTCTTTTATTTCAATGTAATAGACACATTGATACTCAGTTCACAGGAAAGAAAGAGTAAAAATGGTGTATGGCAAGACAACCAGGAGCCAATGTGTTTTATTTTAATTGGTGTCTACTTACAATTCTTGAAAAAGAGAGAATCTTCTCTAAATGGCTAGTTAATTCAATAAAGCAAATACATGTATTTACCTTTATATTTGACATGTATTTACATTTATTTAATGATTCTGCTATATTACTTTGCAACTATTAACTTTGGAGTAAGCAGGAGATGTAAATTATTTTATTCCTTGATGGTCCCTTGCTTTGTACTCTTACACTTTGAGAACAACAAAATATTAAAGGTGTAATGCGAAGGGGGCCAAACCTTGAGAAATGTGGCTCCTCCTTATGCGTTATGAATCCTGCTGCTGAACAGGAGCAAGTTCCAAAACAGACAGGCGAGTGAGAGCTGGTGACTGCTGGAGAAACGAAGGTTTCTCTTGTGTGGTGGTGGTGGCTAGTTTTCAAAGGTCCAAAATTGCAGGCAAATCACCTGGGAAAAGTCTTGAAATGCCCTAACCTGCCACAGTTTGCATTTCTTTCATAAACTGAAAGGCAGTATTTGTATTAGTTTTCATTGTTGCTATTTGTTTTTGGTGGAGGAATAATAATGTTCTGCAATACATTGTATTTTTATGGAGCATTGTTTCATAAAATCATCACCTTCTTAAAGCTGAGCTCATAGGAAAGAATGAAATCCTTTTGTAATGTCACTTGGATCTATCACCAATCAACTCCAGTTTCTTCTCATTTAATTAGTCCTCTCATCCTAAACTATTTATATATTAGAAATGCTTGGTTTCTTTTTCTCACTTGGAAGGAATGAGAGCAAAACAAACTAAAAACAAAAGTAAAACCTCAAAGTTGCTTCAAAATGAGTGACTGTAAAGTTATTACTCTGAACACCCTTGATCTTCTTGATAAATTATTAACACTTAAGAAAAGAAAAAGACTGAATAATCAGGGATTTAACCGCAGGCTCTTAGTGCTGAACTTTCTCCTTCTTAAAGATTCATAGTCAAAACACTCTTGTGTTCAAAACGCATTCATTCTTACTGTTTGTAAGGCATTGATTCTTACTATTTTGGAAGGTATATTTTAAATGTGAATTTCCAATAGTTTTTTCCACATTACTTTGCTTGTGTGTCTGCGCTCGCACCCAGTAATAGACAGCAGTGACAGGGGCTTAATTTCTGTCAGAGCTGATATGTTCTACATTCTCAATGTGTTAATCAGTTTCTCTAACATAGTCTGGATTACTTCTGCAATACATGAACCTGGGGCTTCTCAACACTAAGGCTGTACACCCTCCAGCAGCCATATGTCCTTCTTGAACTGAGGAGCCCACAACTGAACACAATACTCCAGGTGTGGTCTCACCAGGGCAAAGCAGAGGAGAAGAACCTCTCTCAGTCTGCTAACCACCCTGCTTCTGATCCACCCCAGGATGCTGTTGGCTGTCTTGACCACAAGAGCACATTGCTGGCTCATGGTCATCCTGCTGGCCACCAGGACCTCCACCTCCCTTTCCGGTACACTGCTCTCCAACAGGTCAGTCCCCAGCCTATACTGGTACCTGGGGTTGTTCTTGCCCAGATGCAAGACTCTACACTTACCCTTGTTATTTTTCATTAAATTTGTCCCTGCCCAGCTCTCTAGCCTGTCCAGGTCACTCTGGATGGCAGCACAGTCTGCAGGGGTGTCAGCCACACCTTCCAGCTTTGTGTCATCAGCAAACTTGCTGACAGTGCACTCTAATTTCTCATTCAAGTCATTAATGAATAGATTAAATCATTAGGTTGCTTCTTATTTGTCTAAATTTCTTAACACCTTCACTGTTCCTATATTTTAAATGTGTGGGATAGAATCTATATGTGGTTTCAGCTAAGCTGGGGCCATTTTAAGCAACTGAAGATATCTTGCTCAGTTGTCACAAAACAGTTCTCTGCAAAATTATTTGCATTGCAGCTCTTGAAATCCATTATAAATAAGCCATGCTGTCTGGATGATTGGGCAGTGAGGTGGCTTGTGAACCGGCTGCAGGATAGAAGCTAGAGAGTAGTGTTCAATGGGACAGAGTCTAGTTGGAGGTCTGTATCTAGTGCATTCCCTCAAAGGGTACTACTGGGACAAGTACTATTAATCTCTCAGTTCAAGAGGGATGTGGAGCTGCTGGAGGGTGTCCAGTGTAGAGCAACAAGGACGATGAAGGATGTGGAACACCTCCCTTATGAGGAGAGGCTGAGGGAGCTGGGTCTCTTCAGCTTGGAAAAGTGACCAAGGGGTGACCTCATTAATGTTTATAAATATGTGAAGGGTGGGTGTCAGGAGGATGAAGCCAGGCTCTTCTCAGTGTCATGTAGTGATAGGACAAGGGGCAATGGTTGTAAGCTGGAACAGAGGAGGTTCCATATAAATGTAAGAAGGAACTTCTTCACCGTGATGGTGACAGAGCACTGGAACAGGCTGCCCAGGGAGGTTGTGGAGTCTCCTTCTCTGGAGATGTTTAAAACCTTTTCAAGGTCGCTTGGAATCCCTGATGTTTTGTGATTCTGTAATATGTAGAATTTTTTGCTTTACTAGAGCGGATAACAGAGAGGAGCTATGATATTGCATCTTACAGTTAACATCCAGGCCATCTAGGACCCCAGGAAAGTCAAAAGGAATTTTACCTTTACTTTATATACACTAAGTTTTCAATAGATTTTGCAACTAGATCTGTCTAGATACAGACACAGACAGAGATCATTACAGGTTGGAAGGGACCTCTAGAGGTCATCAAGCCCAAGGTCCTTGCTCTAGCAAGACAATTTTTTCCCTTCCATGACAGCATAAAAAATGAAATGTTTTCTCAAGAAACGAGAATCATGTGTACCTGACACATTTATAGTCACTGTTTTGAGAAAGGCTGAGAGGTACTACTGCTGTGGTATGCTTCCGTTTCCATTTCAGCTGTAACAGATCGAATGTTTGAGACTGTGTCCCCTCCCTCCTTGGAGTCCATTGTGTGCAGACTCGCCTGATCTGAAAAGCTGGCTCATAATTCTAATATAAATTCTATGCCAGTAGAAAGTATAAGAAATATGAACAAGCAGCAATAGAATGTGAATGAGAGTATATGTCTACCTGTCTTGAATGAAGACTAGTGGAAGTTAGTCCTGTCAATAGATTTTTCCCCTAAAAGGAAGCAGTTCACAGAATCAAAAAAATAGGCATGAGCAAGGCCAGTTCTGCATATCTCTGCCTGACAGTGATGAACTTTTTACGAGATAGTTTAAATCATATCTCTAAGACATTTCCTAAAAAGGAAGAGCTAGAATTGTCCACAGCAGATTAAAAGATATGTTAAGAAACAATGAACAAACAATCCCAAATTAGACTCCACAGCATTTAAATTTATTTGCTCTTAGCGCACATCTGAAAATCAAAACACTAAGTCAAATTCAACATCAGTTTATACTTTGCCTGAATTCTTAGACTTCATTGCAGGATACAGTACATAATTAGCCTGGCTTTCTAAAGTATGGGATTTGGAAATCTCACTGTGGGTTCTGCATGTGAGATCCTGAAGTACCTGTGGAAATCTTGGTCTGTTTCAGAGCTGATGGACAGGTAAATGGCTCTTTCGGTCTGCCACTAACTTGATAAAAACAAGCAGCAGGGCAGTAGAGAAAGACTTTTTGTATGCCTGTACTCCTCCACTGCAGAAAAGGCTGTATCATGAAAAGGAGCCTTTCTTACACAGAACAGAATCACCACTAAAGGGATTTCCCCCTGCTCCCCAAAATGTGAAAGCTCTTAAAAACTGTGATGCTGGCTAGCAATGCTAGTTTATTTGTATAGGGTGTGTACTTCTGTTTTAATGTGCGTATAATGCTATAGATGGAATCTTATTCTATACCAGAAAAAGCTGCTTTACCCAGCTGATCAGTAAATACCCAGCAGTAGTTAAGGATGTCTGTTTCTCTCACTTGTTAGCTTTAGGAATAGTGTCAGATAGTTGATGGCTACAGGGCTAAGACCTGGGTGTTGTAAGGTTACAGACATGGCTAAGATAGAGTATCCCATGCCCCATTCAGAATGACTTAACCTGAGAGTTGTTTCATGGTGGTCTGGCTCCACCTGTTCACACTTAAGCAGTTCTGCACAAATGTGACCTCTGCCTGACATCACTGCTGGTGTTTCATCGCACGGAATATCCTCCTGTTGCTGGACATGTGTCCTATTACTTCTGTAACCGGTGACAGCAACAGTGATAGGTTATTCTACCTGTTCTCCAGACATAGGATGAAGCAGTCCTTGCTTCTCAGCACAGTTCCAAAAATAACAGTTGTAGTCAGACAAGTAAATGCTATGCGTTGCTTGTAATCCTTGAATATTAGATTCCCTGATGCCATCACTATACTGTCTTGCCCTTCTTTCCAAGTTGTGTAATCATATTGCCTTATGATTTGTTATAGTTCAAACTAAGAGCAAAGCCTAAATTTTTGTCTGCAAATGTAAATTTTTCACAAGACCTTATAGAAAATATGATTTTAAGGCATCTACCTTTTAAACCTTATTAAGTATGTTGACCATATATATTGACAGCACCGTGTTGTGCACCATCTAGTACGGAACTCTTGGGCTGAGCACTGCCCTTCAAACAATTTACCACGCATTTTGTCTCCTAATTTGACGTAACACACAGAAGTTGATAGAAGCAGAGATGTCACTCTCAGCTGTGGAGACATTAAATGATCTGTCCACAATTCAAGTCTGTGCTGGAGCCAAGCGTAGAAATTCAGGTTAGTGCTGTAGTAGGTCACAAAAATGTTCAGAGTGCTGGAACACCTCTCCTTTGGAGACAGGCTGAGAGTTGGGGTTGTTCAGCCTGAAAAGGAGAAGACTTCAGGAGGACCTTATAGCGACTTCCAGTCCCTGAAAGGGACTTCTCAGAAAGCTGAGGAAGACTGCTCACAGGAGCAGGGAACTATAGGACGAGGTGTCATGGTTTGAAGCTGGAAAAGGGGAGATAGAGGCTGGACATGAGGATGAAATGTTTTGAGTCTGAGGGTGGAGGATCGCTGGAACAGGCTGCCTAGAGAGGTGGTGGAGGCCCCATCTGTGGAGACCTTCCAGGTCAGGCTTGGTGGGGCTCTTTTAATAGAGATATCCTGAGGAGAAACACAGGGAAGCATTCTTCAGTTCTAGTTAGACATGTCCCTGCTTGTAATAGAGGCATTGGATTAGATGACCTTCAGAGGTCCCTTCCAACCTAATACATTCTATGAACCATGAACTGCAAATAGTTCATTTGCCAGGAAGGAAAAAGTCTATTCTCAAAATTTGTCTGACCCACCAGACAAAATTTACTAGAATTGAAGGAGCAGAAAAAGAAAATATACTCCAAGAAAATGGTCTGTAGTGCATCCCATTGCTTTGCAAAAACAAAGGTCTCTGAGGTCCCTTCAAATGTAAGCCATTCCATGATTCTGATTTAATTCACTGGATGGACCAGGTGAGAATTTGAAAATTAGGGCAGCCTAATCTTGGAGTGACCAAAACGTGGTATAATTCCAGATCTTGAGAGGAGGGAGTCTGGCAAAAGCAACAACATAACTCTAGACTCCAGGAGATCAGACTCTAACCTGTCAGGTATCTACCTGAAAGATTCCCATAGGATGCAGTTTTGGAGAGAGGGATCCAAGAGAGATGGATTATTTTCAAGGATCACCTACTCCAAGCTCAGAAAGATCCCTCAATGAGAAGGAAATCAGGCAAATTTGTCAGGATACCTGAACAGATGAACAAGGAACCCCTGGCTAAACCCAGATATGAATAGGAAACATAGAAGAGGTGGAAACTGAGGAATTTAATGAGTTTTCACAAAAACAAATGTAGAGTCCCTCACTTGGGAAGGAATAATGGGAGGCATCAATACAAGTCTAGTAGTGACCAGCTAGAGAACACCCCTGGGGAGAGGGATCTTGGTTTGTGGATAACAAACTAGAAATGGATTAACAATGGGCCCTTGTGGTCAAGAAGGCCAATAGGCAGTTGGGATGGATCAAGAGGAGTGTGTCTAACAGATCAAGGGAAGTTCTTCTACCTCTTTATTCAGCTTTAGTGAGATTGCACCTGGAATAGTGTCCAGTTCTGGTTTCACCAGTTCAAGAGGAATAGAGAATTGAGAGACTTCAGTGCAGAGCTACAAGGATGATTGGGGGGTCTGGAACAACTGCCTTATGAATTGAGGTTGAGAACATTGGGACCTTTTAGTCTGGACAAAAGACGACTCTAAGGCGATTTAATCACCATCTATAAATCCATTAGAGCTGGGTGCCAAGAAGAAAGGAAGACTCTCTTTTCCATGGTGTCAAACAAGACAAGGGGTAATGGACGCAAGCTTGAATATGGGAAGTTTCACCTCAACCTCAGGAAAAACTTCTTTACAGTCAGGGCTATTAAATATTGGAAGGGGCTGCCCAGGGAGGTTGTGGAGTCCCCTTCTCTGGAGACATTTCAGACCCAGCTGGATGCAGTTTAGTGTAGTTGATGGAGGCTTTTCAGGCAGCTATGTTTTCCAGTAATTTGTGTCCTGCTTGAGCATGAGGGTTGGAACTGATGGACTCTGAAGGCCCCTTCCAACCCTAATAAACGGTGTGTATGTAAATCAGAATCTGTTATTTTATTTATGTTCTCTTATTCCAGAGGAAAATCAGTCCTTTTGTAATTGTCACCGGGAGAAAACAGTTTATAATACTCAAAAGTAAACAGAAATTACTAGGCACCTCATTGATCTATCACTGGTAAAATGTGGGGAGAAGCAGTGAGAGATCCAGCCATACGTTTAGAGTCAGGAAACTCCTTAAAAAACCCCACATAAAATGAAAGCGTTTATAGGAAACAGATGTACTAATGTACTTTTATGAAAAGCAAATGGCTGCAAGCAGAACAGTTAGGTCACTGCCAATTTAATTAATTTGCTTACAACCACCATTAATTCCTTTCCTTGGAATAAAGCATGTCTTTCTTAGCTGCTGCTTGCATCATCTGAACTTTTATTTGGCCTCACTATGCTGGGTCCAACACCTTCCCTGCCAGGCTTCCATCTAGACTGTTTCTATTTGATGTATTGAACAGCTGCTTCCGATTCTGGTCATGATTGACATTCTCAAGAAGGCAGCCAACGAATGTGTCCCTTCTCTCACTAATTCAAACAGGAATGAAACACTTTTTGGGCTGATACACCTCCTATATTTTTTTGAAACTTGGCCTCAGCTTATTTGTTTTATGAATGTTTTCTACCCAAATTAGAGCGTTCCTTCAGTCCTAACTCTGATACCTAGCTTCTCTGTTAACACCAATAAATGCAAAATAGATTCTATGGTAGAATCCTCCTTGAAGAAGGCACTGTTTGTGACTTTTCAGATTTCTTTTTTTTTTTAAGATTTTCTGCCCTGTCATGTTCACATCCTTATTTATACCCTTTTGGCAGCAGATCCACATGGTTCAGTCTTTTGCACTTTACAGTGCTGTTGATAAAGTCAGATGCAATGGGTACCTACAGTAATTCAAGTTCCAACAGTGTAAAATCAAGCAAAGGTCAATGATGAGCAATTTTTATTCATGTAATGTAGCTTTGCCCACCTGGAGAAACAAGAAAGGTTGTTAGGGAAGTCATTACTTGATTTATCTATACAGGGGACTTTCAGATGAAACTGTGTGTGTGGACAGGCCATGCTTTTGCATCAAACCTGTGTCTCAGGATTTCTGCTAACCTCATCAGGAATTTTCCATCCTTTGCTTGTGGCCTAGCTTGGACTTTTGTTGTACTTTTGGGGTTCCCCTAAAGCACTGGATAAAAACACAGAGCTCTGTATGGATTTATGCACTTATCAGCATTTGACCTCTTTACCTCTTACTGATCAGCACACTGCTGATCAGCTCAGTGAGGCTGGCACGGGAGCTGGGACAGGAGTTCACAGGTTTTAGAACTGGACTTTCTAGTATGGTTTTGTATTGCACATATAGCCCAGATTGTAGGATTAAACAGATGAGAACTTCAGCAAATACTCCTGCAGGAACTACACACAAGCTTTATGGCTTCTGGGTTCTTCCTCCAGCACTTTTAGATTTCCTCTTTAGGTCTTCACTGTATTACTTCAGTTACTAGATGGGAAGTATTTTGTGGCACACAGGAAGACTTGTGAATCATCTGTGCAACTTTCTCTGCCATTGTACAGTTCACATACTTCTCTGGCCACAGAAAATTGATGTGATAGCTAAGGCAACTCCTTCTAGTCATCTGTCCCAGCCACAAGGCCAGCTTAACACAGTATCTTGGTTTCCAGGAAATTGTTGTATATAACTCCTCCTTGGAAAGTCTAATTTCAGATAAGAATTTTATCAAACTTTGAGGAAGGAGGAACTTTTCACAAACCACAAATTCGAGGTTTTGATCTAACAAGCTGTATTGTGACAGCTGAGATGTCAGATCAGATTACACAAAGAGGTATTTTTCAGGAGACCACATCAAAACCAAAGCTAAGCATATTTCAACTTTGCGTCTTCCAGGTCTTTATACATAAGACCAAGCAGATTAGAGCAATTTAGGGGTCCAGCTTCTTAGGCAAGTAACCAGGCAGCCTTAACAAAAGATGAACTCTACTGTGCCAGTGTAAAAATCCTGGTTTTGACTTGAGCAAAGTTTCTCCTTCACAACACAGTAGTTCTTTTTGCCTGGAGCAATGGTTATTATTTTAGTTCAGACCACCCACTCTCATCACAAGATCTAAGGATTTACAAATTTAGAAAAGCAGTCACATAGGAAGGATAATACACACCAAAACCTCCTGCAGGAGTGGGACATTTTCAGCAGACTAAGCCAGGAAGTCAACCAAGGAAAAATAATATAACTGCAATGGCTGTTTGAACGATGTGTTTCTGCTTTCCAGAGAATGATTATTTGAGAAGTCCTGCAAGATAATGACGTTTTGGTCAGCAAATGCTTTTAATGTTGCAATCATAGTATTTAAATCTGTTCATTGCAGAAAATGTCAAATTTCCCATTTCACCCAGACTTCTCCTATGCTAACGACTGACTAATTTTTCCAGTGAAAACTTTGGGCTAAATTCTCATTAGGTTCTAAATCCCCAGATCCCATAAGAAACATGTAGTCAGAGGCAATTAAGTGTGATCTTCACACCCCACAGTTCTTGGCCAGTCTATATCTCCATTCCTCATTTACAGGAACAGTATAGGAGACTGTAGTTGCAAGTCTCATTAAAGCACAATAATTTAAAAGCCATTTAAAAAAAATATCTATTTCTAAATACTCTGAAGAAACAGAATTAGTTATTGTCTCCCTAGAAATTTTAAGGATAAATATAACATATATATTGTTATCTTTTACTTACACATTCTGATCAAGATAAGTGGGATTATCTCAAAACAGTTTACAAACTGCATCAGGATTTTACCTAAAGACTTCAGTGAAAGCTTCTGGACTTTTGCAATTTCACTCGGACCAAAGTTTTATTCTCTCATCTTCATTTACTGAAAATCTGTATCCCAGAGGTCCTACGTCTTGGAATTTACCCATAAAACTTTGGGAAATAATCTGGAGAAGTCAACTGAATTAAAAAAGTAGAACTCATCTGCCCCTTGGTTTCATATTTCTGCAACTCTTCTGCATTCTGTTTCACGACAGAAGAAAACAAAACTCCATACTTTGGTAAGCGTCACCTAATCACAGAGACACGGCCATTTGAATTTGTTTTATTGTATTGCACAAAATACCAATGTAATCCATGTAAGAACTGTATTAAAGGATACACTTTACCCCAACCATTGGCTGTTGCAGCACGCATCACGAGCATTGTGAATAACCAGGGCCTTCTTCAGAAATTATCGGTCACAGGTTTAAGCATGTGTGGCAATAAATGAAGTTTAAAAAAAAAACCAAAGAGTATCAACACATAATTATTTTCAAACACAGCAATATACAGTTTCCAGAAGAGCACCAATAATGCAAAGCAACTATTTTTAGGTGATACTCTATGTGTAGGGCTCTGCAGTAAAAAGCCAATATGCACACACACACACCAAAATATATTTTAACTCTTAAAATAATTTAACCCATAATATCTTGCATGTGTTACCTGTTTACAACATATCATTTCATATACAATGTCGGGCCCAAGCCTCAACTTGCGTAAATCTGTGCATACTCAATTAAAAGCAGCTGAGACTCTAGATCAGGTGTTCAAGCCGAAAAAAACCCTTCAGATTGTTCACATCTTGCACTACTGCTCTGTATTCAGACTGGAAAGTAGGTGAACAGAACAGTGAAGGCCTAACAGAAATGGTACTATGGAAAATGAAGAAACACTATCAGACCTCAAATACAAGGTTCTAGAAAGGGGCCTACATGTGTAGTGACGTTGTAGTCATTTATAGCAATGAACAATTAATATCAGTCTCCTTTCTGACACTTAGAAATTTGCAGATATTCTGAAGCCTGCAGAAGTGAACTAATCAAATGTCACAACTGGTATCATCCTCAAACTCTGTTTCTTCAGGTTTTTGTTATTAATACTGGTACTTTAGAACATTTTATATTTAGTGAAAACCATTATTAAAATTTACCTTCCTGCTATGAGAATTTAATGTAGTAAAAATCACAAAAAACAATTGGTAAAAAAATAGTATTTTAAGAGTAGTTTTAGAAAACCCGTTAAACAACTGCAAAACTGATGTTTAAGTGTCTCTGCTTTTGAGCTATTTTGTTTGCTTTTGTTTAGGTCAATTGTTTATAAAGAAGCAAGAGAGTACCAGTTCTAAGACTTATTTTTGTCCATGACATTGAGGACCTCATCCAAAAGCGAAGGTCCCATGTCAAGCTGTAATGAGAGAAGAGAGTCTGCAAGATCTGAAAGGGATTCTTCTGAATTTCTCTTTGTCTTGGTTAGTTCACACGAAAGTTGCCTGTCATCAAATAAATCAACTGTTTGCCAGTCAGTGCATCGTTCAGAAAAGCTAGAGGAGTTACTGTCTCTGCCATTACTACAGTGTGAAGAACCATTTTGCTCCCAGATGTCATCTTTGTATGTTTCGCCATGCTCCATCTGCGGACTCTCCTCTTGCAATTTTTCCTCTGTTACTGGCTCACAGCTAAACCTAGGGTTTCTTGATGACCTGATGGATCCTTGCTTTGAATTAAATGTCACTGGTGACAATAAGGGCAACGTAAGAGCTTGAGAACCCCCAATGGTAGGAAGGGAAATAGCATTTTTGAGCACCGGTGATGGAGTTTCTGTAAACATGGATTCTGAAGTGCTGTTTGCCCGTAAGAATTCATAGCCATCAGACTGGCTAACTCTGGTTTCTCCTTCATTCCCAGGCAACAGTTCATAGTTGCCCTGCAGAAAGGAGATGTCTCCAAAAACATCATGTTGTCCTTCTTTTCCAATGTGTATGGTGTGACGAAAATCTCCAAGTGGTGGGCTGATCATATCGGGAGATAAAATATCCCTTAGTTTGAACTTTTTCCCTTTCTTATTGTTAGCAGCTTTTAGGTAGATGGGTGTTTTGGCAGGCATCTTGCTTGACGTTTCTGAGAGAGGAAGGTTTGGGGTTTTTTGATTGGTTGATAACAGTTCAGATTCTTTTTAAATTTTATTTTAAATAAAGAAGGAGAGGGGAAGGAAAAGCCTTTTACAAATTTTTGGGTGACCTTCAGTATTATCAGTGTTACATCATCATTTTGAGCCAGTCTTGCAGATGAAGTCCCTTTCTCCTGATGCACAAAACTGTGGGGTATATGAAGGTTAATGTCTCCCACTGCAGGTCTTTCCAAGGCAGAACACAAGTTTCAGGTCAGTTAGCAAGCAAATACTCTGTTCTGCTACTTCCAGAACGTAAGAAAACCTGGATGGAATAAAAAAAAAATCAGGTGATTATTTTCTATGTTTCATTGTCCTTTTTTAAAAAAAAAATAAAAATGTAATGGTACTGGCAGTTCCAGCCTGCAGACCTGCAGATTAGCTTGATGATGTTGCTTCCCTTCATTAGGCAGGATAAAAGAGTTTACTTTAACAGGGACTAGCTAACCTTTCTCTGACTTTATCGCTTATTTTCAAGTCAGACTTTCTTTGACATGATTACTGAGCACAATTCATTTGTGAAATCTTACTGTCTCAATCTTTCTTCTCCTTATTCTGGCATTCAAAATGCCAGCCCTTGAGAGCACGTGAGAAACACATACACAACAGTCACAACATCAAGCGTTTGCCGGACCTGGGAAGATTCCAAAAGGGAATCCTTTTGGAAATGGATGAGACCACCTTGGACTACAGAACTTAAGATACCCCCATTTACTGCTGGAATTGTCACAAACTGTCACCAGTAACACTACTGACAATTGTGCCCATTTAAAATGGTAGTTACTTGAAAAAAGTGCTAGCTCAGATCTTTACAGTTAGTTAGAAACAAATCTCTTATAATATTATTGTGACTATAATCTTTAGACAACAGTAATTCTTCGTATCAATTAATTACAGATTATGTAGGCCACGAGTACAGTGACTCAGAGCTGTTCTATACATCAAATGAGACACTGTTTGCAAACCAAGTTGTCCTATTAGAATGAGGTCTTTGAAAAATTTGATAAAGCAATCCAAACAGGCTAAGTGGCTATGGGGTTACAGAAAAAAACCTCCTTTATTAATGCTTTAATGGTGTATTTCCTCCTTACAGTACTAGTCTCTGACTCCTGAGTCATCTCAGACTGTTTTTTGGACTTTCTTCTATTAAGTCCATGGACTGCCAGAGCATTGCATGCCACTCTTCACCAAAATGCTCAGACACAAGTCCCTCAAACTCTCCAACACCATCCTCAAGCTGTTCTATGCAGTAAGGATAGTCTGTCTGTAACAAGGGCTATTTTTGCTGCCTTTTGTCTGTGCCCCAGCAGACATTCTCCATCAAATTAAGCCCAGTAAGAATCACCACTTTTAAGTGTTGTGCTGTATGGCTGTACAGCCAGATTGCCAGGAAGTATTTAAGCATTTCACAAATCCTTTAACCTGAGTAATTAGTTCCTCCAGTGGAGTACTTAACTGTGCATCACAAGGGGAGCTGGGAATCTAGCCAGGGTTGTATTTTAGTGTTTTGTTTCCCACCAGATTTGTTCTGCACTTCAGATATAATTGAAAAGCTCTCCCTCAAAAAGTACAACAGATACAAACAGATGAAAGCTGTCTAACAAAAAAGCTCTATGTTCAGTAAAATGTAAGGACACTTTATAATCTCAAACTGAATTTTGAGAATACAATTGCATCAGTTAAAAGCACTTCAAACTTCATAGTTCATTGGGATCTACAGAATGCTGGAAGACTGACATCACAAACCAAAACTCCACTCACTTAGTTCCATGTCAGTACTGTAAGATAGAAAAGACAGACCTAAATAAGATTTCTACTTGTGCCAGATGCCATGGGAAACAGATCTGATTAGTCAATTCAGCTACCTTTCAGTTTTCAGCTGAAAAATTCACTGTATTTTTTCTCTGCCAATTATCGTTCTACCCAAGCAACCCATGTAGTTCAGTAAAATGTCATCAACTCTAAAGGGAATACTGTTCTTTGCAAGCAAAGCCAAATGGTGAGGTTGGTTATATGCTTACCCAAGGAACTCAGCTCTATCTCACTTTCCAGGAATTCCTTCTGATCTCAATTCCTCATTCTTTCAGATATTTTAATCTGGAATGAACAGCAAGGTAGTGTCAGTCTGGTCCAAAGACATGTTCCAGTCCTGTTGGCAACCAGTCTAAAACTGAAAGACAAATGCTGGTGAAAGCCAGGACAGCGTTGAATTAACTAGTTCGGGATGGGTATCAAAACCATTGTCACCAAACACTGCAAGGACACAATGAAACATCTGAATGTCAAGAAATACTAATCTCAGGTGTAAAATAACTTTAAGTATAAATAATCCATTTTGACATACACGAAGAGCACTGTATTTTATTTAGCTCATAGCTCAGGGGAAAAAAATGCAAAACCTTAAAATAGAGCAAACTTTTGGGCATCCAGAGCTCCTTTAGTTCTTGCACTGTGAGATAGCCCCAGTAAGGGGCAGTGTAAAACCACAGGACCTCTGAGGATGCTGCAAGAGATGCCGGTGTCAAGAATTATAATCCCTCTCTGGAGAGCAGCCCCTGCAAATTGTGAAAGCCTTAACTTCCATTTATCAGTGGAAGAGAACAACTTTCACAACTACAGACTTCCTGCAAGCATCATGTTCTCTGCTGAAAACACCAGCTACCCTGGCTGTGGATTTCACTGGACACACATTTGCAGATTACACACTGTAAATAAGAGAGATAAGGGTTCCCTCCTCAATGGGCAGGCTTCCCACGAACAGCAGAACATTGAGCTTCAG
The DNA here is from genome assembly GCA_013400115.1 of Rhinopomastus cyanomelas. Classification (NCBI taxonomy): domain Eukaryota; kingdom Metazoa; phylum Chordata; class Aves; order Bucerotiformes; family Rhinopomastidae; genus Rhinopomastus; species Rhinopomastus cyanomelas. Next base: position 227,464 of record VXBP01001817.1, on the reverse strand, counting down.
AGCAATCACCCTGTTTTTGCATACCTATCCACTTCATCAACCGTGGCCAAAGGAACACAGATTTCAAGCTACTTGGAATGTCTGAAATACATCGTAAATATGAAAATATTCTCTTAGTCTACTCCTGTTAATCATATTTCATCTGCAGTTGCATAAGGAAGAGCCTATACCAATATAAAATGTGATTTTTTTTTTAATAGTTCCTCCAGTAAGAAAAAAAACATAAGTCCAACTTATGAAGATAGGCTTAGCAAGACTAAACCTTCAGCTCAACTCCAGCAAAACTTAAAAATTAGCTTACAAAATTTTTACAGGAACATTACAAACTCCCTATGTTCAGCAAGATGTAATGAAATGACCAGTACACGGGGACAGAAAACACTCCAGTCTCAATACCAGACCACACAGTGAGGTTCACCTTGTCTTGAAATGAGTTTTTTGTGATTTTGCTGCTAGTCTGTTTTCACTGATTTCAACTAAGTTACTAAGTGGATATAGAGTCAAATTTGAAAACTAAATGAGAAATTATCAGAAAAGCAAATGCATACTCAGAAGTGTGCAGGCCCAGATTGCCAGGCTATAGTGGAAGACTGTAATTTAAGAGAAGAACGAGGTGAAATGACACTTCTTCCAGCTGAGAAGATATCCCTTTCCTTGCAAGATCCAGGCATGAGCTGAGCCAGAGAAACTTTATCCAATGAAAACTGACAATTTAGTTCAGCTGTCACAGTTGCTCATTTTGATTGCAATCACTTTGCACTCTCAGATAAGTGTTTTGCTTGGTAACAAAGGCTAATACTTTCAGAGTCACTTCTCTTTTTGCCTACTTTGCAGTCATCACTGTCCACATGACTCAAACTTTTCCATGGATGCTGGACAGACTATCAGCAAGTACCTCAACAGCTAAGCTTACAAAGCCAGAGACAAATAAGTGCAAAGTGTCATTTGTGCATAAAACCCAAGAGGTCTAGATCCATAAGCACTATCCTAAGCAAATAAATTATAGAAAGAAATTCCTCTTTCTTCAGAGCAGGTCCAGAAACAAGCATGCACATTGAGAAGCCTGTGAGTGTAGAATCATAGAATCAGAATCATTAGGGATTGGAAGGGACCTTGAAAGATCATCTAGTCCAATCCCCCTGACACAGCAGGATCACCTAGAACAAGTCACACAGGAACGCATCCAGGCAGGTCTTAAACGTCTCCAGTGAAGGAGACTCCACAACCACCCTGGGCAGTCCATTCTAGTGCTCCATCACCCTCATTGGGAAGAAGTTCCTCTTCAGGTTGATGTGGAACCTTCTATGTTCCATCTTACAACCATTGCCCCTCGTCGTATCATAAGATGACACTGAGAAGAGCCCAGCTCCATCCTCCCGACACCCACCCCTCACATATTTATACACATTAATGAGATCACCCCTCAGTCTCATCCTATAACTACATGACACTAAGAGCCTGGCTCCATCCTCCTGACACCCACCCTTCACATATTTATAGACATTAATGAGATCACCCCTCAGTCTCCTCTTCTCCAAGCTAAAGAGACCCAGCTCCCTCAGCCTTTCCTCACAAGGGAGGTGCTCCACCTCCTTCATCATCCTCGTTGCTCTAAACGGACTCGTTCTAGCAGCTCCACATCCCTCTTGAACTGAGGAGCCCACAACTGGACACAATACTCCACATGCAGTCTTACCAGGGCAGAGTACAGGAGGAGAAGAACCTCTCTTGATCTGATAACAACCCCCTTCTGATCCACCCCAGGATGTGTTGGCCCTTTTGGCTACAAGACCACACTGCTGGCTCATGTCATCCTGCTGTCCACCAGGACCCCCACCTCCCTTTCTCCTAAACTACTCTCCAACAGGTCAGTCCCCAGCCTATACTGGTACCTGGGGGTGTTCTTGCCCAGATACAAGACTCTACACTTACCCTTGTTATACTTCATTACATTTCTGTCTGTCCAACTCTCCAGCCTGTCCAGGTCTCACTGAATGGCAGCACAGTCTGCTGGGGTGTCCGCGACACCACCCAGCTTTGTGTCATCAGCAAACTTGCTGACAGTGCATGCCAATCCCTCATCCAAGTCATCAATGAATAGATTGAACAGGACCGGTCCCAGCACTGACCCCCCTGGGGGTACTCCACTAGATACAGGCCTCCAGCTAGACTATGTCCCATTGACCATCACTCTCTTATTTCTACTCTGTAGCCAGTTTACAATCCACCTCACTACCCGAAAATCTAGACTACACTGTCTCAGTTTGGCTGCAAATGTATTCTTACACATTTTTTCTTGCATTTCTCATTCATTTTCCCTCCAAAAGTTCACTGATATCAGCTTGAATGTTGTGTTTTCTTTGGACATATTTAAGGAAAGACTTGAGCTGAAGGGAGGAAGACCAGAAAAGGAGGTTGGAGGGAAGCTATTTGGTCTCCAGACAACATGACCTGTTCGAAACACTGCGACATTTGTGTTGTTTAATCTGAAGAAGAAAGGCTGAACGGAGAAGTAGAATATGTAAAATAATGAACTGTGTTAGCCCAGGTTGGGGTAGTGAAAATTAGATGGATCTTCCTGATGACTAACCTCCATGAAGTAATTTAATGAGCATGGAGTGCAGCAGTAGGAAATTTTAAGAGGAGGGTGGGCAAACATCTTCCAGAACTAGCAGAAGGCATCCAGCTCTCTGCAGGACAATGGAGAAATGAATAAACTGCATCATCTTGACCTGTGTTTCTGTACCTGTAGGAAGGCTTGGGGATTACTTATTTTTCCTTAATTTTCTAAAAAGTATATGTCACTGAAATGTCACATGTGACTTAGGAAAGCATCACTTAGATGAGACTTAGGAAAGCAGGTTTAGTGCAGTCTAAGACAAACTAGCTGAACTGAAGTGTGAGTAGTGTGATTAAAGCTACAGATTTAATGAGTTTATAGAAAAAGAAACGTGCAAATTACTTGATGGAGGTAAAAACAAAAGGAGTGAGGACTTCTAAGCTGGTTAGGGAATGTGACTTTATAATACAGATGAAATCAAAGGCTGGGCCTGTTATAAACAAGAGAAATTTAGATGAACAATCTGGAGGGAGGTGTTACCGCCTGATTTAGTTAAAGCTACTCAGAAGGTGGTTGCTATATAAGCAGAGGCTCACTGGTAGCCTCATCTAGAAGTAGCAAGACTTGTGGCCTCCCATCTTCAGAGGCTGCCCATTGGTTGTCAGACATCTAAGTCCACAAGAACATGAGATGCAAGATCCATTATGCATCTGATCCTTTTGTTCTACCTGAAGGTTACTTATAAAGGGAACTTGTTTTACCTGCATTCAGGTAGCAGCTATTGGTTGCTCAAACTTATAATGAGCCCCTAAAGCCTCATTTGTCTATGCTTACAGATACTCCATAGTAGAAAAGTTGCAGCAGCTTATTGTGTGGCTTGTGTCTTTCTTTTACTGCGTTAGTATATTCTCACTTAGTGCCCTAGTCCAGCTGATGTGGTGATATTAGGTCCTAGGCTGGGCTGGATGAGCTCCGAGGTCTTTTCCAGCCTCAATAATTCTGTGATTCTGTGTTTCTATGAAACAGTTCAGTGTTATTTTAAATCAGGGGTCCTCAAACCCCAGCCCATGGGCTGGATATGGCCCCCTAGGGTCTCCAATGTGACCTGCCAGTATTCCCCCCTACCCCCCGCCGGGGGTTGGGGGCAGAAACTGAGCAGTCACAGATGACTTCCTGCCAACTGCACGGCCAGGCTGAGGTGGGCAGCTCTCCCGTCTCTCCCTCCAGCTGCGAGGCAGGACAAGCCAGGCAGCACAAACTATAGCCCCCCACCCCCGACACTGTCTGAGGGACAGTGAAAACCAGCCCCATGTTTAAAACGTTTGAGGACCCCTGTTTTAAATGAAGCTTTGAAAACTGGTTAATTTAGTTCATGTGCTTCTAGTCAGTTGTGCGTAAGGCAGACCTTTGCAGGAGACTGTCATATGGAAAGCTCTAGANGCCCAGGGTGGTTGTGGAGTCTCCTTCACTGGAGACGTTTAAGACCTGCCTGGATGCGTTCCTGTGTGACTTGTTCTAGGTGATCCTGCTGTGTCAGGGGGATTGGACTAGATGATCTTTCGAGGTCCCTTCCAATCCCTAGTGATTCTATGATTCTTTGATTAATCTCCCTTGCTATAAGCACTTTTGCCCATGTAAATCAAGGACAAACAGTACCCTAAATGTGAGCAGCACAACTGAAGAAGTGTTAGTAAGTGTATGCACAGACAGGCCAAGTTCTCCAAGCATCTTTCATTTCTCCAGCACCCTCCTTTTCCCCACCCCCAGATTTATGAATAAAGAAAAAACAGGTTGCTGAAATTATTTTAAATTGCTGTCACCATAATTCTTACAACGTTTCCCTGCATGGTGCCATTTCAAATGGATCATAGAATGGTTTAGGCTGTAAGGGACCTTAAAGACCATCAAGTTCCAACCCCCTTGCTGTGGACAGGGACACCTCTCTCTGGACTGGGTTGCCCAGAGCCCCACCCAACCTGTTCCTGAACACTTCCCAAGGATGGGGCATCCACAACCTCCTTGGGCAACCCATTCCCATGCTTCACCACCCACATGGTAAAGAACTTCTTCTTAATGTCCAATCTTTCAGTTTCATGCCATTGTCCCTTGTTTTATCACTACTGACCCTTGTAAAAAGCCCTTCTCTAGCTTTCCTGTAGCCCCTTTTACATACTGGAAGGCCACTATTAGGTTACCCCACCACTGTAAGCTGGGCAAACCCAATTCTCTCAGCCGTTCTTCACAGAAGAGGTGCACCAGCCCTCTAATCATCTTCATGGCCTCCTCTGGATCCACTCCAGCAAATCCATGTCCTTTTTGCACTGTGGGCTCCAGAAATGGACACAGCACTACCGGTGAAGCCTCACCAGAGCAGAGTAGAGGAGAACCACCTCCCTCGACCTGCTGGTGACACACAATGTGCTTTAATCAAGCCAGAGTAAATCACAGTAATCAGAACATACCTGCAACTGTAGACTTTGAAGAAATTGTGAATTGCATTGAAATAAAGGAGTTATTTCACCTATTTAAGAGTTTCCATTTTAGCTTGTAAAAAAAAAAACCCAACAACAAACCAAATGAAGAAAACCTGGTTTAAAATAAAAAAAATCTCACAGTTCATTGTATCCTTCAACCAAGTGTTCCAGCACAGCAGGAAGGAGCTGCTGACATTATCTCATTTGGGGCTGCTGACTAATTTGAGCAACTGGTCTGAGTCTCCAGTGATTACTGTGTTCTGTATCAGTCAGCGATATTACAAAGACCCTTTATCAACCAGCAACCTTCATCCTTCTTAAGATACTTTAATACTAACCAAGTTTTTCTCAGTTATCCTTTTTAATCAAAGTGAACAGGGGGAATTCCTCATGTGGTTATGCTGGGGGAATAATTTTAGGCCTTCAAACAGATATCTCTTCATCTGTCTCTCTCCTTTGAACCTTCTCCAATTTTCCAAGATCCTTGGAATCAGTGACAAAATTTCAATATTATTCCCCCTAACAGCACATACAAAGATAAAATCACTTCCTTCTTCCTATCAGTGCTGCCTTGTTTACAAGCAAAACTTTTCCGTTTTATCCTCACCATCTTGCAACAGCTATTTACCTGCATTTACAGTGCTGCCTTATATCAAGCTGATTATTATTCTTGTACTAGTATAACAAAAACATGTTGTCCAAGCAGAATAAACTAGATTGGTTCAGAGGGGCTTACTGATTCTGTTTTTGGTGGTGAGGACACACACAGAAATTTCACCAGCATAGCCAGTGGAGTGCTCACAATACACTGCACAGAAAGAATATTCCATAGAATCGTAACAAAAGGTTTTCCAAGCTATCATTTTCCAGCAGATAGGATGGATTTATATTCTTCAGGATAAAAAGCAAGGCCAGGCGGATTGGACTAGAAGATCTTTTGAGGTCCCTTCCAATCCGTAAAGATTCTATGATTCTATGATTCTATGAAAAATATTTATTTAATGTGCTCAAGCATCATTCAATAAAGAAATTAATCCTCATCACCTGCAAGCACACACCACAGAAATTTTACCCGTATTTGCAGGCTGCTCATAAAAGCACTGTGCAGGCCAATATACTTTTAAAATGTTTCTGCATTATTTCAACAGAAATACATCTCTCTGATGCCGACTTCTGACACTGACTCTGAGATTGTGTATGTTTTTAATGCATGGTTGATAGTGTAGAGGACTCGCGTTTTAAAAATCTGTCTGTGATGCGCTATTGTCTATGGCTGCAATTGTGCTTTTCACCACTCATTACAGTGTCCTAAATAATTTATTTTCTTTTCATAGAATCATTAGGGATTGGAAGGGACCTAGAAAGATCATCTAGTCCAATCCACCTGCAACGGCAGGATCACCTAGACTGAGTCACACAGGAACACATCCAGTCGGGTCTTTAATATCTCCAGTGAGGGAGACTCCACAACCCCCCTGGGCAGCCCCTTCCAGTGCTCCGTCACCCTCACTGTGTAGAAGTTCCTTCTCAGGTTGATGTGGAACCTCCTATGTAATTTTTATTTTCTTTTCCACCTTCCAACAGTTTTTGGTCACAGCTTGTTTTCAGCTTTGAAAAGTTAGAATATTTTCTAGAATAATAATAAAAGCCACGCATTTTTCTCTTTTTCTCCAGAGACAGGAATTCTGTGAGCTCACTATTCTGTGGTTTGGTTCCATGGACCAAAACATGTCCCTCATTATTACCTTCTCCTTAGTTTTGTTGGCTGATCCATCCATACAAATAGATTTAGGTTGGACATGAGGAACAAATTCTTTCCTGTGGGGGTGCTGAGATGCTGGAACAGGTTGCCCAAGGAAGTTGTGTCTGCCCCATCCCTGGAAGTGTTCAAGGCCAGGTTGGATGAGGCCCTGAGTAACCTGATCTAGTCAAGGTGTCCCTGCCTATGCAGGGGGGGTTGGAACTGGATTATCTTTATGGTCCCTTCCAACCCTGGCCATTCTATGATTCTGTGATTTCATATAGTTCAGTTTCATCATTTGCTTTCAAAAGTTAGATGAGTGCAAGCCAATGCAGGTTTAGGCAGAGCTATAGGCTAGTACAAACTCTAGTACCTTACCTTACACAGCCGAGGAAGGTGACACAGAGTGAGCACTGAAGCACAGTTATGTATTTCCTTCTACAAAGCCAGGTAATAGCAGGGGAGCATAAACTCACAAGACATAAAATGCAGGCTTAACAACTTGTCAATCGATTCTTTAAGGCCAAAGACAAAATTTAAGCAAAATTGGACCAAAGAAACTCCACACTATAGCTTGGGCCTACATGCCATACAGAAGAAATTGCCCAGATGTGGGTTGAAGCAGGCAGTACAGCCCCTTTATGATGTAATCCAGCACTTCTATCAGTTTAAGTGGATTACAGATCCACACCCTTTGTAATTCTGAGCAGGTTAGCATGGATGGCTTTCTGGTGTGACATACATGGTGTAGTTTCCCAGCACAGCTATTCTCTCAAAGCCAGTTTAAGAAGTTCTTACCATGGATTCCTCACCCATTGCTGTTGGTTCTCAGTTTTGTAGTGCAGTTCCTTGTACCCTCTGCGGACAGGCAGATCTACGAGCCCCACTGCAAACCAGTTGCAGCAGCAATTGTCCCCACTGACTCAGTTTACAGTAAAGGCTTACCAACAGCTGCAGTGTGACTGATGGCAGTGCTTCAACAGTGCTTCAGGAGTTCAGGCCCAATATAACAGCTGCTGCCAGAAACACATTCTCCCCATACTCACACTTGAACTTATCAGCCAGTTCAGTGCATTCAACTAGATCAGGGTCCTCAGACTTTTTAAACAGGGGGCCGGTTCACTGTCCCTCAGACACTGTCGGGGGCCGGGCTATAGTTTGGAAAAAATGAACAAATTCCTATGCACACTGCACATATTTTATTTGTAGTATTGCACAAAAAACAGCAAAAAGAATGCACTATTTAAAATGAAGAACAATTGTAACCAACAAAAACAAATACTATTTCAATGTGGACTGTAGGCCTGCTTTTGGCTAATGAGATCATAGGATCATATGATCTCATTAGCCAAAAGCAGGCCTACAGTCCAGAGATGGTCAATGTTAAGTTCCATATTTGTCACTGCTAGTCGTAGCAAGTGATGCAAGTGTTCATCAGTTAGTCTGGATCTGATTGGAGATTTCAGATGTTTCATTCGGGAAAAAGTCTGCTCACAGACATAGGTGCTGCCAAAGATGGTTGCGATTTTGAGTGCATGGTTCCTGAGATTATGATATGTCTCTGAGGGGAGAGATGCATAGAAATTAGTAAGGCTGCTTGATTTGAATGCATCTTCCAGCAAGTCACAAGTCTGTAGTTTGGCCAGTTCCATTTCATAAATCAGATCAACAGCTTCAATGTCAACAGAAAATGGGTTCCGGAAAAGCTGTATGTCCTGTTCATGGAGATGAAGCTCTTGAAATCTAATTTGAAACTCCTTTTGCAACATTTCTAGTCCATCCATACATGTTTTGTTTGGGAATGCAACCGCTGGTTTGTGCTGCCTGGGAGCTGGAGGGAGGGAGAGACGGGGGAGCCGCCCACCTCGCTGATGCTGCTGCCCCCCTCCTCAGCCTGGCTGCGCAGTCGGCAGGGAGTCATCTGTGGCTGCTCGATTTCCCCCCTGCCAACCCCCGGTGGGGAGGGGGGGCACACAGACAGGGACACGCTCTGTAAATACCAGCGGGCTGCATTGGAGACCGTGGGGGGCCGTATCCGGCCCGCGGGCCAGGGTTTGAGGACCCCTGAACTAGATGAAAACTGAGTAAGAAAGGGGTGTAAGTTCACAGGGCTAGAAGTGAGACTGCTACTTTCAGCTGCAACAAGCCGTGTGAATACCTGAAAGCTCTAATGAAACACCACTCGGAGAGCTAGGGGTTCTGGCAGAAGGGATGGGCAAGTCTTAATCTACTCTCCTGTAAGAAAACGTGTCCATAGAATTACATCCAGATTTTATTCACTTCTGATGAAAAAATTATGAGGTATCTCCACTAGCCTCTGCCTTACAGTTCTCACCCAAGGCTGCTGTCATGTTAAAATGAAGGCCTTCCAAATATAATTAATATACTACTTTTTTAAATGATGCCTTGCTTAGCATTTCCTTCATTAGTAGCTCCTGACAAAAGGAAATCTAAAATAAAAAGCACCTTGCAAGATCCCGAACAACAAAAACTAATAACTAATCCCTGCCCTTGTCTCCCCATCTCCAATGCTCAAGCCCTTAACCTCTAAGTCAAATACTCTTTATCATCTCCTTGAAACACAGAAGTGGCATCAGCATATCATAATGACCATTTCTCCTATTACTATTAAATTCTTAAAGGTGTTTCACTTGGAGTAAGAATTTATTGTCTTGAAGTGGCTGATAAACTACATTTAAAACAAACTTCAAGGCCAGAGAGTCCTCTATATGCAAAGGCTAACAATAAGATACAGGTAGAAAGATATGGAAAACTAGAAAGGAAATCCTTCAATGGATTACAAAAATCACCGCTGAATTTTCTGTCCAAACTCATGGCCTCTTTATGGATCAGAGACAAAAATAATGAAGAAAACAGGACTTCTAAAATGTTATCTACATGTGAGTCAAAGGAGATTGTCAATATAATTAAAGTAGCAGTTTTATGACCCTTGTATGAAACAAAAGGAAAATAGAAATTACATCTTCGTTGTGAGCTTATGCTATACTTCTAACAAAACACCTCCACTATTTGACGGCATAATTTGTGCAGAGGTAGGATTCCGGAGGACAATAGACAACTAAGAGACATGTCCATGTGGCTGTGCTCTGCAGCAGGTCAGTGACACTGCAGACAGGCCCCGGATGACCCATCTCACTGGTCAGCAGTACAGGGATCCCCACTTCCTCCTCGGGGATCTTGCTCCATTCTATTAACTTGAGTTGCTGGTACTAAAGTGATCAGACTTCTTTCTGGACTATATGGAGCAGTATCAGAGACCATTCACCCTTTCCCAAAGACATATCTTCACATACAGCTTCTAAAAATCAAGCAGAATTAAATCAGTTTGACTTGAAAGATTATTAACGCAGTCATCACTTGCACAGTGGTATGCTGTCTGAACAGTCAGAGTGGCACGGTGGCAGTTCAGTGCTAGAGCTAGTTACTGATATTTCTTTGAAACTCTAAACTCCAAGTATTTAATCAAACTGTCAGCAATACTGCTGTCTCAAATCTCACTAAAGCTACCTTCTCAGCACCTATCTCCCCATTACTGAAGCTATAGTTCATACGTACAGCACTTACAACTCAGTTTAAGCCAAACAGTGAGATGACAGCATCCATAGAGAGAGAAGGCCAGACCTCAAGCTTGCATGTGCAGACAACATGACAGAATAATTAAGTGGGTCAGGGAAACATGCTGTATCCAATGAACCCCAGCAGACCTAATGTTCTGCAAGTCAAGTCCTGTCCTTTGCAGCTTTCTGGAAAAGCATTCTTCAGACGTTTGTGTTGTCTTTGCACTCTGCAGGGACTCCTGCTTAGAACTTTGTCTTAAAACTTCAAGAGAACATAAATCCGCCTATTTAAAGGTCAGTATTTCAGAGCTCTCCAAAATGGACATGTTGTTTTCAGAAGTAGTGTCTAGGGAAAGCATATTGGCAGCAAAAAGAACTCTTGTAGTAGGTTGTCACATTAGGGTAATGTAATCATGACTCACTCTCCTCACCCATTTCCTGATGAGGGCTGTGCACGATCAAAAGAAAAGCAGCCACAGTAATGCATTCACTCGTTAATGTTAGCTAGTCTGAAAGGGTTACAGACTACCAGAAAACAAACTTACTGCAGAGTATCCTATTTAAAGCCTGGCATAAACTGACACTGACAGACACCACGGGGTAACACCATACTCCACCAAAACAATAACTTGCCTTTGTTGCAAGAAACGATCTGCAACTTTTTATGATGACTTCTACCTGAACAAACCCTCTCACACACCTTAAAGTGCTATAAATCCTTGGGGTGGGGAGTGAAAGGGAGGGGAGTAACCCGTTGCTAGTTAGTATCTAAAGAAAAACAAGACACACAGCTCTTTTGAAGGGCAAACACAGACTGCTATAAAGTAGCTACCTGTAAAGGAGCACAAACACAAGGCAAACCGCCAGCTGTGGTAAGCGGCCATCACCTTCTAAGAAAGGCATTAAAGGAGAATTTGCTTCAGTGTTCAATTCTGTTGGCCAGTCTGAATTAAACACATGCTTAATGATGCAAATTGATGTTCATTTGTATAAAGAGTTCTTCAGCGGAAAGCAAATTTCAGATCCTTGTTGGGACCTTGGTTGCACTTAATTTGTTCCAAAACCCACAATAATGAAAACCCCAGAATTAATTATATATTTCAACAGAAACTAGGCCAGACAATAGGCAACACAGATGACAACATGAGCTACACCTCTCTGCAGCCTTTACAGGACAAACAAACAAACAAACAAAAAAAATCACAGAATCATTTAGGTTGGAAAAAAACCCTTCAAGACAATCAGTTCCAACAAGTGAAATCTCCTCTGTCTCTCCTGCCTCAGGAGAAAAGTCCTGCATTTGCAGGTTACTTCCACTCCCCTTTAGAAACACTGACCAACTGTTGAACGTGCTCCTCAGCACCAGTCACTATGCACCTTATGCTGCTTCCAACAAGGGAGATCAAAGGAGAAAGAAATCCAGAAGCTGATCATTAAATATATAATCCATGGCCAAAACTGCTGGTGACAGAATTAAGACTGATGAGCAGTGGCAATCCATCCTCAGGATATTGAGACTTCTACCATGCATCTGACAGCCAAATTCAACTTGAATCTAACAACAGCCCGGCTTTTTAGTACTGCTTCAGCTTACCTCTTAGAAATCTGAGATGTTTTGACCCTCATATGATACAGGGACCCTCTCTGCAGGGACAGAGAGGAGAAACAACCCATTGCACAAGGCAGAAGCTACATTTAGGTCCGACTACCCCAGCACCAGTTAAATACCAAGCCTATATTTTATCTAGGTTGCACTAATTACTTCAGAGTTGAGAGAAGCCAGTTCTGAACTAGATTACACATGTACCTAGGCCTTACACTGCATTGTGACACTTGCTGCTAGGTAGTTACAGCTCTGCTTGGTCATCAGAGTCTTGTTTATACAACTCCAAGAGCATAGAAACAAGGTGCAGCAATCCTAATCCCTTTGTGCCCGGAAGCATCTCTCTCTTGACCAGGAAAGAGAAGTTACCACATGCTGCAAGTCGTTGATGTACCAGTTCCTACAGCTGGTATGGAAGGCAGTGGGGTGTAAGCAGAAAAGCAGAACATAATTTGGGGACCTACTTTCGTCTGTAAAGGACATATTTATTTACTTAATATTTTAATAAACAGGTATGGTGAATTTCTGCCTTTACTGAAGGCTACTTAAATAAGATTTCTAATGGCTCTTGCAAACTCCAAGAAGGCAGAATTCAAGTCATGGGAGGAATGATATGTTGCTTACTGTAGTAGCATCATCCAGAAATTGCAAAAAAAGGAAGGCGATATTTTGTAAAGCCCAGGACAGATGCCTGCAGTGCTGACAAAAATCTCTGCTCAGACACTAGGGAAAACCAAACAAAAACACATGACCAAAAAAACCCAAACCCCAAAGACAAAAAAACCTCTGAACCAAAACCAAACAAATACAAAAATATGACTACAACAAAAAACCCTGCCAACTCAGAAAACTCAAACCAACATATGGACAGTCAGAATCCAAACCACAGAAGTGGCAGGGAATTGCTGATCTCCTTAGTGTAATCAAAGGGAATAGAAACTGAGGTGGGTTTTTTTTTTGTCCCAAGTACAAATCCAAGCCATATTAAAAAAAAAAACCTCCCTAAAATACTGTAACAATGCAGCAGATGAATTTAAGGCACAGTGTGGTGCTCTTTTCTCATGTAAAATCCATAGAATTTCTTTTAACAAAAAGATCTTGGGAGAAACACAGGGAAGTGTTGTTTTGTTCTAGTTAGATATATCCCTGCTTGTTGTGGAGGGCTGACCTAGATGACCTTTAGAGGTTCCTTCTGACCCAATACATTCCATGATACTGTGAAGGAACACGCTTAGAGCTCCCCGAGTCCCGGATGGGCATATGACTGAAGAAATTTAAGAGGGAACTTGCATCACAGGATGCCATCAACAACTCAGTGTTGCTTGGACAGGAAGAAATTAATGGGTAAGGTAGAGCTGTTCCACAGACTCTGGATACAGCTCACATGGAAATGAATAGAAATAGCAAAAGGCATGTACAGTAACTTGTAGAAGGAAGACGGTATTACTGGACTGGTATGTTTTCATTTCCTCTGTATGTGGGCACTACCTGGATTCACCAGAGGAATGTTCCTCCTGGGTGCAGAAGCAGCGAGGCAGCATACCTAGGCTACAAGGAAGGAGCTCAAGGAAATCCTTACTGGAGGAAGCCATCAAATTGTTCACCAGCAGCTAGAAAGAGCCATGTTAGAAATAGTTCATCAATACTCCTATCACTAGAGCCCTGTACTTCTTAAGTCAAACGCCACACTCAGGCAAAATAGGATTTTACTGTTGTTGCTGTTTTGTTTGTTTAGTCTCTCTCAGAACACAGAATGCTAAATATAATCAAATTCAATATATAGTTCTCTTAAATAAAAATCCTGCCACAGATTCTTGCCATACCAGCGAAGAGAATTTCCATTCAATTTAGAGAACAATAAGTGAGAACACAAAGAAACACAAGAGCAGAAAAGCCCAAACAATAATTTAAAGAAAAAAATCTACACATACTCAGGAAACCAGAACTCTCCAAACATAACACAGCAGCAGCCAGCAGCACAACAGTCACTTCTAATAGTCACCCGCTTCCCAGGTTCATGGCTACTGATTAAGAAAATTCACACCTCCCAAGGCAGGTGCTTCTAACTGTCTGAAACAAGGCAGGCAGATTTACCCGGGGTGCTGCACAGACTGTGTGATCATTGCACCTTAAAGAGAAACACAGTACTAAAAACAAATACCAGTAATACCTGAAAAATGCAGACTCCAACCCTGCCATGCATTTTGGCTGTTACATCCAACCAGACAAACCAAGTGCTGCTTTGGAACTTGATGAAGTCTAGTAAATAATGAAGCTCCTTTTATACCTCTTGCTGGTCACCTTTCTCATGCAGAAGATACAGAAAATCATCTTTTGTGTACTTCCAGACACCACAATACTCTTCTTGGGCTTTCAATGAAAAGGCTGGCATTTACTACACACCTGGAAATAGCTGTTTGCTCATTGGTCGGAGTTAACAGTTCTGCTCTCAGCTAAGCACAACAAAGAGTTTACCAGTATAATTAATGTGTTGGTACACACTGGTGCATTGGGAGAGCAGCTACTGACCATGGGAAGTGCTATGATCACCTATTTCTGTTCTTTTTTCCCTGGAATATTCTGGTACTAAATGGAAGAAGCAACAAAACCCAAAATCAACATGTGGAAGTACTGTAGGAGTTGAGAGCTACTAATGACACTTTCCCCATAGCTTAAAAAACAACCAAGATTAATTTTTTGAGTCACCTAGTCCTTGTCCTGACTCTCATCAGTAATTAAATTGTTTTAACTATTGGAAGCTGTAACTCCTGCAAATTAGATCAGAATCAGGATGCTTACTTTACAAATACATGAAATTACTAAAAAAAACTGCAATGCAAGGACAGCTTTGTACAAAACAAGTCCTCTTTTGCTCAGTACATCCACTCAAAACCAAAAGAACTGGCAGGTTAAGGGAAGTTATTCTTGACCCCCATCCCTACTCTGCTCTGGTGAGACCTCACTTGGAATACTATGTCCAGTTCTGAGCTCCCATATACCAGAAAGAGTGGAGCTATTGGAGGACCACGAGGATGATCAGAGGGTGAGCACAGGCTCAGGGAACAGAGGCTGTTCAGCCCTGACAAGAGAAGGCTATGGGAGGAGTTTACAGCTATCACAATTCCCTGCTGCTTAAAAGGACACTGACAAGGGAAAGAGAATGTCCGCTAATTCTGTGTTTGGCCATCACCATGACCAGTCCTGGTAGCCACAATTTCAGAATGATGCCATCAAGAGTATTAAGGAGGCTGAAATGTGAAAATCTCCTGGAAGTTATTAAAACAGAGCTCTTATCCGAACTGTTGCATTTGGAAAGTTCTTGTATTTCAGCACAATATAATTAGATATCTGTGTTAACACTACTTCACATCCTGCACGGAGAATGGAATAAAGTCTTTCCTGTCAAACTGCCATGAACAGTTTGAGATCTGCAGGTTTCAAGAGCTCTTTCACCTTTGATGCTGTGCAAACACAAGGGCACAGCTTTCACCACTTCATCTTCTTCAAAGTCAACCAGAGAAACTAAAAATGTCTTAACTTCCTAACAAGGGTATCTCAAATCACAACCAAGCAGAATCCAGTGCCCAACTTAACACAGGTTTGAAGGAAAGCACAGTGAAAGGGAAAAAAAAAAAGAAGACATCTTCATTCACTTTTATTCAGAAGAAACTGAGATAGTTCTGGCATTTGGCAACGCTGCGCAATTATCATGTCTTGTCAAGCCATGTCTCTTATATGCTGTTAGTACTGTAAACCTCGACTGTGGGACCACATTTGTACTTCCCAGATACTAACCCAAGGCCTGAAAGGACACATGGAATTAGAGCACCTGAAAAATTACATTGTACAACTTCACACAAGGACATTTAATGTACACACACACAAAGACAGCTGCTCCTTCTTCTGTAGATACCACACGGTGTTGTTATAGCAAGAAGACACACCATTTCTTAGATGGTGCTTTTTAAACATATCCACCTACCCTTCAGATGTTCCTGCTTTAAAGCTCATTTTCAGAACTGTTTATAAATATCAGCCTTTCCATTCAAGCCAGCATTTTTAATTCTTCATCTGCAGCCATCTGTATGTGTTTATAAGGATTACTAGAAAGAGGTGGGAGCATATTATTTGAAGTTGTTGAACTTTCTCTATTGAGACAAAACAAAATAGTATATTTCTACTCCTCTGTCCTACCATAGAGCCCCTGACTCCTATGCATACAGCATCCATCAAAAATGCACAAGCTTGCTAAGAAGTCCTGGCACTCATGTTTTTTTAGAGCTAGTCCTGACATTCTAATTTGTATCTGGGAATGCATCTTTTCCTGTCACTGTGAAATACCATGATGGTCAATTTTAAGGTGTTTTAATTGTATAATTTTTGCAAGATTCAGTAGCTTAGTGTCTGCCAGCTAAAATCTTACAAAATCCCCTCTCTAATTACAAGTACAAGCCCTCTTTCTTACACGGCTCTACTCCCACAAACAATTCAGCAGGAGGAAATAACCATCAACCCAAACCCAGGTAACGGTAGACCGGTCAGCCTCACCTCCATCCCAGGAAAGGTGATGGAACAATTTGTACTAGAGGCTGTTCGGCATGCACTGTCAGCAAGTTTGCTGACGACACAAAGCTGGGTGGTGTCACCGACACCCCAGCAGACTGTGCTGCCATTCAGCGAGACCTGGACAGGCTGGAGAGCTGGACAGGGAGAAATGTAATGAAGTCTAACAAGAGTGAGTGTAGAGTCTTGTATCTGGGCAAGAACAACCCCAGGTACCAGTATAGGCTGGGGACTGACCTGTTGGAGAGTAGTGAAGGAGAGGGGGACCTGGGGGTCCTGGTGGACAGCAGGATGACTATCAGCCAGCAATGTGCTCTTGTGGCCAAAAGGGCCAACAGCATCCTGGGGTGGATCAGAAGAGGGGTGGTTATCAGATCAAGAGAGGTTCTTCTCCCCCTCTACCCTGCACTGATGAGACCACACCTGGAGTATTGTGTCCAGTTCTGGGCCCCTCAGTTCAAGAGGGATGTGGAGCTGCTGGAGAGAGTCCAGTGTAGGGCAATGAATATGATGAGAGAGGTGGAGCACCTCTCTTACGAGGAGAGGCTGAGGGAGCTGGGTCTCTTTAGCTTGGAGAAGAGGAGACTGAGGGCTGACCTCATTAATGTCTATAAATATTTGAGGGGTGGGTGTCAGGGGGATGGAACTGGGCTGTTCTCGGTGTCATGTAGTGATAGGACGAGGGGCAATGGTTGTAAGCTGGAACATAGGAGGTTCCACATCAACCTGAGAAGGAACTTCTTCATGGTGAGGGTGACAGAGCACTGGAACAGGCTGCCCAGGGTGGTTGTGGAGTCTCCCTCACTGCAGATATTCAAGACCCAACTGGATAAGTTCCTGTGTGACTTGGTTTAGGTGATCCTGCTGTTGCAGGCAGATTGGACTAGATGATCTTTTGAGGTCCCTTCCAATCTGTAGTGATTCTATGATTCTATGAAGCTCCAAGGAAGGAGAGAGCCTCTAGTAACAGCTGGGGATATGGAACCAAGAGATAAAAAACAGTGGAAGTAGAGAATGGATTGACTGTTATGCATAGAGGTGAAGGAGAAAGACATTTAAGCAGGGTTGGTGCAGGAAAATTAGCTGGAATTTATCAACATGAGTTAATTTAATGTTTAGATTGCTCACTTGAGCTATGAAGCCCGCTTCTTAAAGTGCAGTTTTCTGCAGACTGTTTCTTTAAGTTTTCAGAGATTACTTGGATTATTGACTTACATTTCAATGGTCATACCGTTCTACTGAAGGCAGCATCAAGCTTTAACTTGTCTGTTGCTGCTTCATTAGATGATGCCCCAGCCTCTTCCTTTTAAAGGGCTGTCAGATAATATTCCAGCACTCCAGCTGTTATACCATGCCACAAAATACTTTATTTACAATGCAGATTCCTTTGCCAAAGTAGTGGCACAGTTGTAGTCTTGAGGTAAATAACCACTGTAATGAAAAAGTGAAATTAACTCTCAGTCACAAATCTGCAGGCTGTCTCCAGCTTAAACTACTCAATTGTCAATAGCTTTTGTTTAGAGAGGTGGGGTTTATTTTTGTCCTCACAAATTCCTTTAGAAACTCCTACAGATTCCTAACCTACTTAGGCCCTTGCTATTGTTACTTTCCTTCTATGGGACTAGAAGTATGTATTTAAGAGAGCTGTACAGCCCACTCTGCCATAAAATGGCTGATTTTGTTGTCTTTGCCATTTAATTTAATGGATCTTATCTAAAAGACTCTGGAGACAGATGAGTATTTATCATTCCTAAGGGTGCATATAGACAAAAGCAGAAGAAATATAGCCTCCCTCCCCACTAAAATCATACTGTGCAAATGGGGAAGAAACATGTAGGATCAGAGCAGCTGCCATACAAATTATTGGTCTGCTCAGCCTGCTATTTTGTTAGTAACAACAGGTTTTCTATGCAGTCTGGCTTCTCAATACCACTAATTACTTTGCGTATCATTAACAGGAAACAAGTTAGAGCAGATGCAATAACTTAACCATCCAAACTTTTAATTTGTTTTTTTAAATGACTATATTCTACAGTTTACTTCTAAGCAAGGTGCCCAAACTGAGCACTGCGTTGCATACTGGTACTGTAGCATCACAAACCGGATGTCTCATAAATTGCTTTATGCAGACATAGCAACAACAAAATCTCACAACAGAGACTGCAGTTGTTGCATCTTTTGGGGCAGGGAATTCTGTTAGATTTGCATCAGCACTGTAACTGCTGTAAGCATCACCTCCTTCCTATTCGACTTTTCCACTTCAGGTCTTTGGGCTCTGGTAAAATGCAGTGCTGCATGCCATAAGTATACACATTTTTGTTTGTGGACACACCACTCCATTCTTTACCTCCATATTCCCACCTGATTTTCAAACATTCAAGCAGAAAAGAAGTACAGAAACACTACATGTTAGCAGCTTATTAACTGGAGTTATTACTCCTGGGTCGTCTGCTAGAGAGCCATGAGCAAGCAAAGAACCAGCTTAAATTTGATGAAGAGCAGTAATCTTTTATATCTGGAGCAGGGACATGTGAGCTGCATCTGACATGCAGGACAATCAATGGCACTATTCTTTCCTTGTCCCTGTTGCACTCAATGCATAGATCTTCTACACGTCAAGTCTTCCTTAAATTGGGCTAATCCCTATTATTATTTGTAAGAGCGAGGCACCTTAAAAAGAGGGAAATACCAAAGACTGCCCAGCCACATACCATCCTCCAAATGAGTAGACAAGTCACAAAAGAAGCTACAGAAACTTGCAAGGATCACAGTGCTGGGCAAAAATGGGCCTGGCCCTTACTTCAAAGGCAGAACCGGCTTCTTTTTTCAACCCCCTTCACTCTCCCTGTGGTATATGCAGCCTTTATGGCCAGAGGTACTTTTCCTTCACTTTGGTTACAGAAACACGTATCATACTCTCAAAGAGCCAGTGAGATACGTTAATGCTTCAAATGACAAGGAACACAGCATCCTCACAGCCAAACTGAGGCAGTGTGGTCTAGATGATCAGGTACTGAGGTGGATTGTGAACTGGCTGCAGGATAGAAGCCAGAGAGCAGTGGTCTAGCAGAAGCCAGGACAGAGTCTAGTTGGAGGCCTGTATCTAGTGGAGTCCCCCAAGGGTCAGTACTGGGACCAGTCCTGTTCAATCTATTCACTCATGACTTGGACGAGAGATTAGGGTGCACTGTCAGCAAGTTTGCTGATGACAAAAGGTGGGTGGCGTCACCAACACCCCGGCAGACTGTGCTGCCATTCAGTGAGACCTGGACAGGCTGGAGAGCTGGGCTGAGAGAAATGTAATGAAGTCTAACAAGAGTGAGTGTAGAGTCTTGCTTCAGGGCAAAAACAACCCCAGGTACCAATATAGGCTGGGGACTGACCTGTTGGAGAGTAGTGAAGGAGAGAGGGATCTGGGGGTCCTGGTGGACAGCAAGATGACTATGAGCCAGCAATGTGCTCTTGTGGCCAAGAGGGCCAACAGCATCCTGGGGTGGATCAGAAGGGGGGCGGTCAGCAGATCAAGGGAGGTTCTTCTCCCCCTCTGCCCTGCACTGATGAGACCACACCTGGAGTATTGTGTCCATTTCCAGGCTCCTCAGTTCAAGAGGGATGTGGAGCTGCTGGAGAGGGTCCAGCACAGAGCAACAAGGATGATGAGGGAAGTAGAACACCTCTCTTATGAGGAGAGGCTGAGGGAGCTGGGTCTCTTCAGCTTGGACTGAAGAGTGACCTCATTAATGTCTATAAATATGTGAAGGGTGGGTGTCAGGAGGATGGAGCCAGGCTCTTCTCAGTGTCATCTAGTGATAGGAGGAGTGGCAGTGGGTGTCAGCTGGAACATAGGAGGTTCCATATAAATACCAGAACGAACTTCTTCCCTGTGAGGGTGACAGAACGCTGGAACAGGCTGCCCAGGGGAATTGTGGAGTCTGCTTCACTGGAGATGTTTTAAGACCCGTCTGGATATGTTCCTGTGTGACTTGGTATAGGTGATCCTGCTGCGTCAGGGGGATTGGACTAGATGATGTTTCAAAGTCCCTTCCAATCCTTAATGATTCAATGAATTTATGATTAAAAGTCATTTGAAAGCTGAACATGGCAGAGCCTGGCATAACCACTCTGTGCAGAGACATCTTAACCAAACTCATGCTGCACTTCAGCTGACAGAAGACAGTTTATCAAGTAATTCAAAGGAAAGACCAAAGAGTAATAGCGCTGAGCATTCCCAAACAAAATTAGTCATTCAGAGCAGTGGCATGAGTGTCTGAACAAGATGCTGTTCCTTAATGGTGGTCTGTCACACTGAAGACAGGTTCTTTATGGCGTGCAACTCTAACCCTGAAGAAGGAGGAGAAAAAGCACCATAACTTGGATGAATCTTTGGGTAAATTAGAGCTGCAACTCAAGCAATCTCAGAAGGAAAATCAATCCAAATCAAAGTATACATGGAATCTTATTAACCAAGGCAACAAGGTAATGGTAGTGGTTTCTAAAAAATGCTCACACCTTCACGAAAAAGATAATGTAAACACAGATTATCTAGATGATTAATTAGAATGGGACATATGCGTAGAAGGAAGAAGAATGGAACTTGTTTCCGATCATATCTTGATGAATACAGTTGGGAGGATAGATTTCGTATCTATTAGAATGAGAAGGAACATGGGAAATTGTTCTGTTACCACACGATACCTCGAGGTTTCAAATGACTTAAGTAGTTATTTCTGTTAAACTTAAGAGTTTTCATAATGAGAAGACTCTATTGATGCTATCATACACTTCTTGACAATAGAAATCAAATTTAAAAAAAAGAGACAAGAACATAAATGTGGAGATAAAACATCACTTAGAACTAGTGCACCACTCAAGCACTAGAAAACCAAACAAACAAAAAGCTGTCTACCACACTGGAGCTGCCCCAGTCTTACAGCTCAGCATCTTCTTAGAAGCCAGTGAGGAGTTTTGTGGTTTAGGAGAAATAGATCAATTGTTTATCAAACCAACATGGTCCATCGACCTCTTCTTCACTACAGCCTTTCTTCTTGAGTCTTGTCTACCATGTTACTGCCTTTTCTGAAGAAAACTTGAAACAATATTACTCATAATATTATAGGTATCATGGTTTCTCCTTGTGAGGCTCATGACACAGAGGTCTGCTGGCTACAAAGCTCGTTTCACAACCTCTTTTGAGAAATGCTTCATAGATGCTGACTGTAGTGGCAGCAAAGCAGCTTTGATCTTCCTTGTAGCATATCACTGATAATTCTGAAACCTGTAATTAGAAATATCTTATGTGGAACACTAAGGTCGTAAAGTCAAAAAACACAAAGTTAGGAAATCCCAAGATTATATGACTTATGCAACCATTATTTGGTTCCTTCACCATCTACATTTCAATATTGTTCAGCACCACCCAAAAGGAATATGACAGTGCAGGACCTTCAGGTTTAGCCCGTCTTAGGCAGGAGGGATGCGAGAAACAATAAAATACATTTAAATAGTTATCACCATTTTCTAAAGGCATTTTGCAATTCATAGATGCTTTCATCAGGAAAATAGGCTTTAGATTTTTTGGTTTGCTTGACTTTTTATAAATTTAACTGAAAAGCCCATTTTCCAGACTAATGGTTTCCTTTTTTTACTATTTTTATGGTAGTATCTTATGTTCTATTATGAAAAATGAATGACGAGTAAGCAGTTGCTTCCTTTGCTTAATGTACGACACAAACATTCAGACGCACACAAAATTTCTACAGCAGATGAGTACTGGACTTGAGACACCTGGTGTTTCCATGAGGCAGAATAAAAAATACGCACCAAGCTCTAAGTTTTAGACCTTCCCAGCAAAGACATGAAGTACTTATTTTTAGAAAGTTCCCTACAGACAACTAAAGAAAAATAATTGCCATCCACACCTAAACAAGTCACACACAGTTTCTGTGATCACAACTCATCACCACTACTTCTGTATCTCTACAGAAAGTCAGCTGCTGTTTACATGTAACTACTGAAAAGTTCACTTAGCTTATTCACAAGCAGTTCTAGCACAATAACTCACTCTATCAGTCCATTTAATTTCTTATCTAACTTGTTCCCTGTTTTCCATCATGAAGTTCAACAAAGTAGTGCAGTTAACTTAGTGAGGTTTCTTCTCTTATTCTCTGCAAGCAAGCAACATTAACACAACATTTGCATCGTTAAGTTGTATGTTGTAGTTCCACACTTAGTGGGAGTTTAAACCCTTTATGTGGCTCCTTGGCATTCATGAGATACTAGTCATCAAGTTTTAAGTGTATTGCACAGCTTACTTCATTTCAAAGGTAAATATAACAGTATTTCAAATTATTTTTGCTAAACATACATCCCAGTTAAATGGTCTCACTTTAAAAGCTACTGTGGTCATGCAGATACAATTTAGTTTGAGCAATCAGCCAGGGTTTTCACATTTTCAGGTCTTTGAGTATTGAATTGTGCTACTCCAATGTAAACAGACTGCAAATGGCTTACCTTTAAAAAAGAAAGAACAACACAAAGGAGTAAAACACATTCAGCTGCTCACTAGGCTCTCCAAAGAAAAAATTTCACAGTTGCTCTCAAGAAACTCAAGTAAAGGTATAAATATATCTCATCACCCTCACCAACTGTCCATTTGTGACCATCTCATTTTGTCTTGGTGGTGTATTTTCTGAAGCTTTACTGTATCTTGATACAGCCCTTAAAACTGAGGAAGCTACTCTTGTCAGCCAGTTCCAGCTGCTCCTGTCAAATTCATCTCCCCAAAGTCACCTCTCTGGATCAGTAATGGTCATAGGCTGGACTTGATGATCGTAGGGGTCTCTTCCAGCCTCAATAATTCTGTGATACCTTCACTCAGTAACATTAGGAATGTAAATTTAGAACACTGTGAATTGCTCTGAGCAATGCATGTATTCATTGTCATCCAAAAATCCATTCTTAGTTAACATGGCACTAAAAATAGACCTTTTCTTCAGCATGAACTTCACCCGAGCTTATACTCAGTAGTTGCACCTCATTCCACTCTCTTACTTCACACAAAACCCTCCCCTGCATAGATGGTGCTTCAGATTCCCTCTCACTGCTTTACCCAGACACATCCACCAGCAGCAGTAATAGTCTGTTCTGCAGCGAGGAAGCAATTTTAAAACAGTCCTCTATCCAACACCTGACTACAGTTCTCCATACGTCCCCACTCAGACTTGAATTTATTTGGGAAATCCAGTTCGCTATCACACAGACCACCCCCTACAGGATACACCTATTAGGCACAGACCACCCAGGTAGCTGAGCTTACCACTGGGGGAGGGAGGTGCAGCCAGTTCTCTCCAAGCTGGTTCAGATCTTGAAAAAAATATATTTACTCTGCTTTGATCATGATAAAAGGAAAAAGAACTAAAGCAGTTACCCTTTCCATTTCTGTAATTGTGTTGTCTGGGGTTTTCTTCAAAAAGTAATATTTTGCGCAGGAGGGTGACAGCGGGTGGTGTCCGACATCATTAGGAAAGGCCAAAACAAGGGCACCAGCTGATCTGATCCGAAGCAATTATACCAGCAAGGGTGAGGAATAGGAGGAAAAACTGGTCAGAGGGCGTCGCTGAGTGCTTGGGACACAGTGTCATGGGCAGGAAGTGCAGGAGAACTTGATGGCACAGCACAGAATGGCAGGGGTCAGAAGGGACCTCTGAAGATCATCTAGTCCAATGCCCTGCTAAAGCAGGATAGCCAGCTTCCTCTCCTACCCCAAACTATTTCTCAAGACTTGGGCAGAGGGCCAGAACAACTATAAGAACTCATCTAATGCAGAAGGCTATAAACCAAAGCAGCATACCTCATAACGAAAAGCTGAGAGCAAAACATGTTTTGCCATGAACCATGGTTTTCTTTGGTTACAGTAAAGCTGATACAAGTGGTTTGGAACAGTTTTAGACGCCTCTTTGAAGTCAGTGTGACATTCAGCCACAGCAGCCAAACAGGGTCCGTGCAGAGGCACGTTGCCTCCGGGAAAGAGTGGTTCTGGGCTGCCTCTTAAGTGATAATAATCTCCTTCCAAAATTCACTCAGGGCACCACCTGGTGATTTCAGCTGCTTGTACTGATCACAGAAGAGAGGCTGAACCACAGAGGTAGTTTCTGCAGCCTAATTTTCACTTCTGTGGATGCACAGGGTTCTCCTGAGAGAACAGTAGCTGTGATTATCACTAATGGAAGGAGAAGATAGGTCCCATTCTTTCCTTCCCAGATACCGTTGTCTTATGCGGAGAGCAGGAAAAATAGCTGCCTTCAGTACTACCCTAGTGACTAAAGAACCTGCTCCGTTCCTCTCCCCCACACACTGTAATAACAAACAAATGTTCAGAGCAAGGAGTGCCCTGAACAGAGGCGTTTTCTGTATGCCTCTGCTGTAAGACTACTTTTAATATCCACAAAGCTAAAGTAACTCTTGATGCTAATGCTAAAATAGGCTGGACCCTTTCAGTACAAGACATGTTAAAAATAAATCCTTGCAACAGCAATCACCTGCTGATACACTCTCTTCATGTTTAGCCAGCTGCCGAGATACCACATCTGTCGCTTCTTGCTTCCAGAAACGCGCTTTCCTTTTCTGTAGGGAAGGAGAAAATTCTGCTCCTGGATCTGTGCTGAGTATCACCATGCCTTTTTTGGTAGCTCCGTCATCCTTCTAAACATCTGAGCCCCAGCACATGGATCACACAGTTGCTGATACTACGCCTCTGCAGCATTGTTCTGCTTTAGATTTTACTACCTCTCCCTGCCCTTTGCTGAACAGTGTTCTATCCTTATAACCGACAGAGAACCGAAATAATGGTGTGTGCAGGAGCAATTTCCCTGCCGAAGCTCTCCTCGCCTCCCTTCCCCAGGGATTTTTCAAAGGCAGCTAAGAGCCTGGGATCATATTAGTTACGCTAAGCATTTCATAATAAGCTATTTTTAAAACATAACAGCGATCTGCAGTGACGCAAGTCCTACATTAATTACTTCCTCTATTTCTCTCTCTTTTTAATTTTCTCTTAAAATAAAGTCCCTCTTACTAAGCCTACCGCCCGCATTTCCTCACCGGCCATCCAATACAAATTCTTATTTGACTTCCCGGCTCGGAACTCTTTGTTCCGCAACCGACCTCGCGCCGGGCTGCTGCCTTTCCCCCAGCGATGGGTTTGGCCGGGCTGCGAGTGCAGCCGCAGCTCCCCGGTGCAGCCTCAGTGATGCAGCCGCAGCCGCAGCCCTGTCGCCCAGCGGTGTCAGCGGGCCCCGCTCCGCACCCCGACTTACGGCGCAGCCGACTGCTCCCGCGCCTCTGCCACTGCCGAGCTGCTCGTTCCCTCCGCGGGCGCGGAGCTGGGGGACCGCTCCTGCGCGGCACCTGCGCGCGCCTGTCAGAGCCCGAGCGCGGGCGGCGCCCGACTGCAGGAGCGCGTAGCCGCGGGGGGCGGTGCTGGCGGCGGAGCTGCGGGCGGGCTGCTCGGAAATCCCGGCGCTTCGGAGCCGCCCCGGACGTGGGCAGGAGCGGCGGGGATCCACCGCGGTAGCCGTGCTCTGAGCTCGCTACGGGGAGCGCCCGTTCAAGTTGGGCGCCGACAATTCTTCCCTCGAACGCGAGGCCAGCCCGCAGAGGTGCGGAGAAGCTGGTGATTCCCCTCAAGCTTCTTTTCCCTTCTGCGCCTCGACCCACCAAGGCTGAGCCTTCTCCGGCCGCGCTAAGACATGCCGCCGCTCCGCCATCCCTCCCGGCTCTCCGCGCTGTGCGGACCGCAGGGCAACCAGCGGCAAATGCTGCGGGAGCCGGGGGCGGATCCTCCCGCCCAGCGGCGGAGCCGGGCGGGGGCAGCGGCAGGGCGCGGAGTCTCCGGCATCGCCCCCGCAGCAGCCGCGTGGCCAAGGGAGCCCTTTGATGTACAGGTGCTGCTGCCCACCGGGGTCACACGGTGCCACCGCCTCGGCCAGAGCGGGAAAGGGCTCGCAACAGCTGTCGCAGCCCAGCGGAGCCCTGACCGGGGAGCCCGTAAACACCGACCCCCTGTTAGATTTTTTACGGGTTCTTGGTTAAAGCAGAGAGAGCCCCCGAGACTGTTCCACTTCTCGCGACGACATCCTCCCCAGGGGCTCTGTTGGCAGGTAGCCGAACCCAGCACTCTACATGGATGAATTTACCGAAGGGTAATTTTTCAGTGCGTTAGGCTTGGTGCTGCCTTACAAACATCACATTGAAGTTCTGAGTGTGCTCCATGCCCTGCCTAGGCTAAGGGACTTTTATAAATATTTGCATAATTCTCCTTCCGTATGACACTCTAAAGTAAGTGTAAACAGTGGTGCTTTGTATGCAAAAGTCTCCTTAGGTTAAAATGCACTTATATACCCACAGCTAGGGGAGAGTTTTCCCCAGGCATTGTTAGGACTGGAACATTTCAATGCTAAAGCACTTCACCACAGGGAAACGGTCTTTTCTGTCCATGCAATGCACAAATTCAGAGAATAGTCTCACTTCGAGGTGTCAAGGCTATAATATCAAGTGTGCCCACAGGTCTGCCATAACCTTACACGTACTGAGGGTATGGCCTGATCCTCCTGGAATCTGTGCTAAGGCATATCGAAAATGAGGAGGTGACTACCAACATGGCTTCACTGACGGCAGATTGTGCCTGACATATCTGGCAGCCTTCTACAACAGGGTTACAGCACTGGTGGACAAGGATAGATCAACTGATGTCATCTACCTGGGCTTTTGCAAAGTGTTGACACTGTCCTGAATGATATCCTTGTCTCTAAAATAGAGAGACATGGGTTGAGCAGGTGGACCATTTGGTGGATAAGGAATTGGCCTGATGGTGGCACTCAAAGGATTGCAGTCATGTCCAAGTGAGATCAGTTACAAGACCTGTTCCTCAGGGGTCTGGCTTGGGTCCAGTGCTGTGTAACATCTCTGTTGGTGACAGGGACAGTGGCACTGAGTGCCCCCTTACCCACTTGGCTGGTGACACTAAACTGTGTGGGGTGGTCAACAGGTGTGGAAGGAAGGAAGGGCATCTAGAGGGACCTAAACAGGCTGGAGAACTGGGCCTCTGCAAGCTGCATGAGGTTCTCCTACATCTGGACTGGGGCAATCCCAAGCACAAATCTCTGCTGAGTGGTGAATGAAATGAGAGCAGCCCTGAGGAGAAGGACTTGGGGGTGTTGGTGGATGAGAAGCTCAACATGAGCTGGCAGGGTGTGAGGGCAGCCCAGAAGGCCAACTATGCCCTGGGCTGGATCAGGTGTGACCAGCAGGGCAAAAGAGGTGATTCTCCCCTTCTTTCTCTGATGAGACCTCACCTGGAGTCCTGCATCCAGTCCTGGGCTCCTCAATATATGAAGGACTTACAATTAAGTGAGTCCAGAAGAGGCCACAAGGATGATCAGAGAGCTAAAACACCTCTGCAGTAGGATGAGGCTGAGGGACTTGAGGCTATTCAACCTGGAGAACAGGCTGGATTTTTTGCAAGGAACTCTAGAGATAGGACAAGGGGGATGGTCTCAAACTGAAAAAGGTCAGATTTAATTTGGATATGAGAAAAAAATTCCTCTCTGTGAAGGTGCTCAGGCCCTGGAACAGGTTGCCCAGGGAGGTGGTGGCTGCTCCATCCCTGGAAGTGTTCCAGGACGGGTCATATAGGGCCCTGGGCAACTTGGTCTGGTGAGAGGTGTTGCTGCCAATGGCAGGGGGTTGGAACTGGATGATCTTTAAGGTCTCTTCAAAGCTAAAACATTCTATTATCCTATAATAAAAGAAGACTAGAGAAGTTGTGGGCCCCCTCAGAAAGGAAACAGGTGATGTGGTCACAAGTGACATGGAAAAGGCTGAGGTTCTCAATGACTTCTTTACCTCAGTCTTCACTGCAAAGGCCTCCAGCCACACTCCTGGAGTCATCAAAAATAAAAGCAGGGACTGCAAGGAGGAACTGCCCATCATAAGTGCAGATCAGGTTTGTGATCACCTGAAGAACCTGAAAGTGTTCAAGTCCATGGGACCTGACGGGATACACCTACAAGTCCTGAGAGAACTGGCAGATAAGGCACATCGAGGACAGGAGGGTCATTAGAGACAGTCAGCATGGCTTTACAGAGGGAAAGTCATGCTTGACCAACCTGATAGCCTTTTATGAGGGCATAACCAGGTGGACGGATNTAGTGAAGGAGAGGGGGACCTGGGGGTCCTGGTGGACAGCAGGATGACTATGAGGCAGCAGTGTGCTCTTGTGGCCAAAAGGGCCAACAGCATCCTGGGGTGGATCAGAAGAGGGGTGGTTATCAGATCAAGAGAGGTTCTTCTCCCCCTCTACTCTGCCCTGGTGAGACCACACCTGGAGTGTTGTGTCCAGTTCTGGGCCCCTCAGTTCAAGAGGGATGTGGAGCTGCTGGAGAGAGTCCAGTGTAGGGCAATGAAAATGATGAAGGAGTTGGAGCACCTCTCTTACGAGGAAAGGCTGAGGGAGCTGGGTCTCTTTAGCTTGGAGAAGAGGAGACTGAGGGGTGACCTCATTAATGTCTACAAATATTTGAGGGGTGGGTGTTGGGTGGATGGAGCTGGGCTATTCTCGGTGTCATGTAGTGATAGGACGAGGGGCAATGGTTGTAAGCTGGAACATAGGAGGTTCCATATCAACCTGAGAAGGAACTTCTTCCCAGTGAGCTTGACGGAGCACTGGAACAGGTTGCCCAGGGTGGTTGTGGAGTCTCCTTCTCTGGAGATGTTCAAGGCCCGCCTGGATGTGTTCCTGTGTGACCTGGTCGAGGTGATCCTGCTGTGTTAGGGGGATTGGACTAGATGATCTTTCGAGGTCCCTTCCAATCTGTAGTGATTTTGTGTGATTCTATGTGATTCTATGATGTTGCTAAACCCCTGTCTATCATATTCCAAAAGTCATGGCAGTCTGGTGAAGTCCCCACTGACTGGGAAAGGGGAATCGTGCATCAGATCCTCCTGAAGGCTCTACTGGACAGGAGAATAGTGAAGAGGTGATTAGGTACAATCAGCATGGCTTCTCCAATCCTGCCTGACAAACTGGTGGCCTCTATGAACAGGTCACAACATTAACGGATGAGGGGCAGGTGACCGATGTAATTTACCTGGACCTGAGCAAAGCCTTTGACTGTCCCACAACACATTCTGGTCTCCAAGCTGGTGGAACATGGCTTTGATGGGTGGACCACTAGATGGGTAAGGAACTGGCTTGACGGCCGCACCCAGAGAGTGGTTGTCGGTGGGTCCAAGTCCAAGTGGAGGCCAGTGACAAGCGGAGTCCCTCAGGGATCAGTCCTGGGACCAGGCTTGTTGAACATCTTTGTCGGTGACATGGACAGAGGCATTGAGTGCACCCTCAGCAAGTTTGCTGATGACACCAAGCTGTGTGGTGCAGCAGACACGCTGGAGGGCAGAGATGTCATCCAGAGGAACCTGGACAGACTGGAGAGGTGGGCACAAGCCAACCTGATGGGGTTCAACAAGACCAAGTGTAAGGTCCTGCATCTGGGTCGAGGCAATCCTAAGCACAAATACAGGCTGGGCAGTGACTGGCTGGAGAGGGTCCCTGAGGAGAGGGACTTCGGGGTACTTGTGGACCAAAAGGTCAACATGAGCCAGCAGTGTACACTGCCAGAAGGCAAACCGGATCCTGGGCTGCATCAGGAGGAGTGTGGCCAGCAGGTCGAGGGAGGTGATTCTCCCCCTCTACTCCACTGTCATGACACCTCACCTTGAGTACTGTGTCCAGTTCTGGAGCCCTTATTACAAGAAGGATGTGGACATGCTGGAGCGAGTGCAGAGGAGGGCCACGAGGATGATCAGAGGGCTGGAGCACCTCTCCAGTGAGGACAGACTGAGAGAGTTGTAGCTGTTCAGTCTGGAGAAGAGGAGGCTCCCAGGTGACCTTATTGTGGCCTTCCAGTATGTGAAGGAGGCCTACAAAAAGGCTGCGGAGGGACTTTTTAGGATGTCGGGTAGTGACAGGAGTAGGGGGAATGGAGCAAAGTTGGAGATGGATAGATTTAGAGTGGATGTGAGGAGGAAGTTCTTCTCCGTGAGCGAGTGAAACCCATGGAATGGGTTGCCCAGGAAGGTAGTCAGGCCCCATCCTTGGAGGTGTTTAAGGCCGGACTGGATGAGGCTCTGGTCAGCCTGATCTAGGGTGGGGCATTTCCTTATATCTGAAATAAAACTTACGCAGAAAATGCTTCCTTTTCAAGTGAAATTTCTCATTGCTGGAACGTTTTCAATTCTTGTAGCCATTTGATTTACATAACAAGATTTTTTTTAAAAAAAATTAAGTGAAAGAAAGAAGCCCTCAGTTTAGTAACTGAGGATGACACTGCTTGCTTGAAGACTTCATGCAAACAGTCCCCCTGCCCTGTTCCCAGCATGTAGCTCCCAGGTGGGAGCAGGCCCCAGCTGACCAGGTATTTGGAGCTCAGGGAGTGGTATGGCTCTGTGCCTCAGACTCCAGCAGTCCCAAAGGCATGGCCAGAGTCTGCACAGTTCCAGTAAAACTTAGCTGCTGGTGCAGAAGCCAAAGTAAATTTGAGAGCAGCCCACAGGCTGCTCCTGGTTTATGCAAAAGCATAGTCAGAGAAAACAGCTATTAGAGAGTTTGTGTAAGCAAAAGAAAAAAAGAATTCTGTAACAGATCCTGGCTTCAATGGATATGTTTCCAGCATTGTAATTATTCAATTATTTATCCTCTGTGAATGCACCCCACACTTCCTTTAATCTACCAACTCTGCTCTTGGACTGCTGTCTCATTTAGGAACCTAATTTAAGTGGTTTAAAGCTTTTTAAAAGGAGTGCTTGAGGGATGACATTGCTTGTGCTTCTTTTGTAGCTCAGAAAGGACACGTGTGGGCACGCATATCTGTGGGCATGTGTGTGGCTTCACATGCTAAAGCGGGAGAAAGTCCACACAACTGTTTCTGAGGACAAAACAAAGACATGCAGATTTATTTGCTGTAATAACAGGCTGCCAGCATCTTACAGCAGCACATTCAAAGGCTTGTCCCGGTGATGTCACCCATTCCTGCCTCTGCTGAGTATTTCCCTTAGTTCTTTTTCAGACCTGAGTTTCAAACCTCTCTGTGCCACTGTACCAGACACTGCTGGTTTAATTCAAGTTTCTCTCTGAGCTCCTCTCTCTTGTGACCTCTTGCACCTCTGACCTGTGATACCTTTTGCAGTTTTTGCGCTTCAGTTTTCCTTTGTCTTTATTCCTTTTGTTTTCACTGCTTGTTTTCCTGCTTGTTTTCACGGTGATGAGAGGATTACTTGCTTCTCTTTAGTCCTAAAAGTGTATCTGGTCTGAAGACTCCATTTCTGCCATTCTTGTCTCATTGCTTTTAGCCTTCCGGCCCTTCAATGGTCATCCCACAGTTGTCAAAGGCAGGCTGCAATCCCCAGTACCAGAGCACATTCCTTACACTGCACTGCATCCAAGAGTACGGTCACAAACCATAATGACACTGGTTTGTTCTCTTATGAAGAAGCAGCAAAGGACATACTAATGGGAAAGTGTTATGTGTACACATAAACATAAGTGTTTGGAGACAGTAACGGTTCAGAGACAAGTTTCTGTTTCTCTTCAAAAGAAATTCCAATCTCTTTCCTGCTTGGAAGAGCCCAGCATAGAGCCACAGGGATGAGGAAGGGAGTGGAGCATCTTCCTTATGAGCTAAGGCTAAGGAAGCTGGGTCTCTTTTGCTGGAGAAGAGCAGACTGAGGGGTGACCTCATTAGTGTTTATAAATATGTGAGTGTCAGGACGATGGAGCTGGGCTCTGCTAAGAGGTGTTCAGTGATAGGACAAGGAGCCATGGGTACAAGCCGGAGCATGGGAGGTTCTGTATAAACATAAACTTTTTCAGTGTGAGGGTGATGGAGCCCTGGCACAGGCTGCCCAGAGAGGTTGTGGAGTGTCCTGCTCTGGAGACTTTCTAAAACCAACTGGATGCAGCCCTGTGTGACCTGTTCTAAGTGATCCTTCTCTGGCAGGAGAGTTGCACTAGATAATCTCTAGAGGTCTCTTCTAACAGTTAGCTTTCTGTTAGCTGTAAATAACAGCTTAGCATGCTATTAGGAAACTTTGCAAGACAGAAATGTAGTGGCCGGTGGTAGAAGCCAGGTTCACAGAGGAAGAGCCATGGTTTTCAGGAGAACTTCAATTCAATGGTTATTCAACTTCTTAGTGGTTAAAATATCGGCATTATTAACAACACACAGGTTTGTAACTGATCACCGGGAAGGAGTGATGGGATCCTCCACTCTTTGGTCTCTTTCCACCACAGGGTCATGCTGTTCTCTCCTGTCATTTCAAACCTCTCCCGCTAGGAACTAAAACTGGAGTTTAATGAGTCATAGTTAAGTCATAGTCTTAAGATTCACAGAGTCACAGAATCACAGAATCATAGAACATTAGGGACTGGAAAAGACCTCGAAAGACCATCTAGTCCAATCCCTCTGCCACAGCAGATCACTTAGACCAAGTCGCACAGGAACATATCCAGGTGGCTTTTAAAAGTCTCCAGAGAAGGAGACTCCACAACTCCCCGGGGCAGACTATTCCAGTGCTCTGTCACCTTCACTGTGAAGAAGTTCCTTCTCATATCGATATCGAACCTCCTGTGTTCCAGCTTACACCTATTGCCCCTTGTCCTATCACTAGATGACACTGAGCAGAGGCTGGCTCCATCCTCCTGACACCCACCTTCCATGTATTTATCAATGTTAATGGAAGTCACCCCTCAGCCTCCTTTCCTCCAAACTAAAGCCCAGCTCCCTCAGCCTTTCCTCATAAGGGAGGTATTTTTACTTCCTTCATCATCTTTATGACTCTGCGCTGGACTTTCTCCAGCAGTTCTGTGTCCTTCTTGAACTGAGGGGCCCAGAACTGGACACAATATTCCTAAGTGGCAGGCATGCTCAAATATTTGAATACTTGAAAACTTAAATCCCTGCAATATCTAAAGAATGTGAGTATCTGTTTAAGTGCTTTGCTGAATCAGGATCACCTCTATTTGTTTTTATTTATTTTATTTTTTATTTATTGTTTTTATTTATACATGCCCAATGCAAGTCCATAGCACTTGTGCTTTTCTTTCAGCTGGAGCAAAACCATGAGTTCCGTAGATTATTAAGCAGTTGGATTTGCTTTGAAATTCTCTTTTTAAAAGTTGTAATTTAACAAAGGCTTAATGATCCTTCAAGTACACATGATTAACATAAGCTCTGGAAGCTAAGAAGTTAAACTATTTAATGTAAACACTCTTCATGCTACCACCATAAGCAAGAAAATGTTACTAAAATCTTCAAAGACTGTCTAATACTGTTTTTCAGTGCTCCTGACGGTTTGCATTCTGAAATGCTACTGCTAAATAGTATTTTGCAGTATTATATAGGAATAGTCTAAATATTTATATCTCTTTTTTATAATTCTTGTGGATTACCAATGCAGACATACCCAACCGTACATTTCTGATAAGTTACTTCACAGAGCAACAGAACTGTGGAGTTAGAAGGGGCTGTGGGACCGTCTCCTCCACATTGTGCTCTGATGCAGGATCAAGCAGTATCAAGGGTTTAAAAATTAATTTAAACCCCTTCTAAATTTCTGGCCTTGCCATGTTCTTTTCCAGGGGAGATACAGTCCCTATAGTGTTCCCCTAAATGGGCTGCTACATAGTGTATACAAAGCCACCTCTCACCGACCCTCACAATTCCCTGCAGCACTGTGGGCAAGTTGGGCAACTACACACTGAGGCTATTCCTACAAAAGTTGTCCTCTGTTCTTAAAATCATCGACTCACCGAAATTCCACAGCATCCTAAGGTAGTTCCATAGGCTCATCTTTTCATTATCTGTGTTTCTTCTGTTTTCCCAACCGACTCACATCTTACATATCTTTTTGCTGCAGATCAGTCTGGTTTCTCCTCTCACTGAGTCTGGAGGATAGCGGGACCATATTCTTTATAACATACCTATTTGAAGGCTGTTATTTCCACCAGCCTTCCAGTTTATCCTTGCTGTTTGCTCTGACCAAGTTCAAACAATGATTAGGACTATCTTCTCTTCATGGAAATTGTTATGCAGTGTTGGAAAGAAAGAACATGATTGGACCAAGAGAAGAATCTCCAGCAACTTGTTTTCCACAGATTATTTCTGTAACTGTAACTTTGGGAATTTCTATAAATAAAATCACTATCGCTCTTCTGAGAAGTGAGTGTTTACTAAAAAGTTTTTAAACAATGAAAAATCCCAGATCTGTTTTTCATCTAAATTCTTTATATATTTGAAATCACTTAGAGCAGAAAGTCCAAAGAAATGTGGTTAGGTTTGACGAAAAGAAGCCTCCCTGTGGGATATTTAACAGAATACCTAGAAAACAGTGTTGAAAGACATATAATATTTGGAAGCCATTTTTTCAACTCTTGTTCATGACCTCTGAGCTCCAGAGGACCTTCCTTGGCTTTAACTCATTATCGTCCATGGTGATAACACTTTGGACCCAGGGGAGAAAAGAACTAATTGAGCTGCAGTCTGAGCAAGGCTTTGGCATGACCTTGTACATGTTACTGATGGTTGTTTGACTTTCAGCATTTTTTGCTATTCAAACACTGCACAAGATCTGGCTTTCCTCGTCTGCCTTCTCTTACTGCATGGAAATGGAAAGTGGAAACTTTGTGTGTGCAGGTACCAACCTACGCCCTCCTCCAAATGCTCCCAGGCTGCCTAGTACTGCCTGGGGTCATACTAGGCATATGGGGTGAAGTGATGATTCAGTTGGTGGCACGAAGGGCTAGTTCTCATATTGCCTCTTTCTTCTGTCATCCACTCTCTCTGGATCCCCTTAGTTCACACAAGGGGACAGCGTTTAGCAGGAGAGAACACAAACAAGTCACTAGTGCCAGATGAACGCCACTGTCTGTGATCACCAGTAGCTCCAAATACATCATTAATTGATTTTTAATAAGAGGACGTTAATAGCTGCTTTAAGCACAGAAGGGGAAAAGCAAACCAAGAGTCACTTGAGAGATTATTGCAGTAGCCTGTATAAATGTGATAAGTGGGCACAGCGTAGACTAAATACTACTCTTAGCAATACTTGCTCACTTTACAAAAAAAAAAAAGAAGACTGAAAGAACAATGAGAGCTCTGTGAAATGTTGTCTTGCTTCATATGAAATTTTGCTGTTTAGGGACTAATTCTGGAACTNGACTTTCAAGGCCCACCTGGATGCGTTCCACTGTGATCTGTGTTAGATAGTTTTGTCCTGCTCCGGCAGGGGGGTTGGACTTGATGATCTCTTGGGCCCCTTCCAATCCGTAATGATTCTATGATTCTATGATCCTATGATTCTATGAGTACTCTTCTCTTCCATTAACTACTGTGGGAGTTGAGAACACCTGGCATCTTGAGGAATGGCATCTTGAGGCTCTTTGGTGGTTTTAATTTGGTCTGACAATACCGCTGAATAAAAACATTCTTGGGGATAGCCCACAATTACATAGAATGAGCTCACTTCTTCATTATAAAATGTGAGCTGGAACCATTCATGATTGCCAGCCAGCATTACAACAGGCAAGTCCTGTTCTTTGTTGCTTGGGAAAAGCACCAGCAAGCATTAATAAGTTTCAAAAACAGCTGCCACATCAGAAATTGTAATTGTGCTTGTTTTTTCTAATGTGACTACCTGTTCAGCAGACATTGGTTACATGATGGCACCCAAATAGTTCAGGGCATGTGAACTAGACAAGTTTATTTGTCAGCTGCACAGCCAGTGTTTTCAGTCAGAGCCTGTAGAGCAGCCTCAGCTGTACATTCCTGGGAAGTGAATAATATCAGTTGAGATTACGCTGCAGTACCACATCTCCTACAAGCACATTAGGAAGATTGAATATAACCTAATTAGGAAATGCTGAAGTCAGATGGGTGTGGATGTGGGCTGGTAAAGGGTCATTTTACATGACCTCGACTTACTGAAAAGGAGAGTTCACAGAGGAGACAGCAAAGGTGCGGATTTCAGTCCTGGACCCAGATATCACATAGCATCTCACATTCCTTGTACCCTTACTGCTAAGCTAAACAACCCTTATCCAAGTTTCACTTCCATGAAACTCTTTTGTAAACACTGAATACAGTAGGACAAACCAAATTTGGTCACATTCTTCGTTTTGACACAGATGAGAATTAGACCTCTCTTCTGGCTTTTATAGCTGGAAGAAAAAAGTTGCATAGCGAGGCAGCCAGAGTTTCTCTGAGGCAGCAGTTCTTCTGTGTGCCCTCCCAGAATGTGGTGCATCCACAGCAACCACCTGTTAGAGTCTCTAACCCCACCAAGTGAGAAAAGAGTGCAAAGCTAGCCAGCTGTCCCTTTGAGTCATACAATCGCAGAAGGGACCTCCAAAGGTCATCTATTGCACTGCCTCGACAACAAGCAGGGGTTCTCTAACCAGAACAGATTGCCCAGAGCTCCATCCAGCCTGACCTGGAATAGCTCCATGGATGGGACCTCTACCACCTCTCTAGGCAGCCTGTTCCAGTGATCACCCACGCTCAGATTTGAGAACTTTTTCCTTCTGTCCAGCCTCAATCTGCCCTTTTTCAGCTTCAAACCATGACCCCTTGTCCTGTCTTTTCCTGCCTTTGAGTCCTCACACTTCCTCAGCTAGGTAGTAATAAAGCAGCAAAGACCACAAATACCTGTATGCCAGCATCCTACCTATCTGGACAATTCCAGCTGGGTGTAGGTTAAGTTTTTCCCCGTTTTTGAATTTGAATTGGTTATAGTTAGAGGATGACAGGGTCTTCTTGGTTTGTTTTCTTTACTCCTTCCTTAAGGGCTCATCTTCACTAGAGAAGTAAAGCGGCAAATTCTTTCAACAGCTTCATGAGACTTTCCTGTCCTTGTAGACCTGCCTGTTGTGACATCCTTTTCTGTCTACAAGGCAGGGTTGTTTCATTGCTCTCTGCTAGCAATGATACTCAGCCTTAGCACAGCACCACTGCTCAGCATTATGGGATTTCACTGTTATAAAAATATGTGTCAGTTGCCCTGGTTTCTGCACCTTGTTGTAAGCCAAGCATGCTGCTGGCTAACAACGAGGCACTGACAAAATGCCTTCAAACAGGTCTCATGTCTTGTATTTAACTCCTGGTTCCAAACTGAAAGTTGCATTAATGCCAACAGCTGGAACAGATCAGTGCTCCAAGTTGGACTCATGCCTCACCACTGATGGGAATAGAGGCTGCAGAGAGAAAAATTCAGCATGCCAAGCTGAAAGTACTTTCCTATGTTTATGAGACAAAGTCTCATCTGTACAGGTACTCCCAAAGGATAAGCTGGTTCTCCCACAGCACATAATGAAATGGTGCAACTGAGCACACAGTTAAAACCAATAAAAAGCTCCTCACACATCACTGTATGTCCCTTAACTGAATACGGTACCAGAAGAGACACACTAGAGCATAGCTCTGTTCATGTGTTTAGACCTGAGCTACAAATCAAAGGTTACCCATTTTCTTGTCATGAATTTTTGAGACCCTGTTCCCACCAGAAACAAAGGAGTGATTCATCTGTTCTTGTGCTGGCCTTTGCACAATCAGTTCTATGAAACTGATTCTCAGCTGACTTCACTGTAAATCAGGAGTAACTGTTAAGATCAATGGCATGATGGTGAATTACACACAGATGTAAAAGATAAATATATAAAGAAATGTGTGTAGAGACAAGTCTTTATTATTTTTTAACTATGGTGTGCACTTGTGTGTCTCCTAATGTTACCAAAGGTGTGCAGCTCCTCTGCCTCTACCATAGACTCCACAGACACTGGAGACCTATTTTTTCCCACATGCTCATCCTTCCCGCTGTGCTTACCCTCTGCATCAATATTAACAAAGTCTGCATTTAAAATGCAAAATAATAACATCAAATGTAGTTAGTCCAAAGTCCCAAAAATATTCTCTAGTTCACAACTTACACAAGTCAAAACCAAACTTGAAACCACCAAAACCCCCAAGATTCTAAAGATCTTTTTCTGCTGCCCGTTATCCTCAGAGCAGTTATGAGAAGAGAGCTGCTACCTCACTTCTGATTAACCAGTTTAGAGCCTCTTTTCCATGCACCCTTGATGGCCACTTCTGAGGGACTTATAAAAGGTAAGTAATGAAAGAAACTTTCATTGTCAGTAGATTTGTACCTGCAGAGGAAAACTTTTAAGAGTGTACATTTTGGGAAAGATAGAAATAGCTAACACAGAAAACATGCAGCTTCTCAGCTCTTTCTTATACACCACGAAGATTTCATGATTTATTTTAGACTGGAAAGTGTTTTGTGGGAACAAAGTCTAGAGAAAGCTTAAAAATGGTCAGCACAATAAAATCTAATGTAAGGTTTTTAAAGATACCTCAATTTTCTAAGATACCTAGTGCATTTGCCAAAAAACATACGGAAACAAAATAAACATAACTGCTATACTTTATTTTTCATAATACTCACGTAAAATATGGCAATGATTTTACCAGTGCTCCTGTTATATAATTAGATGACCTGACATCTGGCTAAACAAACAACACACTGCATGTGATTTAAACACTGATCAAATAGCATAAAATAATAAATAACACAACAGCACTGGAAAAGATCATTTTCTTGTGATAAATAACGCTGTTTCTTTTCCCTGGACAAAAATACTTTAATCTAAAAAATATAACTATCATTAACTCCTTCTCTTCCTTCCTCACCATCCCACATATACATAAGCATGTTGGCTCCTAGAAGATCATTTGGGAAGCAACTGAACTAACCTTTTAAAATGAGGTAACAGCCTACAAATGGGCCATTAACTATGTGCATAAAGTGCTCTGCCTCCTGTAATTAAAACCTAGAATAAGAAAACTCCCACTTAATTCAGTCGGAATCCTGCCTGCACTAACAGTCTAGAATGAGGCGATTGTTAT
The DNA here is from genome assembly GCA_013400115.1 of Rhinopomastus cyanomelas. Taxonomy (NCBI): domain Eukaryota; kingdom Metazoa; phylum Chordata; class Aves; order Bucerotiformes; family Rhinopomastidae; genus Rhinopomastus; species Rhinopomastus cyanomelas. Next base: position 187,936 of record VXBP01001817.1, on the reverse strand, counting down.
TCGGGAGAATTTTGACACTCAGAGAATATTTGAAATCCCATTCTATTTTAGCTGTCCTTTCTGAGTAACCTCTTAAGAAAACTGGTAGGACTGGAATACAGATTTTAGAGAAGAAAGATGTGTCCCAATCCTTAATCAACAGTACTTCTGCTGAATGACATTATTTGTTTTCCTCAAGTAACCACAATACTTACACATTTTTATTTGGAGTCTGGAAAGTTTACTGTTAATATCTTTTGTATTTATTTTTCTAATGTAGTTTACTGTAGGTGTATTGCACTTACACCCCTATCTGTAAAAACCACTGAAGTGGAATAAATAGAGTTAGTTATTAACATCTGCTACTTTACTAGAAATAGGCGAAGTGGGTTGGTTATAAGATTTCCATTACTTGCAGCAGCCAGTGCTCCAAAACCTCTAAGAACAGCTTCTTCTATTTGGCCTAAACTTTCAGGTTGCTAGACAGAGGTACGTGTTAACTCAAACCACATCAGACATTTGTTGATCTCGTCTCATGAAGGAATTAAAACCGAAGAGCCAGAAGTGTGTCACGAGCCCTCCTGTAAGTGCAGATCATGTGGAATCTAACAAACCTTCCGGGATCTGAGCTAGTCCTGCATAGAGAAGAGAAAACCAGAGCACTTTCCAAGCTCTTGTTTGTTCAGCCTTCTGAATAGTTAGAAAATCCATTTCACGCATCTTTATATCTGACTTCTGTTTGTCTGCTCAAGGGTGTAAAAAACAAACCCAAAGAAAACAGAGCAATGCGAAATTGCTTCCAGATAGTTTTTCCTTCATTTTTTGAAGAAGGAGCATCTCTTTTGTTCCAATCGACTCTGAGTTCATTACAAGTATTTCAAATAGATAGATCAACCTTCATTTTAATCCTGGAGCCACACCAGCTTAGAGCTAGGGTATTAGTGCTCAGTTTTGGATCTCCAGTCACATGTGTCCATCTTGCATTTCTGTCCTTGAAGAGATGACTTTTCTACTCAGTCTTTTTCATTTTTAACTGGACTCCTAACTGATGTGCAGATCTCAGTTATATATTTATGCAGCACAGGCACATCTTTTGGAAAAAAGACCTTGGCACTTGGAAAAATCCCATCAATGACTGTCTCGTGATGGAGGAAATACTTCAAAAATGCATCATTAAAGAAAAATGTCAGAGCAGATTACAAAAAATTCCCCAGTGGCTTCTGTCAAGAAAGGGAGGAGCCTTGCTAAGCTTTACTCATAGTCAATCAGTTCCTGAAGTCCTGAGCAAAGATTTACTCAAGCTCTGACTAGTTTTTTGTTAGTTCCTGTGGAACTCACTGATATTTGGCTGCTGAGATTCAGTGCCCTTAATAGAAAAGGATACACTGGCTGGACATTAAACTGACGTCTAAGGACAGAGTGCCGATGACATTATTATGCAGCTATTTACAGCTTGGGCAATTCCTTCTCTACAACGTAGGAAGGTTTTACTCTCCTGAAAAGGAATTAAGGAAAGAAAACTATCTGCAGTGGAGATAAGCATTGATCTGAATTGAATTACCTTACAGCTAAATAATAATTTCTGTGGGCGAAAACATGACAGTCAGCACAGGAAAGGATGCAGAAGCTTCTATATTCCAGCGTGTCTCTTTTCGGAACAGCGCTGGCATTTCTGTAAATAGCTGTGTCTTCAGCTGAGCCGTACAGGATATCGTAAATGGAAACACTTCCTAAAGAACACAATGCCTGCACAGGTGCAGTGAGCCTGCAGGACAGTGTGAAGAGTTAGTCTGTGACACTCATCCTCACAAATATATGAGTCTCTTGATCCCTGTGGCCACAAGAAACCTTTTCCCGTAGCATCGAATACTCCAACATGCGAAGAATGTTTTCAAACAGGATGACAAGGCTGCATCCTGCACAGATTTGAAAGGAATTGATTGCAAAGAACAGGCAATAGTCCATAATATCCTTCCTGCTCAGTTGGCCCTCCTACTGCTGCTGATCTCAATATGGGAAGTCCCAAATAAATAGGAGCTTTAAACTTCCCCCTTTGCACTCCATTCCTATTTGGCATCTAAACCCCTATTCTTTGCTATCCAATGGGGAGACAAATGGGTCATCAATTAGCTCATGGTAGGTTTGAATCAAGGAATGTGACTACGTGAGATTGCAGCATAATTAGGTCACCCTGGGCTAACAGCTGCTACAAACGAACCTTACCCCATTGTTTTTCAAGGATCTTTTCCTCTTTCCAGTAGAACACAGGTATCCCTGGTTTCTGATAGATGTGGCCTACTTATCCGGGCTGTGTCTAGGCCGTGGGCAGATGCCTGCTCTGGTATGCATCCCAGACTCCTCACAGCTCCATCAAGATCTTGCCCTGAGCACCTCACAGCTCAATTTCCATGTTGCTTTCTGCAGAAACCTGGGCAGGGAAGAGAAAGTTCAGGTCTGGCTTTCCTTCCACTCTGCATGTGGGAAGTAGCTGGGCTGCCCAGACCCAGGAGATTGGAAGTTTTTCTGAATCCATCAATTTAAACAGGCCTTAGGCTGATTCTACAATGACAGTTTGGCTCTCTAGATCCAAAACACACCTCACCCTTGCTTGCTCATGTCAAAATTCTTTCCACAGCATCTTTATAGTGATTTTGGACCTTTTAGAAGACATATGCTTCTAGTAATTAGCCTTTCACTCCCTTCATGGTCGTTACTTGCAGATAGGAGCAGGTTGGTGAGTGGGAGATGGTGGGAAGGCAGGAACTGTGTGTTTTTTGTGTGCCACTTGAGGATGGTGTGCATACCCAGGGTGTTTTGAGCGGGACAGGACTTCCCTTTGGGTGCTGGTATCCTTCTGGCCATGGGGTTAGCAGCTGCTAGGAGTGAAGGGATGGATTTGCTAAGGAGAGGGAGTGTGGGCTTGGCAGAAACTCACCATCTCATTGGCCACTGGAAGGCCCTGCTGAGGGCAGCTTGAAAGGAAAGCAGAGGCCGGATTAAATCTGTGGCTGAAAATGTATGTGTTTTCTCTTAACTTTCTCTTCAGATATCCAATAGTCGTGTAACTTCCTGTCAAGGCTGTTTGTTCTTCCTCACAGCTCATCCATGTCCCACATTTTCACTCAGTTTGTTTTCCAAGATTCAAATGAGAATCTCACATGATGTTGTGGGACAAGTGACTCCAACAGTAACCGTGACTTTTGCTGACATGCTTTTCACCCGCAGCCAAAAGGTGACTATTAGTATTCATTTCCATAATGTAGATCTCATAAAGAAAACAGCATAATCAAATAATGCACCGTGTTGTATTGCTTAGCTAATGGAAGAGGAAGGCTGAGATAATTTACCACTTCATCATCCCTCAGATTAAAAGCCTGCTTCTTGAGGCCTCTACACAGAGGTCTTATCTATTGCTATCACACTAAGAAAGAACAAGGAATGCTGACAGGCCAAATCCTGATAAAACTCTGAGCTTCTAAGGAGAAGATTTTTCTTTCATTAAATGTGGTGCAAATCAGAATGAAAAAAATGTTGTTGCTTTGATTAATTGGAGGGGTGAACTGGATCAGGGCTGATGAGTCATTGCAGGAGCCTGCTAGGATGCTGCTCAAGCTGATTATTGAGATCCATGGGTGCACGTTTCATGGTCCAAATATCCAAAATTAATAGGGAGGGATTCAACATTCTGCATCGTCTTACTGGGTGGAGAATGTTTTCTCCAAGGGAGAGAGGCATGGTAGCCAAACTCCCTGTAGCACCAGATAGTACACACAGCAGTATGGAAACACAGTAATATCTGATGTGTTTGACTTTCTGCCTAGGTTCCTTGTTTGAGCAGTCCAAATACAACAATGCTGTACTGAGCAAGACCCAGTACTAGAAGCAGTCTTGAATGTTCTCCTACTCATTTTTTTGCCATTTTTGCCTCTAACCTACACTGAAAGAGCAAGTGAACATCCTGAGACCGGCAGCCAGCCAAAAGCCTAGGGACTTCTCACCTACAAGAGTTCCTGGCGGAGCACAGAGCAGAGCATGTGCAAAAGGTGTGAGCTATTGTTACTGTCTGTAATCTGGAAACATTTGGAGCCAGGTCTGCAGTGCTCTGCAAAGGGCTCTGCCTCCAAAATCCAATTCACTCTGCTGGCAACATACCACACTTTTGGTCAAAGTACTGAACATTGTTTTTCCTTTCAAACACTGCATTTTTGAAACATTCTGTATTTTTGGGCACATGTCTTATAAGGTGTTTTGTTTTCATTGTGAACGTGTACCGAGAGAATTTTTTCGTGTCATATCCTGTTCCCCCTAAAGTTCACTTGAATCCTAATAAAGAAAAGCTCTAGCTGTGTGTCTTCAGAAGACTTTTCTGACCTGAGCAAGACAAAAAAGTGATCTGTAATCACAGGAAATTATGCAGGGACTCCGAACTGAGTTTGATTCAGCACTAGCCATTAATATATAGTATAGCTGGCATTAGTCAGGAGGAAAACATGCTTCTGCAGAAGGACTTTTAAATTTCATATTTAGACCCTTTCCAACTGCAATAGCACACGCTAACAGCAGTGAATGAGACAGCAAATCTGCCATTCCTGGACTGTCCCCCAGTGGTTTGCTTTCTGTTTCCAAGCATGTGCCTTCTTTCTGCCTGAAATCTTGCCTGAGCAAATATGACCCACTTTCTATATTTGCCTGGGATTTGCAGCATTCTAGTTTTTGATGAAAGATCAGAAGCTGGCGTGTATATGCCCTGTACTGACATTTGAGCTGAGTGTTTTGAACCTGGCTTGCATACAGAGGTTGAAGGCAACCATGGAGTGTGGGCACACGGTATGGCTGTGTACCTCACTCATACCATGCCTTGTGCTTTAGCAGTCATAGGATATACCCAGGTGCCTTATACAGCCACCCTGGACCTGCGCAGTCAGTGTGACACTTGTTGAAAGAACCAGCTTTACTTAGTAGTAGGGCTGGTGTTGCAGAAGTACTCTGTGGAGAAGCAGTATGTTGAGGAAATCCCAAAGGTATGTGCAGCACCGCTGCACAGAGAGGAAGCATCTCCAGCAGAGTCACACTGGTCCTATCCTCAATGGCATGAAAGTAGCTACTGAATCCATTTTAATCCTGTGCTTTCAGTTAGCCTTGGCCAACTTGAGTGTTTTCTCAAAGACAAGCTCTCAGTGGAGACATTCTCATTTCTCACTTGCCCCAGCTCTAGGGTTTTTCAGGACAACCAGAGATTTTGGTGACTGCTGCATACTGTGGCTTTGGAATATTTGTGAAAACCCACGAGGCCTTCACAGTATCACAGTATTACTAAGGTTGGAAGAGACCTCATAGATTCAATTATATATGGGATTTCAAAGAAATCCCAGAGCGGTCCTGTGACAAGATCATTCATGCTGTGGCCTGCCAAGCACACACATGAATGTATGACCCTCTGAAGTGTAGCTGAAACACCAAGGTATAGTTTAAAGTGACTCATTTTAATTGGAATTCAGAACAAGAAGGCATTCCATTTTTAGATTGAAGGCATTATATCAGCACCACTAAGACTACAAATAAAGCCTTAGATCATTGTGCAACAGTAATAATAGTCCAAGAAAAACTCTGTGTTACTAGAAGAATGTTAACTTGTGGAAGGAAAGATAAATATTTCTGACACTCACATAATAATTTTAGCTGTATCTGAATTATTTCTTTTTTACTAGTTTATCTTTTACCTTTGGTAATTAGAAGTTATGGTTCTTGCCCTGAGGAACTCCAGTTTCCATTTAGCTTTAATTTCAGTGCATGAATGGAATGCAGGCCTCTATGCAAAATGCACATGCCTCTCTGTGGCTTTCTCATTGCGGAGAATGTCCTCTGGTGCTTGGTGAGCTACAGTTTAAAATAAAAAAGTCTTGCATTTTAGGTTGTGCAATGTTCTTCCCTCAGAGATGTATAGAATAGATTTGTACATAGATAGGGCTCCTGCTATCATTTTCATAAATGTTTGTCAAATATATGTTTACATTCTAGTCATTGTTTTGTTTACGCTCATTACATGCATTTGCTTTGTTAACACTTTTATTCAGAATTCTCAGTCAATAGGAAGTTCCCTATCCATTCTTTCCCAGAAATAATGTAATGTAGGAACAAAGAGAAACACTAAAACTCATAAGTGCCAAGTCCTAAGGAATTAAGTCAGTTTATTTGAGTGAAATGTTTTACTTAAAATAATTTTTGCATTTATAATACATCAGAACCCTTCCCAATGAAACCACTTTGGGATCTGTGAATGGAGTCAGAGTAACAGAGACATCATACCAATTTAAATTTTATCAGAAGCTGCTTGACCATTCAATCGTACAGTTCATGCATCCAAAAATCATAGAATCATACAATGGCCAGGGTTGGTAGGGATCTTAAAGATCCAGTTCCAACTCCCCTGCAGAGGCAGAGACACCTTCACTAGATCAGGTTACTCATGGCCCTGTTCAGCCTGGCCTTGAACACTTCCAGGAATGACACAGCCACCACTTCCTTGGGCAACCTGTTCAGCATCTCACCACTGTCTCAGGAAGGAATTTGTGCCTCATGTCCAACCTCTATCTCTCCTCATCAAGTCTGTAACCCTTTCCTCTTGTCCTCTTGCAGCCATATCAAAAGCCCTCCCCCAGCTTTCTTGTAGCCCCTTTCAGATACTGGAAAGCTTCTCTAAGGTCACCTGGGAGCCTCCTCTTCTCCATGCTTAACAACAACTTGCTCAGCCTGTCCTCATAGGGGAGGTGATCCAGCCCTCTGATCATTTTAAATGGTAGTATAGTTTCCCTCCAAACCACAGGATTTTAAGTAATACAGATACTGTTGCTGTTTTTATGTCTTGATGTCAGATATACTTTGTGTGACTAGTCTGTATTGTACCTTGCTCTAAAACCAGCACAAGATCTCATTTATAGAATAGAATCATAGAATCATCATCAAGGTTGGAAAATACCTTCAAGCTCATCAACTATCCATTCTACAACCCCGAACCACTAAACCATCTCCTCAAACACCATGTCTGCTGGTTTGTTGAACTTCTCCAGGGACAGCAACTCCACCCTCTCCCTGGGCAGCCTGCTCCAAGGCCTCCCCACTCTTTCTGTGAAGAAGTTTTTCCTAAGATCCAATCTGAACCTCTACTGGCACAACTTGACTCCATTTCCTCTTGCCCATTTCTCTCATTTTCATAGTTTCTTGAAGCTCCCATGGTTTACTAATCACAATGGTGTCTTTTCATACATACATGTGTCAGTGGTAGCCACTATGAAGATTTAATGCTGTTTAAATGTAAGTTAGGTACTGCATATCTTCCTTTAACCTTGCCAGTCTTAGCATTTTGCAAAATAGCAGTGAAGCTTTGAGGTTAGCCCACAAATCACAGTATTAAAAAGTAGATGTTCTATTCCTTTTATTTTTGTCTTTATAACTTGTTTAATAGTACCATGTGATCATACTTTTTGCAGCACAGAATTACAGGAACAAAGTTTTTAAAATGAAACTTGGCAAATATGATAAGTCTTAGAGTGAGAGGTCATGCTGACAGCTTTTGCTGCCATTGTAACATCATTTACCAGTTTCCTGTTTTCCTCCTCTGCCAGTTATATAAAGCGTGATGTAGGGAGAAGGATGTGGCACTCTGGCTACAAAGGGCTTGAGAGACTGTTACAAAATCAGTGTCTTGTGTGGAAAAGAGAAGCTTGTCCTTTTGAGCACAGATCCTACTTTTGAGCATGCTTTTAAAAACATGATGAGGAAATCTAAATGAAGAGGGGGAAAAAAGGATTGAAAAGCAAAAAAAACTTACCTTAAATTTCCACCTAGATTTGCACTTAAATAATTCAAATCTGGGCTTAAATACTCCACTTTCCCTTATGGGAATACAGATGTAAGTGAGGTTTATGGTCATATTGAGAAATCCCTTCTGTTTGCAATAGATTTCTTCTTTCCTGAATCTGGACCCTGTACATATATTATTAAAACCCTTTAAACGAATAACCTGTTTTTACACACACGCACACACACACATATGTGTTTCAAAGGGTTTTGAACAGCAGTACCAGACTGTAATCCTTTGCAGTTGGGGCCTTGTATGTACTGAAATGAGCATTCATGAGCCAGAGCACCTTAAAAACTCCCAAACCAAACTTCGCACCTCTGGAGCAAGGTGTCTTCAATCTATACGTCCTAATAGAGTCAACTCAGTGTTTCTTATCGCTGATAATAGGCAAAGCATGTCTTCTACCTGAAGCCGTCAAATAATGTCTCTCCGCAGGATAAATGAGCTTCCGAAGTGTCTGCGATAACTGCAGCAATGCAATTATTCCCATATTTGAACCAGATCTTTTCAGCGTTGTTTGGATAAATGTTTCAAGTTGCTGCTGCTGTCTTTCCCACTCTGCCCACCCCAGATTCATGCCTCCACTTCTGGGTGGGGGCCTTCTTTTGTGCCAGTATCATTATTTTTCAGCCAGACCTGATCTCCAGTTCACCCTGTGGTTGCCCAGTTGCTTATATTGGCACCAAGTAGGAGATAATCTGGGCAAGGGCACAGACAACTTCCTCCAGGGCAAGATTACTTTCTTTGGCAGCAGCTGAAGTTTGTCCAGCTACCACCTCAGATGCCAGTGTGCTGCATGAGACAGACTCAGTGAAAGGCAAAAGTACAAAACAGCTTGTCCATCAGATTTCTTCTCTGTTGAGAAGTCCTTCAAGGAACCATGGGGGTTGACTGTTACTGATTTGGAGAGGATTCTACTGGTGCTAGTGTGCATGCTTCAACCCTCATGTTAGATCTAAACTTGCAATCCCACCAACAGCTAAACCATCCCCAAAACTCCAAACAGGACTCTTTTGTCTAATCAAATCAGAATGAAAATACTGTTAAAATATTAAAATCAAATTAAACAGTTATGTGAACTGTTAGAAATTGAAGGCTGAGTCATATCCTGCTGTTGAGGAAAATACTGATAGTAACATTCATCATTTTTTTATTCAAAGCACACTTTATTGTTGACCAATTAGTTAGGGATTATTAATTGTCTACTTATTTATTCTCTCTGACATAAGAGTGTTCTCAATTTTCTGCATGGAGCAATTGGGGTGTATCAGGTTTACCTGACACCAGATTCTGATCCAATGATGTGGTGAAGATCAGACTTCAGATTTCTGAGCACAACACATTTGAGTAACCAACTGTTACTGAATCTTAATTGTAGCTATCTGGTCTTGAGGTCTGCAGCCTGGATCTTTGCAGAGGCTGTATGGTCACTTCCACCAAGAGAAAGCGGAGATAAATTGCTTTCAAGCCAGAAGCATTTTACAATCATTGTGCACTTCCCTACAAGTGGTGTGTGTCTCTGGACCTGAATCTGTGTTCTGTAGTCTAAGGCTGTGGTGTCATCCTGCACCCCACATGATACCTTGCATTGCTCCAGTTGTTAAACTGTGGAAGAGAAGGAGTATGACAGCAACACACACATCTCTGCAGCAAAATCTTACCTCTGTAGTTCTGAAATTATGACAACACACCCCAGAAATGCAACAGCTTTGCAGGTACTGTGGGGAACCAGTGGCAAGGGCAGCCAGAGCCCTTCTCATTGTTCAGACAAACCTCCAGCTCAGGTCTCTTACACCAAGTAGATGATATTTCACAGGAGCCATCTCAAAGGCTGTAAATGTTAATTTTTTGCCTTTCTTTTGCTCTCAACTTTACTGCTAGGCTACTTTGATCCTTTGATTCACATTACACCTTGGAGTCCTTTCTGTAGGATACATCCAGCACACCAGTAATGTCTGTGGTGCTAGGACAGCCTGTACACATCTGCAGGCAGAACTACAGAACTGAGTGCTAGCAGAAGCCATGTTTCACATTCATGTTCATGTGGACTTTCCCTCTGGCCAGAGGCACAACTCTGAAGAACTGCCACACTGCTTGTTCCCCATTCTGAACAGATACACACAGCCCAGCAGCTGTAGCTGGCCTGAGTAAACAATTAAGTGCAGTAGAACTGCTGCAGTTTAAACCACTAGAATACAACCCCAGTAAAAGCAATTATTTCAACGCTTCTGCTGTTTACTTTCCAGGTTTTGGATGCCTCAGAGATTACGCTTGACCAAAGCCTTTCTCCAAGGAATGCAAACCTGGGCCAGAAAGGATGTCCCTGCTTTACTGCCTGTGGCTGTGGCTAAGGTAAGGACAGGCATTGGAGGAAAAGGGAACAGGTTCAGAGGGAAATAGCAAATGTGAAGCTGCCCTCCCCTCTCAGCTCTGACCGCTCAGCATTTTTCACTGCATTTGGCCCCTCACAAAGCAGGAACCTCTGACTGAATCACTGAGCAGCTTTATTTGACAACACTCAGTCTCTCTCTTTAGGAAACAAGATTAGTGGGTCCTAAATGCTTCCTAGTGTCTTTCATCTTTGCTCTATCTAATTAATGATAATTTCCATTACGGTATTGCTAAAATACTGGTGGAGCCTGGCTGGAGATTACATAGCACTTTGTAGTATCAGCAGTAAATCAGGCAGAGGCTGTGCAGCACCTAAAATGTGCATTAATATGCATTTCCTGAGACCTGTGAAGAGTTGGATTTTATCCAGAAGTGCATTAGGACCCCTAAGATTGCATAACACTGTAAGTCACTCACCTATCATGATACCTGGTTGCCTGGAAATCCTTTTCCTTTACTACATAACATTGTTTTGGTTTTGTAGACAAATAAGTCTGACACACATTAACCTGTAACCTTTGCCTTTCGGATAGTTTTCAAGAGTAGTTTTTGCTAAAGAGCAGAACTTACAGGTACAATAAATGTGCTGAGACAAATGAAGAGGGAGTAGAATCATCTGTGGGAGGATCACAATCATCTTTTGAATGCAGTATTGTACTTGAGATGGAACAGAAGAACACACGTTAAAGCTAAAAGGTACACTCAGCTTCACTGCAACTGATACAGCATCATTGAATCAATGGAAATAATACTAGTCTCCATTTTAGAGATACTGGCTTCCAATAAGAAAGGTTTATTCGTTATTTTCAGGGTAGTGTTAGACCACTTGGTTGTATGACTTAAGATGAATCATTCAGCCAGCATCATTGCCCAAATTACTGAGAAGTCTTTCATATGGAATATATGGCCGCTTGTACAGTCCACACTTGCGTATGTACTCACAGAAGTGCAGCTGGGGTTTGGAGGTCAAGTTCTAAAGATGTGTTCTCAATGCTCTAAAAGCTAAACCTATCTGGCTCTGTAGCTCCTGTAGCCACTATGCTCTATTGTCTAGTCACCTCCAGTGGTGGAAAGCAGTTATGACATAGGATTTTTTTGGCTTGGCAATATTTTGTTATCACTTCCTACTGATTACCTAGAGATCTGATCAACCATGGCAGTTCTCACAGATTTTGTCTCTGGTGTTCTGAACAGTATCTCTCTGACGGCAATACTTGCAACCCAGTACAGTTCATAACTTGGCTCAGATTGCTGTTGTAACTCTCAGTTGCGGTACTGGCTTGTTTTCTCTGTATCTGTCATTACTGTCAAAGATCAGAAAAGCTCTCAGTAAGTCTTTATAGCTAAAATACAGCGTCTTCTAAAATCCGTTCAAGGAAGAAAACCTCAGACAAATATGCCCTTCATACCAAACTTCCCTGTGTTTTTACCTGAGTTATTACACAAGTTAGAAAATGAGAACCCATTAGAACACACACATATGCATTTGAGAAAAATTACTCATTGAACTTTCTCCAGAGATATTTTTCACTATATAGGAAAATAAGTTCACTTTTTCAATAACATTTAAGAGCTTCAAGATGACAGTTGCATTTTATATAACCTGTGTTTTTTAGTTTGAAATCCTTCTCCCTTGTAATGAAATGCAGTAGCTGGCACTTCTACTGAAAAATTCATTAAATGTTTCCAGATTTGCTCCCAGCTTGTCTGGTGTTTGTGCCTGACAGAATACAGTGCATCTTTGTGTGTTATTAATGAGCTGAGCTGCTGGACATGACCATGCCTTTTGCCACTGAAGAATTTTCTTAGAAACATGCACTATAAAATGGACAGATACAGCGACTTTCAGAGATCCAGACGGCTATTTTTGACAGAACAGTTAAGTCACCTTCAATAGGCAAAAGCAGAAATAGAGATTTTTCTTCCTTTCAAAGCATAAATTGAATATTTTAAAAAATTTTAGGCATTTTCGCAGTTGCAGAATTGGGAGGAATGTTGGAGGCTGTTAGGCTGTAGGTCTGGTCTTTGGCCTGTACAAGTCCTCCCGTTCTTTTGACTCAAAGGTGAAGGATAACCGTATGAGCACTGCTGATGCTGAACTACATAGTAGAGTTGCCAGATGTGGGTGGTGCAGACAAATCACTGTCAAGCATTAAAGGTGCCTTTCCAGCAGGGCTGCAGGCTCCGGACTGGGAAATGTGCCATTCCCAACGGCACTAGAAGCAGTGTGCAACACTGCTATGTCCCCCAAGCACTCTGGAGATGTCCTAAGACCTTCAGGTTGAGTGCTGAAATACAGCATTTTGGTATTAGGAACCTTCACTGCCCTGGCACCCAGGAATCCTCAAGCAGAGTAGCACAGATTAGTCTCTGAGGTTCAACTGAGACATCTCTGCCCTTCATGGCAGTCTCAGCAAAGGCTGTGGAGCAGAAGAGCAGCTGTGTATGGCCCTGCACCCAGCAGGCAGCAGCTGGTGGAGCTAAACATGTCTTCTGAGATGAAAGCAGCATGGAAAACTGTCAAGGAACTGTCAACCCTTGCAGATACTTACACTGCAGGGACATATTTGGGGAAATCTACCAGATATTGTCATTCCTGGTGCAGAAATAAACATGTGCCTTGGTCTCAGTTGCAATATATCATTAATGTGCTAAGCTGCTGTGAGCAAGGAGTTACTGCTGAGCCAGTGAGCTGTTAGGGAGGTAATGACATCCTTTCCTTTGTCCTGTCTTCCCAGTGGGAGGGCCAGGTCTGGTGGACAGGCACAGAGAAATTTTCTGAAATTAATTTAAATGTGTCAAATGAAACCACGTCCTAAATGACAACAGGAAGGTCTCATGAAGCTGAATATTTTGTTGGCAGCGTTTCTGGCTTCCTTTATTTCAGAATGACCAGGATAAAAACAGACACTGGCAGACAATTTGTTCCCCTGAATCTCTTCGTTATCAAGTTTAATACGGTAAATTATAATGCAGGAGTCACTCATTTAAACTCTTTATCACATTCACCAAATTTAAGTATTTAACCACCACCAGTCTAAATTCTTTCCAGTGTGCTCCTTCCCCACCTTTCCATTAGGTCCCATGCAAAACCTACCCTCTTGCCTTGAGGCCTCTATGTTTTGAATTATGAGAAGTGGTGTTCAGTTCTTTGGCAATGAGGAAGTCTCCTTCAACTTAGTACTGGATGAAAATTTACAGTGACCTTAGCCTTGACCAGGTCACAAAGATGAAAGTCATACAAAGATAGGAGGTCATGCCCTAGGAGTTTCAGTGTTAATTTAGTGTGAAGGGCTGGGGATCTGACCAACATCGACTTGAGTTTCCTGACTGCTTGGCAGAAGTGAATGTCTCAAAATGATTTTGTGCATAGTGGCTGCAGTCTCACATCTTGGAATGAAGCACAAAGAAATAAAAAAGAAAGCAGCAGTGGCTGAATAAAGAACATGACAGGATACGGAAATGTGGATTTTTTTAAAGTAAAAGGAGTTTGAAGAAAGTTCTAACGTAATGTCTGCAGTGGAGGGAACACCATGTGTTCGATGATACCAACCAGACTTCCTAACATGCTGCGTGTTCCTCAGCACCATCTACTGGCCCTTTCCTTACCCACCTCTCGGGCATTGCAGCGCCTACAGCCCTTCAGACAAGGTCAGTAACAAAGAAAACAATCGTCCAGGAGACCGTCCCTACATAATGAACCTGAAGGCTAGCCTCGTGATCAAATACATTTGGGTCTTTACAAGAAACACAGTAAAAACCAGTCAGCTTAGAAGCTTTGGAACCCAACTAACAGTCGTACATGTCCCCTAACAAAAACATTATAGGGGCCAGAGGCAGAAAAACAACTCAGGGCAAGACAAACTTCATGAGGTGATGAAAACACAATATGAGGTTATCTGAGCAGGGAAAAAAAAATCTACAGGAAATGTAAGCAAATATTAACCTTGAAAAGAGCTTTTGGAAGCAGGCACTGGGAACAGATTTGATTTCCTGAGACCAATGCCTCAAGAATGTCATTCCTGGACAGGCTTGGCCTGTTAACAGTCAAATTCTGCAGTGCTCCTGCTTAAATATAAAAATGGCTACGAAGCAGCGATGGCTGTGCCTCCTGAGGAGACTTTTGAGGCCTGAGTCCTCAGACTGGAGCAGCTCTACATACTCCTTCAGCATGACGGACCTGGTGCCATGTTTATTGACAGCCCCCACTGTCTTTGGAAACAGTGACACGGAAACAAAAAGCAAAAACAAAATGTGGAGTGTGTCCTGGAGACACTGGAAATGAGTACACCTCTCCAGCATCTAAAGTACTTAGTTATTTGCTGCAGTGGAGGAACCTTTGCCTCTCTTTCTGCCCGCAGAGTAAACCCAAACTGAAGCACAGCCACTGAGAGAGCCCTCAAATATACTCAGTTGAATAGTGCTCACCATCAATTTTCAGTGTTCGTTTAATTGACAGAAGATGGTGTCCCAAAGGCATTCCAGAGAGCCATGAATAAGCTGTTCCTGATGTTTCTGAACATGAAATAAAAGCAGAGGAAAAATTGGCATAACACAACATGCTACTGACATATTGGGAGACTCACGAAGCCTGTCCAAATTTGTCTGTTTATCTACAGCTTTGTCTTCACAGATGTGTAACAGTTCAGAAGAGCAGTACAGAGAGAAAAGTATATTCTCCTAAGTGTGCAAGTTGACCCTAAAGTCAGTAAAGATCCATTGATAAGAGGTTTCTAAAAAACCCACTCTATTCACAATCCTTTATTATTAAAGACTTTACAGTGAACATTATACTGAATTGCCACATCAGCCAAGTGTTGACAGCATGAAACGTTTGCAGTATCAGTTTTCACTATCTATTTTGACAGCCTTCTGAAACACCTTCTGAAACACCTTCCAAGAGATGTTTCAAAGCTGGCAGCTTGGCCTCATAAGCACAACATTTAACACTCATTTAGCATCAGTTTTTTCTTATGTAATTGCCGCACACGCAGATGCTTCCTTAAAGACAGGATGTGTCCGTTAATAGCTGTAGCTCAGGATTCCACCAATGCCGATGGTGTTCCCTGTGACATCTCCAGGGCTGTGAGTTTTGTACACCTTTTTTGGAAGATGTTATTTCCAAAGGAAATACAAGAGACTGACACAGCTTCCAAAGTTAGTGACTCTAGCTCTGACACAAATGGCCCTATGTGTGGGCAACAGTTGAATACAGGAGCTAGTGGATGAGCAGACCATGAAGAAAGCAGAACTGGGTGACAGGTGAGGTTAAGGAGAAGATTTGCAATGGCAAATGCTGGGAACATTCTTTGAAAAGGGAAATAAAGACTAGACAAAGGCAGACTAAGTAAAAATAAAAATTATGTAAAATTGCCCCCCAAAGTTATTGCTAGAGATCGAGTTGTTAACAACTTATATACTTCTTTTAAAGGGCTAAAAGAAAGCTCTGAGATGTGCTTTGGGGATTAAAATCCTTCAACAGGCTCCTCCATTGCAGTGCCATTTTTGATGTTTCCGAATTTAGTCAATTTTGCAACTATGAGCTGGGAAAGTTGCTACTGTATTTAATTGAAAATCAGAAGTTGGCAACGTCTTATTCCAGATGGCTTTTAGACAGATCCTGGAACCTGAATAGCATTTAGTGAACATATGGGAAAGTGAGTTGCTTATAGATTTCTCTAGACATTGGTAGATAGCATCACATCTGTGGCAAAATGTCTTGTTCCCATTCATAAGAAATGAAAGCCTCGACAAGTGTTTGTCTTGGGTTACAGAGGAGAATGTGCACCAAAACATTTCCTAGTAGCACCTGTAGCTGAGGTAGAATAAGTCCTACAACTTAGGGATAGAAACATAAAGTGATGAGACCCCACAAAAGCTCCACAGAACTGGGTCTATTTAGTCTGGAGAAGAGAAGGCTGAGAGGCATCTCATTAATGTCTGTAAATGTATGAGGGATGGGTGTCAAGAGGAAGGAATCAGTGTCTTTTCAGTGCCATGTGATAGGACAGGGGGCAACGAGTACAAGCTGGAACACAGGAGGTTTCACCTCAACATCAGGGAAAATTTCTTTACTGTGAGGGTGACAGAGACCTAGCACAGACTGCCCAGACAGGTTGTGGAGTCTCCTTCTCTGGAGACTTTCCATCTGGATACAGTCATATGTGACCTGATCTAAGTGATCCTGCTCTGGCAGGAGGGTTGGACTAAATGATCTCTAGGGGTCCCTTCCAAGCTGCTATGATTCTGTGTATTTGTTCTGCATGCAAGTGCAGAGTAGCAAACTTAAGAATGGAATTAAAAAGCAGTAATAGTTATCTCCCACATGCACATGTGAGGGACAGGATTTTTCCATGCATATCAACAAACTTATCCAAGAACTACAATAAAAGAATGTAACTTCCTGATAATAAGGCAAAAAATTCATGGCAAGGAGCCTTTATAAATGATCCAGTGCTGAGACTCCTACATTCAGTTTGCGTGGGGACATCTGTGCACCCAGAGCATGCACGTGCAGAAGGGCAGGGGAATTATACTGGATGGTCTTTCAACGTCCCTTCCAATCCCTAATGTTCTGTGATTCTGCGAATCTGTGAAAAGGACTCACAGGCAGTTTTTGCCCCATGCTAGGGGCTCAGTCATAGCAGGGTCTCCCCACCTCCTCAGCTGGCCTGAAGTAAGACCTGCATGGAGGTATTTGCCACAGTAATTAACTGTGATCCGCAGCCACTGGGGTGTAGGTATGAGATCCCGATCCAGATCCTGTTTCAGAGGAACTCACATACTGTCAGTGGTGAACATACCCCAGCTCTAGCTAGAGCTACTTCCAGTGCTGAACTGGTAACTGAAAAGGTGGATGAGGAACCATAAGAGAAGATTTTGCTGCTAGGTAGGGCCTTACAGCTCAGTAATCAAATCACACTGCTTTAACAGTGAAGTAACCATGCTAGTAGCTGTATCCTGTATCACTTCAATGCTGTTTTACATGTAAAATAGCTGATGACTCTCCAGAGGAAACAAGAAGAAACAACATCCAGGTGCCTGTTTGCAGAAGCCCAGCAAAGTTCAAATTTCTGAGTAATTCAACTACACTGTCTTGCTGCCAGATACCTGAACACTGCTCGGAGGTGCAGGGTAATTACAGGAGCATCCTAGTGACACACATGTTGCTGCAGTTCGACAGGATATAGGAGCAACTGGGACAGTTTTCTAGTAAGCGGTATTAATAAGGGAGTGTCTGAGATTCTTTTGGGACTGCATGAAAACCCTGTCTTTGGGAAGAAAGTGAAGTTGGAAAGTTGTATTTTAAGTGATGGGTAAAGGGCTAAGTCTGGATGACTTGTATTCTATAATCTTTACAAGACGAAATTCAATGAACTAGTATTCACTGAGTTTTAACTGGCAATTTGGTTGTTCAACACAGCAATACATCCTTCTGCAGGTCTGCCTGTCAGTTTGCAACAGGCCCACATACCCTCCTGCTTCAAGGCAAGGGAGCCCACAAGAATGCTGTCTGGGTCTCTGCAGGGAAAGGGCAGTCAATCAGATGTGTACATAATGCCCACCGCAATCGACAGTGCTATCAAGTGTGGTTTTATGAAGCTGAAAAACATTCAGTAGCATCGATTCTGCATTTTAATGAATGGATCATTTTTCCCCAGAGGACTGTTCAGAGTCACAAAGAAAATTGAGTTTCTCACAGTCATTGCAACCATGCAGTGATATATAATTTAGTCACAGTAAACAATGCTGGCAAGTCTCTCCTGAATAGGGCAGATACAGTAGAACTATAAAATAGGTTACCTAAGGGGAGTTTTGTGTCTTGAAATTGTTTATCTAGGACAAAATTTAGGGAAACAGAGGAGAAATAGTCAAAAAATACCAATCCATTTGTGAAAACCAAAGAATCACAGAATGGTCTAGGTTAGAAGGGACCTCAGAGATCATCTAGTTCCAACCCCCCCCCGGCCCTTGGCAGGGGCACGTCTCAAAGACCAGGTTGCCCAGAGCCCCATCCAACCTGGCCTTGAACACTTGCAGGGATAGAGCACCCACAACCTCCCTGGGCAACCTGTTCCACAGCCTCAGCACTCTCACAGGTGGTACATCTTCCTAAGATCCAATCTAAATCTGCCCTGTTTTAGCTTGAAACTGTCCCCTTTGTCCTATCACTACAGTCTCTGATAAAATTCCCTCTCTAGCTTTCCTATACCTCCCTTCCTGTACTAGAAGGCTGCTATAAGGTCCCTGCAGAGCCTTCTCTTCTCCAGGCTAAAAAGCCCCAGTTCCTCCAGTCTGTCTTGACAGGAGAGGTGCTTCAGCCTTCTGATCATTGCTGACAAAGATGTTAAACACTGGACCTAAAGCAGAATGTGAAGCCAGTCCTATCTGTCTATAAAGGTCCTCATGCACTTGGTCTTCCTGGCTGGGTGGCCTGTAGCAGACACACACTGTAATACCAACCTCCCTCCCTTTTACCCTGACCCGTAAACTCTCAGTTGTTTCCTCATCTGCTCCCAGGTGGAGTCCCATGCACTCCGGCTGATCCTTAACATATCAGGCAGCACCCCCTCCTCATTTTTCCTGCTTGTCCTTCCTGAAGAGCTGATACCCCCTTGTTCCAACACTCCAGTCACTGCAGCCATCTCACTATGTCTCCATGATGCCAGTGAGGCCATAGCCCTGCATGTTTGCACACTTCTCTAACTAAACTGAAGAGTACAGATTATTAAAGTTGCATAAAAATTACTAGCAGTAGGGTGCAGTACTCAAGTACTCAGTACAACACTCCTTGCACCTCCTAGAACAGGTATTTGAGCATGTTTATGGCTGATGATGCTTGAGAGTTACAGAAGACCTGTACAAAATGAGTCTGTAGGCTTAGTTGAAGCAATTAAATCTATGCTTAAAACCCACCAACTCCACCGAAATTTTGTTTAATCACACCACCCATACAGATGAGGCACACAGACACTGGTGTGTCTACACAGTAGCTACTGGCCAAGGTGACTTCAAATAATTCTGAATTTAGGGAGTGGTTTTTTGCCTTTATTTCCTAGCTAGCTGATAAGACTGGCTTTTTGCCTTGCTTTTGACTGCGCTTTACATGTTCTGTGAAGCTTTATTGCCTATGCTTCATTAACTATGATTGGAGCTTAAAGTCTCAAAGGGATGGTAATCCAGCATTTACTAAGCACTAAAATAAAATCAAAATGGTTTTCTAGAAGAAACCCCAATTAGTATAGTATTGCGTGGTCTGAAAATGTTATGGCAAAGTCCAAAAGCAACTATTCAAAGTACTATTGAAGTCAGAGGCAAACCATTTTCCTCTTATTTACATTGTTCTACTGAGGATTTTTAAGAGTAAAGTTGTTCATTTTCATGTATTTCCAGACAGTTGTAAAAATGTGCCCAATAGTGGGAGATACCCTCCTGGGATGGGGTAAGTGAACAACCTTTGGTAGATTAAGACATTTATTCTTACAGTAAGATAATTACAATTCTTGCTAAGGGTGTAGGATGACTTTCAGCTATATGCAGCAGTTATTAATACCTAAGTAGGATCATGTAAGTAAGTTTTAACGATGTTGGGCAGATTTGACTTTAAAGGTTTGGAATACTGAAGTAATCATGTGATTAAAAGATTACAGAATATATGCTCTTGGCTGGTAAATGGCCAAGGGGACACGCAGATGGTCAGTCTGTAAACCAATGAACTTCTTGAAACAAACCAGTAACAGAAAGGCAGCATTGTTCAGCCTGGAGAAAAGGTGACTCTGAGGTGACCTCTCAGCAGCCCTTCAGTACATAAAGGGAGTCTGCAAGAAAGATGGGGAGGGACTTTTTAGCAGGGTCTATGTGACAGGACAAGGGCTGAAAAGGGGAGATTTAGACAATATAAGGAAGAAATTTTTTACAATGAGGGTGGTGAAACACTGGAACAGATTGTCCAGAGAGGAGGTGGAGTCACCACCACTGTCATTAAAGGTCAGGCTGGATGAGGCTCTGAGCAACCTGGTGGAGTTGAAGATGCCTTTGCTTACTGCACAGAGGTTCAACCAGATGACCACGTCCCTTCCAACCCAATACATTCTGTGATTCTACTCTGTGTAAAGAAAAGATTTCAGTAATATCATGTGCTTAAAACTGAATGCAGCTTCTCCTGCTGAGCAGGTCTGTAGCTGGAGTATCAAATGGTGTGTGCCCCTGCCTCTCCCTTGCATGGCAGTCAGGCAAAGGACACTGGCTGACTCCAGGCCAATGCACAAGCATCTGGAAGAGTTAAAGGTTGAATTCCAGAAGATGGTGGCTTGGAAGCAGTATAAACCAGGGAAAAAGAAAACCAAAATATATCTGCTCCTCAGCAAACACATCACCCCAGTTTACACTTACCCAGTGAAGGGCTTGAACGTTAAACCGCAGCTTGGCTTTCTGAGGAGGACTCCTTGTTGAGTGTGGGGTCTTTGGCAGCCTTGTTTGTGGCAGACAACAAAAATTCTAAGAAGAAAATATGATGGAGTGCTATCTTTCAGTGACTCCACAGAGCCCATTTGTGGCTGTTTCTCTCATATTATTTTACTGCATTTTTCTGTTTCAACAAAAACATAGGTTGTGTGTCTGCATGTGGTGAACTGCAGATGTGCTGGAGAGAAGGAAAAGTTCATTCCAAACTTGCCTGTTAAAAAACTTCATGCAGTGTGAACTCATTTTCTCTTTAAACTGAACATGAATTTGTGTACATTTAAAAAGTGCTGATTTTACCTATTTTTCTTTCTGATTGGGAACTCAAAGGGCAGGCAGTCATCTGAACAAATTTTTGCTCTCACTGGGCTATTATTACACCTTAGAGACACAAATGCTTCCAGTGTCTGAATTTGAAGGTAATTTGACAAGACATGTGGAATCTAAGGTATCAGAAGTGTAGAAAGAGGCTCATTTACTTGTAGAAGGAAAAAAAGGTACAGAGTGTAATTTTACCTGAAATGTCAATTCAGCAACAAGGTGCCACAAGAATTTCTTTCCAAACATTGTGGCATGTGCTAATGCCAAAAAGCCTCACAGAAGTTAAAGAATGTGATTGAAATGTCCAAAGTAAGATCCTGAATTCTACTTCAAGCTCTGGTGATGACAGTTTCTGGTATTTCTATGGAGGAAAAGAAAGGTGTAATTGTTAGACAGGTAGGCCTACCTTGCCAGAGAAATCCGGTTTCATGGTGGTACTAATAATGAAGACTCAAAAGTCCACCATATTAGCACAAGCCAGCAAGTACACTAAAAACTCTTCAAGAATCCTGGCCATGTNCTTCCTCGACTTATTCCTTGTTGGGATACTCATTTGGGATACTGATATTTCCTGGCTGTCTTCTGTCCTTGCCTGCTGATGCTAGCCCATAGAATTGTAGAATTGTTTAGGCTGGAAAAGACCTTCAAGATCATCAAACCCATCCTTTAACCCAGCTGTCCCAACCCCTTCACTAAATCATGTCCCTAAGCTCCAGATCTGCACATCTTTCCAACATGTTCAGGGATGGAGATGCAACCCCCTCCCTGGACAACCTGTTCCAAGGTCTGATGACTCTTGATACAGAAGTTTTTCCTACTTTCTAACCTACCATGCCTGTCAGCACAGCCTGCAACACACTCCATCATTCCACTGTGAGACCAGTATTACAGTAAGAATATTTAGATACGTAAATTCAGTTTAAAAGAGATAAATGAATTTGCATGTTATTATATGGTTATCCGAACCATACTAGTGGGCGGTGGCCAGCAGCACACGTTCCCTCCCTGTACGTCCCTCTCTCTAATAGCTGGGTGGCCAGTGATGTTGGTAAATGATCAGAGTATTTCAGACTGAGTACACAGATATTAGGAGGTGTAAAGCAAGTGAAGAATTTAGAAATACAAACTAGGTAGTTTTTCCTGAGTAATAGTTAGGATTTATCATCTATAAAATTCTCTCACCACATCTAAACCAAGGAGTGTTTTGGAACACCTGTGCTTTGCAGTTAGAGGCTTATTTGAGCTGGAAAATTCTTCCTCCGGAGGCAATTTATTACCCGTGTAGCGGATGCTATTCTGTTGAATGTGCAGCAGACTGAGGTTTGGCTACCAGTTTCACTCTTTCAACACAAAGTGAAAATATAGACTTTGTGGGTTTGGAAGAATTTCTCTTACTGATATGGAAAACTGAGAATTTAACTTGGAAATACTTAGATTAACTCCTGATTCTGTTTGTGCAAGGAAAAGTCTGTTAATATTGAAAATTAAGTTCAGCTGCATTCAGTAGCAAAATCTCTTCTTCATAGGCAGCTCTTGTTTCACCTTTTGATGGGACATCATTCTCCAACCAAAAAATCTAGCTTTCAAAAATCTAAGAAGTCTATCTTTAATTTGTACATCTTTATCTGAAGAGGACTTTTTATTTCATGTGTTTAATTTCAGCAGCCATGGGAAGACAGGTATGACGGTACTCATAGGATTGCTAAGGAGTTGCCGCAGTAGACTGCTCACATGTATCCAGCATCTGGTGATTCGTATAGATATACAGCAGATTCTGGCATGCCTAATCACAAAGTGAAATGTGCTCCTGTGAAACAGTTGGGGAGCTGTGACTTGTCTTTGAATTTCAAATGTTTTAAGGGGATGGGAGCTTTGTATTCCTTGTTCTAGTTCACCTCAGTATGATGCTTCTACGATACACTCCACGACAGTTTTAACGTTTAATGAATTTAATTTCTATTGTTCTTCGCTTGGGCAGGGAACAGAGTGCTTGTGAATCTTTTGTAGCATAACGTTTGCTTTGTTTTAACTGTGAATTACTGGAGTCATTAAATACAAATATGGCTAAAAGCAAATCAGTTTGATACTTTCCTGGTGGGATAGCTGTAGCTCAGACTGGTTTTTGTCTTGAGGCCAATCCCCTATCTGTCCTTAGAAGGACTAGATTTCTGTGCGCTCCCCTTTCCTCCTCCTTTGTACATTTGTGTTTGTATTCACGTCGTTGCCAATGTCCTAGGGAGGTATCAGCTCTGCAAAGACAAAGAACAGGTATCGCTGTTTTCCTGCGGCATTTCAGCCAATGTAATGGAGAGCTACAGGCAGCTTGTGCCAGGGCAGAAGTGCAAGTAAGCAAAGCGGAAGGAAATACCTCAGATTAGGCCTTTCAGTAGATAAACTTAGCTACAAAAGGTCTGGAGAACAATCTATTGGCTCTTGGGGGTAAGGGTTGAACTGGGCATTAATGTGTTCATAGAGTTTGTTGCAATCGGGAGAAGAAAGATAACAGAACAGAGTACTGATCCGATCCATTCCTTGAAGGTGGTTATTGAGGCCAATACTGAAACACTATTAGCCCAAAAGGCAGGCATGTGGTTACATGGAAGTGGTTTATCAGAATTCTATCATTCTGCAAACAAAGTTGTATATTTCAGATTTCACAATAACTGTGACCTTTCAACTAAAGTACAAACCCTGTTAGTGGAGAAGGGACATATTTCACCTCAATAACTGTTTGTCAAACAGCTATAAAATGTCAAAGCTACATGTTTATTTGCTTCCTTCTATTTTGCCTTTTTTAGCTATGTGGCTATGTGAATTTCATGTTGTCTGGACAGGTAGTTCATCCTTCATATTTGGATGATTCGGGAGCTTTTCTCAAAGCATGCTATCAAAGCAACTGCAAAAGTTACATTCGCTCTTGGCTAAGGCAACTGCCTTATGCCTGTCACTAAGTCTCTCCAATCATTGGCTTCCAAAACCTTCAGTCTGCAGATAACAAAAAGAGAGATACACCATGATACAAACAGCAGGGTTCCCCCTTCCTCTCAAGTCCCCAATAGTTTCCTGATTCAGAAAGGAGTAGGGAGAATTTGCTCTGTCTGGATTTTTCTCCTCTGCTCTCCATTTCTTATTTTAGTTTCTTTCATCAGCTGTGCAGTCTCATCCCAGGCTCTCAGCACGCACAACAGGAGGTATGAGAATCCCAACACATGAAAATGCCACTTAAATCTTTATCCTGAATCATTACCTCGTCCATCTTTATATCGCTCTTTTTCTCCTGGCTGTGGGTTGAAAAGACCTGGAATGCATGTAGCTGCTGGCACCAGGCAGCTGCAAAGCAAAGTCAGGGCTCACACCAAAGCCCTTCTTTTCGAAGAGAAACTAGATGCCCCCTGACCCTGCAAGGGGAACATCTCCTCAAGCCTGAGGTGGTCAGTGACTTCATTTCTCTCCACTCAGCCTTGCTTTTTGTGTGGCCTTTCTGACTCTGTTTTCCTGCCACCCTGATTAGGGCTGCCATTGCACTCCTAAGGCATAACCCTAACTGCCACCACTAACCTTGATGGGTGTAGAGCACTCATTCAGGCACCACCGATTCTCCCAATGTTCAGACACAGAGTAAAGGCTGTACATTTGGGATCAGTTTGGTTTCAGTATACAAAATAGCTAAATTATTTATCCCAGGTCACCAAAGAAGCTAATGTCATGTTGGGGGACTATACCCCCAATTCCAATGTCCTAGGTAGCCTCCATAACCTACTGATGATTTCCTCCTCCTCTGTGTTCTCATTACTGCTAGGAAGAAAATGGTGTCGGGTCTGTTCTTCTGCCTTATTAGCGTGATGGGTGCTCCTTCCCTGCAGCATCACCATTGCCTCATGTGCCCACTTGCAAGGCAGGACGTTACCTTAAATAAACCTCTTGGTATTTAGTGAGATCTCTCTGATCACATTAGAGCACTCTGAGGCAATGACATAAAGGTTGGTACACATTTTTTCACTTACGAGTTTAGCTCCAGGAAGAGGAGAAGCCATAAGGAATCTGAGTGCTTTGAACACAGGCTTTGTGTGGAATTCCTACCCAAGGAATCTTTTTATCAGACTGCTCTGATAATGAATAGTAACTTCATTGAAGAGAAATGCTGTTGATCGCCTGTCCTTCTTGTATTGAGTTGCCTAAGGCTGAACATAGTATTTGAGATGCAGCCTCACCAGTGCTGTGTACAGGGTACAGGGCTGGAGAGGGACGACCGGACTACTGGGGTGGGGACAATCACCTCACTACTCCTGCTGGCCACACTATTGTTGATGCAGACCAGGATGCCATTGGCCTTCTTGGCCACCGGGGCACACTGCTGGCTCATGTTCAGCCAACTAACTACAAGCCTTTGTGACTGCCAAGATCCTTCTCATCCGTCTTTGTAGCTGAAAGGACAAGGAGCCGGCAGTTCTGCACTGCATCTCCCAATGCAAGCCGACATCCCATTCATCACCAGCAAACACATCAAGACACAGCTAAGACTGAAGGCACAGGCTTCCTGTAACCAAGTCCACATGAAGCTCAGCTGGATCTAAACCTCATGGCCCCTTGATGCAGGCAGGCAGTATGTTAGCCCAGAACATGTGCCTCTTGCTGTGTCACTGTCACCAAGCTAATGGAGAAAAATTGCAGTGCAGGTCTTGAGCTGGATTTTGTATTCCATGGACACACACATTGCCTGCCAAAGCTGCATCACAGGGTATTAAACTGTCTCCTTATCCTAGCTGGAAGGTTGATGCTTGCAGCAGGTTCTGTGTATCGGGTCGTTCAGAGTCATCTGTACTTGCTAGGCACTTCTCAAATTTGAGACTGGGAGTTATTTCATAGGGCAATGTTTCATCCCCTGTAAAGTTTGTGGCTTGAAGAACATTTAATGCAGACAAGGGGCTGGACTGAAGACTTCCTTACACTTCTAGTACTTTTCTGTAGCTAGGGTAGACAAAGTGAGACCCCATTCCCACCGCTGCTCCTGTGTCGTTGGTTAAAGTAGAATTGCTTTGGTCTGCAAACTCTACTAAAAATAGATCACCGTAACATAATCTAACACTCTAGTACCAATATATTAAGTATGTTTTCAGCTTAAGAATATGAACTTTCAGATGTAACTCAGGTGTAATTATGATCTATGCAGCAGTTTTTGATCTTGCACGTTGTGTATGGAATGCCATCATGGCAGACTTGCTGGAGCTCACATCTAACACGAGTTACAGAGAGAAAAGTGCTTTGTAAAAGTCTTGGAAGCATTTTCACACACTTGTATGAATTCTCCTGTAAAAATTATTGCTCTGTTGCAGCCTCGTTGCTGAAAACAACATTTTTCTTTCCTTTGCTCTTAAAGGAAAGGATAACTCTGTAAAAGGCAAGACTGTAGCTGTTAGTGTTGGTAGACAGGAAGCTGAGCAGAAGCCAAAAGTGTTGTGAGGGCAGCCCAGAAGGCCAGCTGTACCCTGGTCTGGATCGAAAAAACGGTCACCAGTAGGGCAAGGGAAGTGACTTTTCCCCTTTGCTCTGCTCTTATGAGACCTTACCTGGAATCCTGTGTTCAGTTCTGGAGCGTCCAATATAAGAAGCACACAGAACTGTGGGAGTGGGTCCAGAGAAGGCCACAAGGATGGTAAGAGGGCTCAAGCACTTCTGCTATGGAGACAGGCTGAGAAGGCTCTGGGGGAATCTTATAGCAGCCTTCCAGTAACTAAAGGGGTCAGCAGGAAAGCTGGAGATGGACTTTTATAAGGGTCTCTAGTGATAGGACAAGGGACATGGGTTGAAGCTAAAAGAGGGCAGATTTAGATCAGATCTGAGGAAGGAATTCCTCCCTATGAGGGTGCTGAGGCCCTGAAACAGGTTGCCCAAACAGGTTCTGGCTGCTCCATCTCTGGAAGTGTTCAAGGCCAGGTTGGATGGAGCTCTGGGAACTAAATGATCTCTCAGGTCCCTTCCAACCTAGACCATTCCATGATTCTATGACATAGCACTTTAAACTGAAAGTAAACAACACATATGACAGCTCTGGTGTTAGACTACCTCACAAAGAGGTGACAGAAGATGACATTCAGCTTTGAAAGTTGCTAAATTCTGAGACAATAGCTGAAATCTCAGAAGAGAGAAAAGCAGAATCCTTATTTAACAGGGAATTTCTGGATGATAAACACTGCACTTTTTCCTGTTCGTCGGCTTCCTGATGATTCTTTACATGTCTCATGTACTTGCAAAATTATCTACAGGCAAATCTTATGCAAAAGTGGCAGATTGATATTGTATTTGTTTTATTTTATCTTTTATTTAAGCAACTTCTGAGTGGTCTTACTGAAACGGGATTAAACCTGGCTGGCTTTCATATAAGTGCCAGGCAGCTTAGTTTCACTGTAACAGCTTAAAATAAAATCTGTAACCTAGTTTGACTGGCAATGCAGGCTCTTGACTGTTCTCCTGGAGGGATTACTCTTTGCTGTGTAATCTCTGCTAAATGCAGCAATGATGGCTCTGTGACTGCTGAACTAGTGGGTTTCAAGAGCCGCAAACCTGTTTACGTTGGGAGGAAATATTTCAGCAGAACAGATTTTTACCTACTGTTTTAAAAACACTTCTCAGAGCAGCAGGGAAAGGGATGTGTTGCTCAGCAATCACAAAAATCCTAGGTTTACCACTTTCTGTGCCTTTCTCTACACGTAGCTTCAGTGGGTACGGACTCCAGACTTAATAACCAAGGTCCACTTCCTTACTGCTCATGAACCTGGCCCTATCAGCACTGCGCTAGGAAAGAAAATATCCTTAAAGGTGCCCCAGCAGAAGGGAATGGAAGAGTAAGTGTAAATACAGCAGAGGCTGGGCAGACCAGCAAGAAATGTTTAACATTCCATCCTCTCCACAAAGGGCAGGTCAAGGAAAGGGAATGAGTGGTTGGGATGAAGCACATGCCACAGATATTTTTCAAGTATTGCAGAGCAGAGTATATCTGGTCGTATAAACATCCACAACAAACAGACTTGTTCCTGAACGTGGCAAACCTCCCAGTATCCTTCTATATGTGAAGGTGATGGGGCTCACCATTGCATGGAGAACACGGATGCTGAATTCAGAGCTGAATTCACAGGAGCAAATAATTCTGGCAGTTGCACCCCAAGTGCAGATGTGCTCAGGTGTGATCAGGGGAATTCTTGCTTGCTCAGGTCCTAGTTAAGCCAGTCTATTGTGATGCTCCCTGTGCTCTAAATGACACTGGGAAGGCAGAAGGTAGAAGTGAACTTGTCAAAAGTCAGAACTCAGGGTTTGAGAGATAGATAAAAATGCTTTATGACAGGTGCAAGTTCTTAGTCTTACTTGTAATCCAAAGCAATGGCATGAAAAGCAGAGTCATTAACACTATATTATAATTCTAATAGATTTGAAGCATTTGATTCAATTTACAGCTCAAGTCCCTGGGGGCTTTGAATTTGTGAGGCTGTGGTCATGTAAAAGTGGTATGAGACCAAAACACTGTTTGGTTTTGGTTTATATTGAAACTTAACACCTCTAATTTTTAATAGCAGTTGGGTTTTCAGAAAGCTTCAAGCATTCAGCAGAGGAAAACTGTTTCTATAAACTAAACCTTCCTCCCTCATAAATCAGGGACTACCTCATTCTGAGAACTACCATGCATACATGTAGAAGGAAGAGCCTGTCTCCAAAACACCCACACTCAGCAGGGGAAACATCAACTGCACTCTGCAAACAATGGGGTGGGAAAGGATACTGTCAGGGTCATGGGCACCTCTGAGGAAGACGTATGCCCAGCTTGCTCATCTGGAGACCATTTTATTAACATTGTATGGTAGGACAACCAATGGCTTTTGAAGGTGCAGAAGTCCCCCCAAAACTTCCCATGAGCTCACCATGCTCCAGCTGCTGCAGATGTTCAGCAGTGTCCGACAAGGTTGCATTGGTTAGCAAACACTTTTATTTATGGGGAAGAAAGGAGAGGTGACTACAAATCTCAGCTCTTAGGGATTGGTAAAGGAACATTCCATTTCTTAAAGTGACTCACATTTCTTAATGGAAAAGCTTTCTTAATCCCGCTTTATAAAACATTGAGCATTAATAGTTGTCTAAAATACTGCTAGTCCTGGGGTGCCATGCTTATAACTACTGCCTTGCTGCAGAATAATGATGTCACTCTACTAGCTGGGACCCTCAAGGTACCATATTCCCTTCTTCTTTTTCTGTTTTGTCTCATGTGCAGTCTGAAGCCCCTTACTAGGGTGCTCCAGAAGCTCCAGCTTCCTGGACCTTGAGAGTTTTGCAGATATTGTTTTTTAAGACATCAGGGTTCAGAAATCTAGCTGGAGTTCATGAACCTACTCTTCCTGTAACTGAAACCCATGTTTTAGTCAGGGTTGATTTGATTTTTAAACTAAAAGTTTTCCTACTCCCAATGAAAGTCAGTGCTCTGTGTAAGGGGTATCACAGTATCACAGTTAATGATAAGGCTGGAAAATACCTCAAAGATCATCCAGTCCAACCTAAACCCAAATAAACCCAGTAATCCTAACATCTAACATCTAGATCATAGGTAGACGAACACTCCTTCAAAACCCGAGTGTGTGGGGTGGGTGGCCTGTGTTCAGGATGTACGTGCACCCAAAATCTACCTTAGAGATCTTTCCTCATCTGTTCTCTACCACCTGCTCCCCTGCCACCACTTCTGTTAGCTCTCTGCCTTCTGTCTGAGCTATTTGCATATCGAGTGTCTTTTCTTAGGTTTTTAAGTTTGTTGTCATCATTTTTATTTGTTTGTCATAATCTCTAGATGGAAACTGAGCTCAATACCATTAGACTGCACAAACACAGGCAACCGTTGTTCAGTTTTTGCTTAAGTAACATTTACTCTTCCTTCACGGAACTGAGTGTCTGAACTGACATCAACCCCATGTTATCTCTCCAGCCTGCTTACCAACAGCACCTATGTTGTGAAGCATCTGGAGAACCAGATTTCTCTTCAGAGACCCAGATGTGGAGAGCAGGGACACACCACACTGATGTCTGCAACTTAACCTTTGCAGAAGCCTCTTTGGTAAAAGTGCTCTCCATATCATTATACCTGAACCCTGCAGCCCTTTTGCCCATTGGAGTTGTCACATAGAATCATTAGGCATTGAAAGGGACCTCGAGAGATCATCTAGTCCAATCCCCCTGCCACAGCAGGATCACCTAGAACAAGTCACACAGGAACTTTTCCAGGTGGGTTTTAAATGTCTCCAGAGAAGGACACTCCACAACCCCCCTGGGCAGTCTGTTCCAATGCTCCATCACCCTCACTGTGAAGAAGTTCCTTCTGATATTTTTATGGAACCTCCTATGCTCCAGCTTGCACAAATTGCCCCTTGTCCGATCACAAGATCACAGAATCACAGAATGTTACAGGTTGGAAGGGACCTATATCCAACCCGCCCTGCTGGAGCAGGGTAAGCCTACAGTACTGTCTCAAGATGTCCTGTATGGGGTTCAAACCCATGACCCCAGGAATTCAGAGTCTCATGCTCTACCAACTGAGCCAACCAGGTGCCCCATTCAGAGAAAGGAGATGGCATTGAGAAGAGCCTGGCTCCATCCTCCTGACACCCACCCCTCACATATTTATAGACATTAATTAGGTCATCCCTCAGTCTCCTGTTCCCCAAGCTCAAGAGACCCAGCTCCTTCAGTCTTTCCTCATAAGGGTGGTGTCGCCCTTCCTTCATCATCGCTCCCCAGGAAAAGCTCCCCAAGAGCAGCAGGATTTTCCCCTTCCTGGACTGTGGTCATACACATTGTCTGAGATTCTCCTTCACACTGGGGAAAATTCCATGTATGGACAAGGGTCAGCATAATCTTAGGTATGCAGTCATCTGCCAAGAACAGACACATCAATGTTCTTTCATAAAACCATGGAATTACCCTTTGCAAAAGGGAGATAAATCATTAAGAGCACATTAGGCCGTCAGACAGGAAAATGTAAATAAGCATACACAATGGCATCTGTTCTTGATCAGGTCCCATACTTTGATCTTTAGAAAGATGGCTATTAATTAGCAGGGTCAACACGAAGATTTTTCTTGGTAACAATGCTCTTCTGAACCACACAAACAGATAATTGCTTGTAGTGTTGCTATGCTAAGCATCTCTGGGAAGGATTCTTCAGATAAAACAGGATAACAAAATTACCTTAATAAAAACAGTTTTGAAGTTAGGCCATGTCTGTAGTAGCTAGAGGATCCATTTTATTGACAGCCATGAGGACTGAACCCTTTGAAATCCTAGATGAAATGAGATCCCAACATACTGAGATTGCTGGTATTGCAACTGAGATTGCAATCACTGCTTGTGGCATGCATATCTATCTGGTGTGCCATGTCCCATCAGTGACATGAAAGCCACCACGCTATAGGCTCCAAGATTGCAGAGACACTCCTGTTAAGCTGCATTTCAGGCTTGCTGTACTGGCTGAATTGAAAAATTCCCCTTGAACTCACTGTATTAACTGCAGAGTCCTGCTGATGCCTGTGACTGGACCCTATGATTGGCAGTGCAGTATTAGACCCTGAGACAGATCTCAAATCCAGAGCAGGCAAATTCTGAAGCCTAATGCCAAACCATATGGCAAGAGTAAAACCCCAGACTCAGAGTAGCTACTAGAACTGGATCTTACTGTCTGTCCTTCAGCATGCAGTTTCTGATTCCGCTTCGGAATTCGGGGACAAACTGGAAGAAGTTACACCTGTAATTCAGTCCTAGGTAATTTCAGTCATTTACAGGCAACATCTTTATTGTTGGCATGAAATAATCACATTTTTCCAATGAAAGTCATAGCAATGTCTGTAGAGGGAATATGCTGAAGGAACGGGAAATTACCTGGATTTTGTGTACTTTTCATACAGTAGCAGGCATCACAGGCTCAAGGTGTGTGGTTGTGCCTCTCCCTGCCGAACATTTGCATATGACTTGTCTATGTCCATTTGTTCAAGACAGGTCTAGTATGGCTCAAAGTAATTAGGAGCAGAATTGCTGTAACAGTTTTCAGGTCTGAATGTTCAGAAAGTCATGGGCATACCATCTTTTCTAAGGGCTGGTGTGTTTTGACACCAAAATATCTCTTGATATCCTCTTGAAAAGGAAGTGTAGCCAAATACAAACAGGTGTCCCCTCAATTGTTTGGTATAATAGAAGCCATTCTGGCTTTCTATTAATGTGCCCCAAGTTGGGTTGCTTATCCTTGTCTCTCTGGTTGCTTTAACAGAGAGTGGAGAAAGCTGTGGTTCACATAAAATCTTGGGGCCAGATGCCCAAATGGTGAGAGAGTAGTCCAAGCAATATACAGAAGAGCACAAACCTTTTGGATACAGGCATGGTGTGGTCTACGAAGCTTTACAAAACTGGAAAGAACTAGGTTCCAATGTTCTTGCACAAAGGTAGTTGCATGTGAGAGCACATGTAAAGTAAAATCAACTCAATCCATATGCAACATGCTGCCTTGAAACTAGGTCTGTATCTGAGTGGAAGAGAAGAGGAGTGCAAAGTCAACATCAGTAAGGTCATCATGGTTGCATAGCTGAAAACTATTGCAATGCATGTTGTGAAGGGACAGCTGTGGTACTTTGAGGAATGATCCCCCCAGTTGCTTAGCTCATATTGCAGAAGCATACGATTATGTCCCATTTCAACTGTGCAAAATGGCCTACAGGTTTCAGCCAGCATTTCAGCAAGCTGTGCATCCAGCTTGCTCCCCAGGACCTGAGATGTGAATGTGTCTGTGGCAGCTTGCAGCACCAGAGAACCCTGGCATGACCCACTGCCCACCTCCTTTGAAGCTGGAGCACGTTGGATTGCAGGATGTTTGTAACTGCTTCTCCATGCCAAAACACGTGCATAATGTGTTTGATGTGGTAAATAAGTGAGGGACACAGATGCCTCAGCAACCAGAGCTGTACTTGTTCAAATAACCTAGCTAGAAATCAGCAAGCGGTGGTAAGAGTTTAATGTGATCTTCCACATACTTGGACAAGTGGACACACTTGGGCTTTAGGTTATAATTAGATGAAAAACCAGAGCTGAATCTTAGTTTTGAATCCTTTGCAGGTAACATCAAATTATTTGCTTTCAAAAGGGGTTCAGATGTGTCCTTTTCATGAGACATTATTTTTCTTCTCATCCTGCTCCATGTCTGTTATGTAGCCCCATAAACTACCCTTTTAACAGTTCAGAAACTGAGTAGCAAAACATTCCCAGCTCAGAGTGCTTGTGGTGACCTGCCTGAAGTGATGCTCAGGCACATTTCAGATGGAAGTAGAGAGGAAACTTCTAAGAAATAAATGGAAGTTTTTCCCGTGAAGGATGTCCCCTCTGTGCTAGGGTGGAGGTGATGGGTTCCTTTCTTCTTCTGTGGACCCAAGCCTTGAGTCCATAGGAAATAACCATCAATGGGTACACCATACAAATGTGATGTCTTCTCATAACCTTCTTGTTCTTCACCCATCCACAGCTTATAGACAGAGCACAGCGAAGTTCTCTACTGAGACTTTTAATTCTCTGTGTCCAAAGGGCTTTATTTCTGAGCAGGAGAAAGGAAGCAAATAGGTAAAAAACGTGGGGACGTATTTAGAAGAGTGATCTCTGTAGTTCTTTCTGCTGGCTGCAGTTTTTCACAGTACTACCAGCTAGCCCCTAACAACAGGGACGTCTCTGTATCCCTTTTTGTCTGAATGCTAAGTACTTAAAACAGATGCTTACAGAGGAAACAGAGAAAAATAAGAAGAGCATGCTGGGGTGACTTGGGACGTATTCCTGCTGCTGTGCTAGGGAAAATGGTGTTTAGGTATGTGCAGATTTGTCTGTGGTTAAGCGTGGCTTGTTGGGGGCAGGGGAAGGACATGTATATCTATGCAAAAACTCACACATGCACCACCCTGAGCTATTTTCAGTCTTGGAGATGAAACTAGTGATTATCCACTGTCTAAGCTGTTAGCAAAGGAGTACTCAATGCCGTGATGGGACACGCTGAACTCAGTGACAAATAAAGAATGGAATAATAAACAGAACTTTATATGTTTCCTTTGAAGCATAAAACTTGCTATAAATTATATATCATTAAATAAAGGCATAATAACTTATTGGAAAGCAGAGGGTGGTGACACAGACAAAAATGCAAATGTGACTCTGGTGCATATAATTTGACTTGAGGGAAATCAATGACTGTGAAAACACTCAAGGCAAGAATGCCTATGAAAACGAAAGCACTCAAGGCAAGAATTTATTACCTTACAATTACATTATTTTTATTATATTCTTGAACATGCAATCAAGTGATAGGAATGCGGTGCTCTGGGTCACAGTCACCTTTCTTTCTGTGCCTGACTCTAAACACTGACAAGAAACTTAGTGTAGCATCTTACATCCAAAGTTAGACACTGAAGTTTATAATTAGGGACGTAATTAGTGAGCGTCATTATCTTAGCTAGCAAGAACACAAATTGAAACATTTTTTAACAAAGTTAACTGAAGTTGTTTATTGAGGTAACTTGCAAGTACCAAAGCTTGACAACGCCGTCCATGCTTCCCATACTTCCCACCACTCTAGCTGAAGGGACTGTAAAACTTCACCTGTTACATACTGTTGCTTGAGACAGCTGGTTTTTGTCACTGTAAACCTCCACATTCTGGACTCAGGTTATTGATTAAGAAATATTTTTGTGGCATTCTGCTGTGACTGATGTCCATCACAGATCTGCATAAAACAGTGGTTCCAAGCAGTTTGCTTCTTCAAGCTCTTTGTTATGTATTTCCTTGAGTGTTTGAATAATAAATGCCACTATTGCAGGATAAGTATGTTTTCCTTAGTATGGTCCCTCTTTGTCTCACCTCATCTAAACACAGCTTTTAGGGCATCTTCTTCACCTGTTGGAGAGATATAATTCTTCTCAATAATGCTCTAGGCTACTCATATGGACTGTGTAAGCTGCTGTTTACATGGCCTGTAAATGTTTATCAAGAACAGGTATATTTACAGCCACCAAAATGAGAACAATGCCTCTTGACACTGCTTCACAGCCCAAGCCTTCTGGTTATAAGGCTCCATTTGTTGCCATGATCTGCCAGGTTCACTGCTAAGTGTTGTATTACTCTCCAGTTCCAACCATCAGGCTGTAAAATTCTTCAGTAATTGCTCCAGACCAGACAGGACTCTGCTGGCAGATTAAACCCAGAAGTGAAACAGGAGCATCAGTGGTATACTGGAGGCAGCTCTCCTGGAATTAGCAGTAGTGGAACACAACCTGTGGTGGCCAGAAGAGCAGTAACAAGCAGCTACTTGCTGTTGGTCACCAAAGATCTCCTGATGACAGGAGGCCACAGCTTGCTGGTCTGTGACTCTGTACCCCACAATCCAATAGTCTGTGCATGGAAGGAATAACCATTATGCTGGACATGAAAAGATGCATTTACTCCCCTATATAATAACACAGTCCTGTTTGGTAAGGTACTAAGGTGTAATCTGTACATTTGCTTTCATTCGTAAGGCAGTTGTGCTCCTCATATTTGTACACAATACCTCTGGTGGGCTGGAAGGAGATCTCCAGCTTCTTTACCTATGTGCATTTGGGGGTTGCTGTCATGGTTGGACGATGTATAAAGACATCAGTGTAACTGGTTTCCAGACTTCTAGCAAATTCCTGGAAATTGGAGACACAGTCAGAAGGGGTACTGCACTGTGCGAAAGGCAGACAAGAGATCTCTGCTGTAGGATCAATCGGTATTTGGAGAGCTATTCGTATTGTCCTGCTTTTTTCAAGCTCCAGGTGTTGTTGTCAACTGGCACCTGTGAATATGAGCTTTTGTTAAGAAGGAAGCTAGTAATTAAATAAACAAAGCTTTCGGCTTGAAAGTGAGAATCTTGAAAAGGTAAAAGGCTAAGTGTGGTTGTGAGGAAGCAAAGGTAATTCTTCTGGTTTTTTTAGATCTAGAATTTTGAACCCAGCTTTTGGTGGATGCCCATCAATAGGCTCAGTTTCACTCAGTTGTTTGACTTTCCCTGCACACATCCTGGCCAACTTTGTTTCTCTTATTAGTGATGCTGGAGAGTCAGAGCTTACCACTATGAAGCTCCTTTGTGCACTGGCTGCACCAAGGCCATTTCTTGTGTTTCTTTGCTCCTTGCCAAATACCTGTTTTTACTGCTAAAAAAAAAAAAAAAGGAAGAAGATGGTATGAATGAAGGGGTTTGGGGTGAATGAAAAGGAAAGATGGGGTGTGTGATGACAAATGGAGCAGAACTGGGAAGTGATGGGGGTGTGGGCAGGAGAAGGAAGCTGAGACATCAGGAAGGAGCATAAGACTCAGATGCTTTGTGTTGTAGAACCTCCAGCACTTCCAAGACAGAGGAACAAACAACATTATTTTCATTTGGTGACTGTGAACCAATAAACAGGAAATGTGTTAGAGCAATAAACAAAGGACAGGAAAAATGAAACACCACTGACCAAACAGGAACACTGCTTGGGAATGCACAAAGGAACAAACAAGAGTCACATTTCACCCCGTTCACACTCAGGATTGAAGACAAAGCAGACACCAAAAAGAGACAGTTGTGGCAGAACAGAAATGAAGACCCACAGTAACAGTGACATTTTGGGGCCTTTTTAATTGCTAGGAAAGAGGACAGGAGCTCTTAGATTTGTGCAAACTCAAGCTGCTGGTCTGCCACTTAGACAGGCAAGTTGTACAAGATTGTCTGGGTATGAACCCTCACCTCAGATCTGTCTCTTGCCTTTTGCACACAGAAGAAGCTCTCAGAAGATGCTTTCTAACTTAGCATGAAAACACGTGCAATACTCAGCAGTTGCCAGAGCCAGGCTATGCTTGTGCTGACTGCAAGTGAAAATACCATGTTTTCATTTTTATAGACAAACATTACAGATGTGTTTCCTTGTGCAGGAACATACTATTTCCAGCATTTCTAGGTTTTACTTCAGAGTTAGGGAGTGTGGTTTAATGTTTCCTTTGTTCTGTTTTGGTATGTTTGCTACGTGTTTCAGCCACAAAACCCTCTTTGGAAAACAGACTGTGTCTGTGGAGAAACTGTAGTCAAAAAGAACTCCTAGTGTTCATGTAAATGTTGTTCCTTGAGGCTCAGCCTGAAAACAAAACTACTTTGTTGGAAACATTCCATTGCAAATTTTATGGGAGGATATTCTCTCGATCCCGTGGCTTTATGTTGCACCCAAACCCCAAAGGTTTAGGAGTATTTTGGAGAACAACTTTGATTACTTTCTAAAATAGGATATTCATAAATAAAATGCTGAATGAGGAAAATGAGCTTCCAGTGGCAGAAAACAAGCAGCATTTGCAATACCTGATTGTACTTCATAGATCAGATGGCAGACTGCACCATCAGCCAGTGTGCAGATGGTACTATACTGGGAGGGGTGGTTGATACAGTAGGTGATTTTGGTGCCATTCTGGGGTGTTTGACTAGCAACAAGTGGAATGGCTCACACGTAATCAGCAGAGAAAAGTGGAGGAGTAAGGTCAGTCTTCAGCTTCAAGGGCTCCACCACTGCAGCTGGCAGAGACATATTCTCTGTGGTGAGAGCAAAGCAAGCAGGAGGACAAGTAGCTCTGAGTCACCACTGTTCTATCTGCAGAGGTGTGCTTGTGAGTGGGAATATAATGGGCTGAGGTATCCCAGATGCACAACAAAGAAGGAATGGCCTTGCCTTGACACTGTTTTTGTGTAAGTCCCCAAAAACTAGTTAGCCATATCATTGAGGATGAAGAAAATGGCCCTGGAAGTAGGGCATAAAAGGGGGTTTGAACAGTGCCAGGGAGTCATCAACGCCTGCCCCAGCCTGCAACAACAGTGAAAGACTGACAAATGGACTGCTAGAAACAACGAAGGTCTGCAAAGCTGAGGAAGTGAAAGGGGGCCAATCACCACCCTCAACCCCTCCCCACCATGGGAAGCCCTTTATGCTGAGAAAACAAGAAGACAGCTGGAGACACCTAGAATTTGTGAAGCCAAGGAGTGATGGAGAGGCCAAACTATGCCAGACACTGCTTCAACCCAGAGTGGTCATCTAACCTCTTAATCTATTTTATTTTTTTTCCCTTTTCTCTTCG
Organism: Rhinopomastus cyanomelas; assembly: GCA_013400115.1. Classification (NCBI taxonomy): domain Eukaryota; kingdom Metazoa; phylum Chordata; class Aves; order Bucerotiformes; family Rhinopomastidae; genus Rhinopomastus; species Rhinopomastus cyanomelas. Next base: position 149,760 of record VXBP01001817.1, on the reverse strand, counting down.
ATACTTTTTGAGGACAGCATCTACTAACTTTAGTAAACTTGACTTTTATGCTGACCTGTGGTGTCAGTCTCCTTAGTTCAACCCAAGTGAATCCACAAAACTGAGCCACTCCCTTTCCCTTCTCTGATTGATTGGGATGTGACATGGGACAGGCTGGAGAAATCAGCCAACAGGAATTAATTAACTTCACAGAAAGGGAAATGTAACATCCTGTCCATGAGAAGGAGTAACCCCTGCACCAGCACACGATGAATGCTGACCAGTTGGAAAGCAGGTCTTAGGGATGAATCCTGGTGGACTAGAAATTGTCAGCTCAGAGTGTGGTGGTAGCCACTGAATGGACAAGATTTTAATTAATTTAAACATAAGAAAAACTATTTTTCTAAGTGTGCTCAGACACTGGCAGGTATCTCAGAGAGTCTGTGGAGTGCCCACCCTTGACAGTATTAAAAAGCTGTGAACAATGTCCAGAACAGTCTACTTTAGCTGACCCTGAGTTAGGCAAGAGGCAGGGGGTAGACCTGATATTCCTGAGAGGTCTCTTCCAACATCAACTCTTCTGTGATTGTGCAAAATTTAAAAAAAAATAATAGAGGCAGGGTGAAGATTAAATGATCAGCAATTCACAGTGAAGCATAAGAAGTGGAATGTTCTGCAGAGCACCTCTGCTATCTCATTTCTCATGGTACTCAAACAGCAACAACACTCTGGACGTGACTGGAGAGCTATTATTAGGGACCAGCCATTTGAAGGAGTATTCTGAATTTTCTTCCACCAGACACTACAGATATCTGAACCAGGAGGCAGTTGGTGAGGAAAATCATGGGTTCTGGAATGAGAGCAAAGATGTGCAGGAGGAATCAGAAGGTTGTTTGGCAAGGGATTACATGCTGGCACAGTAGCTAGTAATGATGGGGCTGGGTCCCACTGTGTGCCTCAGTCTTCTTAGTGCTCCTGAATGAGTACAAAGCTGTGTCTAGACTAGTTGGATGCTGAGTTCTGGCTTGAGCACAGACATGAGTCTGGCTGGCATGAATGTTTTCTCATTCAGCTCTGTTCGTTGCCTGCTTCTCTCACTTTCCCTCCCAACTGATTTTAGCTGATCATCCGATTCCTACTACTCAAGACAGAATGACTTAGATACTCCCCAAGCACTAGGGCAAAGATAATGCTGGAAAGCATGGCCCACTATAAGGATGGCAGAAGGGTGGGCTGAAGCAAATCCATCTCCCTTGTCTGTTTTGGGTCCATGTGCCAGAAAATAGTGACACAGGAGTCTGGAATAAAGAGACTAGACAGACAGGCAGATGATCTTTTCATGTGGTAGCTTAAAGACAAGAGTGAGATATTGCTCCACCAGACACCAGAGTATCGTAGCCTAATTAGCAGTGGACTGAGCCTGTATCTGAGAGCTGTACTCACCAGAGAGGCTCATGTGTACTTGCTCTGTTCATGGAACTTATTAAAAGAAAGATAACATAGTACTTCAGTGACCAACTTCCTTTTATTCTGGTTAGTGGTGCTATCAACTGATCTCTATCAGTGAAGCTTTTCATTCTGTATAGATATATACCCTTGTATCATAAAATTGCCCGGAGAACCAACATGAGCTTTTACAAATAATTAAAACAACGTACAAACTCCTTTGTATGTGACAGCACATGAAAGCCTTGTGTGCTTAAAGTAACAGCGTTGGGTTGGTTTTGTTCCCAGATGTGCAATCCTACTTCTGTACCTCTTTGAAGACCTCAGTTGGGGTCAGTACGGTGAGTCTATTAAAAACTCCTCAGTGACATCCATGTTGCAGGACTGCTTGGTTGGTAGGAGTTTGGAGTTTGTTTTCCTGTTTGCACACTAAAAAATGTTGGGTGTTCAGCTGTGACATCACATTGTCCCAAATCCAATCATTATGGTTTCAGCTGCTCAGCTTTCCCATGTTTACAACAGAGTTTAGGCTACTCCAGCAGTTTGTTCATTCACTGGAGAAATTTCTGACTCTTTAATGCAAAGTCTAGCTAGCAAGCATTAGTGATGGAGAGACAGTGAAGTGCTTTATTTGCTGAAGTCTACCTTTCCAGGAAAGCTTATCAGCATTTTTGAAGAGCTGAGGATGTTTTTGTGGTATAGAAGTCAAGCTGGCTATGATAAGATTCTGTGAAGTGGAATGCCAGGGTATTTTCTGTGTTTACTTAAACTCTTATATCTGTGAATAATTTAAAATGCTGGTTAGATTTTATAGAAGACTTGTGACTCTGTTTTCTCCAGAGCCTTATAAATGTAAGAGTCTTCTTAGTCTGAATGATCTATATTGCATCTCCAGGATTTCAAACCAAAAACAACCAAACAACCAACTTCCAAATCTCTCCTATTACAAACACACGATCATTCCATTCCCTTTGAATCTAAAACGTCCCACAACTTCCAAAAGTACTAGCTAATTTCTGGGGTATCTGTCACTCTACTGACTGACATGGCTGGCCCTCATGTCCAGACTGATTTCTTGTGGCACAGCAAGCAGGCAAACACAGAAACCTCTCTGTTTTCTGTGTAAGAGATTGGAATCACCTATTAAAACCCAAATGAAATAACCTTCATAATACACGCAACTGCTGGAGAAAGTTCAGTGCAGAGCCACAAAGAAGATGAAGGCAGTGGAACATCTCTCTTATGAGAAAAGTCTGAGGGAGCTGGGTCTTTAGCTTAGACAAAAGGAGACTGAGGGGTGACCTCGTTAGTGTCTATAAATATGTGAAAGGTGGGTGTCAGCAGGATGAAGCCAGGCTCTTCTGAATGTCATCTAATGATAGAACAAGGGGCAATGGGCAATTTATGTGGAATGTAGGAGGTTTCACACAAATATGAGAAGGAACTTCTTCACAGTGAGGGTGACAGAGCACTGGAACAAGCTGCTCCAGTAGGGTTGTGGAATCTCCTTCTGTGGAGATGTTTAAAACCCGCCTGGATATGTTCCTGTGCCACTTGATCTAAGTGATCCTGCTGTGGCGAGGGGATTGGACTAGATGATCTATTGAGGTCACTTCTAATCCCTAATGTTCTGTGATTCTGTGAATGCTCTCCCAGTTGTATGTTGGTCCTTCCCCTGTGCTAAGCTCGTCAGTTTCTGTAGGACCACAATACCATGCTACTTGTGTATCTACTTTAAAGAACCGCCTAAATAGAGGTTCACTGGTGAGAAAAATAAAGGTTTGTTGCAGTTGGTGGAATTTTGACCAAAACATCCACGGAGAAGAAAGAACAGCTATCAGTTATGGCAAGACAGGGCACACTGGTGAGTTTGGATTTGTAGTATTAGTTTAAAAATCTTTTTCTAAATAGGATTGCTTTAAAAGACAACATATTTAAAGTCTTAGTTTAGCAATACCTTGCTCCAAAAACCCCCTAAAATGTAAATATTTAAAGATTAGTTTCTGAATTTCACATATTTTTATCAAAATTCACCCATTTGTTTTCTTAAATATGAATTCAATATACACTTACATAATATATTAGGAAAAGACAGTTATTTCTGAGTTTTTGCTTGGGTTTGGAAAACAGAACTCTTCAAGTATTCTGGGGTATTTTGGCCACATATGCTAAGTAAAGGATTGTGAGAAATACAACTTTAAGCACCAGTTGGGGGCTTTTTTTAGTTCTAGAGCTGAAGTGTCAAGCAGCCAGCCAAGAAACACCACAGAGGAATGCATTGAGGAAACAGTGGTTCAGGTAGATGGTTTGGCATGATTCCTTCTACTGCACCACTAAGTTCCAGAGGGCTGGCCTTGCCAGGACTCCGAGCAACCTTCTGCAAAAATTAACGGCTCTGTGGGTCCCCCAGATTCACTACATTTGCACACAAGAAGCCTGCCAGCAAAGCTACAGAAAATGTAACTCTTTCAAAACCAGACAGAGCCTGAAGTAGTAGAGTTTAGTATTCGTGTTCAGTTTGTCCAGAAAATCAGCCTTTTCCCATTTGCATTTTAACGAATTCTTCTGAAGTCTCCTAGAAATTATTACTTTTCTAGTAAGCATGCCTTTAGTGAAGTTGAATCCCTTTTATCCCAAAAATACTGACCCAATAAAGTCTTTGTTCAAAATGCTTTAGAGGTCTTGTAATCATTTTTTCCGTGTTTTGATTTCCTTCTGGCTTTATCCCAATTACATTTTGTTAAATACTTGAATAAAGGAAATAATTCATTAATGGTAGCCCTTAGTGCAAGCTTAAATGAGAAAGGGAAGTCTGAGTTCTCTGTTGCTGGTGATGGCGGGAAATCCCTGCCCAGTCCTCCCAGTCAGTACTTGGCACGGGACGTGGTGGAAAGCAAAAGGTGGAGGCCTGGGGAAGTGCCATATCTAAGGCAATTACAGTTTATTAGGGCTACACACAAACAAATCCTCCACACTAATTAGGGAGACTGGCAGAGAAGGGAGTAAATTGCAGCTGAACAGGAAGATGAGACGGTGAGCTGGCAAAGAGAGCCTCACCAGGCTCTTGCAGGTGTTGCTGTCAGTACTGCTCATTTTCAGTCCCACAGCCAAGCTCAAATCAGAGCTATCTGTTGAGGGTCAGGGTCTCTACAACTCTGATTCCAGCTGTAATTACTAGATACTTTGTTCAGGAGCAAAGGCCTCAAGCAAGAGAGAAAGAGGAACAACAGGGAGATTCCTTAGAGCCCTTATTAATGTTGTTCAGAGAAGAAAATGTAGTATGGCTTTGAAGAACCTGCAGGTTGTCTCTGTCAAGTACTGCTAGAGTGACGAACCAAGACTTTTCAGAAAAAAAAAGAAGATCCGTTTTCAAGATAGGCATTTTTTTGCCTTTGTATTACTTTGTCTTACGTTTGGAGTGACAAAGTCAGTTTTCCCTAGTATCACTGAGCCTCAAAACTTAGTAACAGAAAACTGTCTTTAATCTTTTCATGGTGGCTTATTTGGGGTTGGGCTTTACTGATTCACTCCTGATTCTGTAGCCTCTCTGTAAAGCACATCCAGTGTAGACCTGCCTTAATTTTGTCTCCTGTTCTCATTATTAGGGATGCTATTTTAGTGCTGAATGTTTATAACATAGCTGGAGGAATTTGGTCCTCCCCTGGTAAACTGTGTAGGAGAGTTTCTTAACGGGCAAAGAAAAATGTCTGGTGGACTGCAGCCAGAATCTTGGGCTTTCTTACAAAGAAGGAAATACAACTTTAATCTTCTGGTATTGTGTTCAGAAGACATTGAAAACTATATATTCACCTCTCTTCTCACAATCTAAAATGTGAAAGATTAATGTTTTATTCACTGTTTTAGGGCAAATCACTTATTTGTGAGAAGTTTAATTCTGCTTCTTGGCCAGATGTCTTAAAAGGCTGCCTATTTTCTTCTACAAAAAACTGCCAAAATAAACTACAGATGACAGTGAAAAAAACTCAAGAGAACTGAAAGATGTGAGAAGAGGAAGTGATAATAGGCTTTATTCAGAGGTATAAGGGTTCTGACTTAACGGTTGAATAGCTGCAACCCAATTTTAGCTTCCCCAAACCATTTGTTCAAGCAAGACTTGGGAGCTAAATACAGCAGCCATGATGTTAGTCAGATTTATGCTTGCTCAGTTTATTTAACCAGGGCCTAAATGACATCAAAGTTGGGGCTGTTCTGAAGTCTATGAGACACGGGATGTTCTGGCCTTGAACTAAATTTACTGCCGAGCAGTTTCAAACCCACACTGAAGAGAAGCAGAATCATCATGTGTTGCCTGGCTAATCAATCACCTGCATTTACTGTAAAGGAAATACCCATTCTCAGAGCTTGTATTGAAAAATGGCTACTAACAGGTAGCGAATCTGAATGCATTCTTGCTAAGTGTTTTTGCTTAAAACCTTCAGATGCCTAGTAATTTCAACTGCTGAGCTAGCAGCCAGGGTGTGCTGGTGCCTTCCTCAGCCTGAGAACAGTAATTACGAGCTATGAATCACCCTCTGTGTTTCCTCCCCTCCCTCACTGGTCTAGGTCAGATGTCTACTAACCATATCCCTAAGGAAAAAGTTATGTATCAGGAATGGAAAAGCACAGCAGCAATAGCCCCATGTAGCTGATGGAGTGATTAAAATTTGATCAGTCCTTTCTGTCGCTGAGTCTCAAAAGAGAAGAGAAGATGCGATGCCTCATTTTTCCTCAGAATAGCATATTCCTGCTGCTGCTCCTGGGTTCGAGAAGGATGCATGCTCTTCCTGCTGTTGGCATTGCCTGAGGTGCTCTGGAATAATAGAGCGACCACTCTTTTCTTCATTGGACCCCTGGAAAACAAGAATTTCTTTCTAAACATTTCTAGATTTCAAAATTTGTAGATTTCATGCCCTATGAACAGTGGCTGAGGGAACTGAGGTTATTTAGTGCGGAGAAGAGGAGGCCGAGAGGAGACCTTATTGCTCTCTACAACTGCCTAAAAAGACGTAGTAGCAAGGCTGGTCCTGGTCTCGTCTCTCAAATTACTAATGACAGGTTGAGAAGAAATGGCCTCAAGTTGCATCAGGGGAGGTTTAGATTAGATCTTAGGAAGAAATTCTTTACTGAGACAGGGTTTGGGCGCTGGAACATGCTGCCTAAGGAGGTGATGAAGTCACCATTTGTGAAGGTGTTTAAAATCCGAGTAGCTACAGCACTTGAGGCCATGGTGTAGGGGTTAGGGAGGTGTTGGGATGAGGGCTGGACTTGATTCTGGAGGTCCTTTCCCACCATGATGGTTCTAGAAGAGACCGTCTGCTCCACAGTGGAAATGTGGCCTTGATCCTGGCCCCACCTGTCAGATTCACAGGCTCCCTTGACCCATGGTAGCTTCCCTGACAAGCAAGAGGCCCAAAAGGCATGCACACTGCTGACAGAAGAAGCCACATAAGTCTGCAGTGGAAGCAGACAGCTTGAGATCCCACCTGGCACCTAAGCCAATGTCCTGCTCAGAAACATGACAATTACAGATTGGGTGGTTTTCTTCCCTCATTGAATAAATTTTCTGTCACAAATTTCTAGCCAGTTCTGCTCCATGTTGCTACTGCTGCTCCAAGTGAGAAAGCCAAAACGGCCCTGAAAGGCCTGGCATGATGGTGGGTCTGCAATGCCGTCTGCCACAACCCAACCACAAATACACCTCCAAAGTGTCAGATCTTTCCTCCAGAAGTCAAGTATGTGCGTTCACTCTAGTGTGACCTCCAGAACAATGCCTTGAGCAGAAAAATAAAGGGGTTTATGCAAAACTGATAAGATTTCTTCTGATAAGAAGTTATGTTTCTTATTAGAGTGAGTCCCAGTCAATAAAGTGAATTATCCTGCTATTTTTTTTCCACAGAGAAGTACATGATTTTTTATTAAACACTCAGTTGTTTAATCACTTGAACTTGTTACCTCAGCTGACTGAAGCACAGTTCTAGCCAAGACGGACAATGTTGTCCATCTGAAGTACACAGAAGTACCACAACAGCCGGCTCCAAAACTCCTACCACTGAGGCTGGGCTCTAAAGTGAACTGGGACCTTGCTCCTGATGAGTGATGTTGTTAGTGCTACTTAGACTTTGCTTGCTCAGATTAGCAATAAATCAATTACTGTGTAATTTTCTTAAATTGCACCTCTCCTATATTGCAACTCCTCTATGTGTCTTCTTTCCTACATTAAAATGTGAAACAGGGTGAACATATGAAGCTTGTGCTTAGCGCATAGTTTTCACCTTTAAGGTATTTGCAAGTGGATACCAGAAAGAAAACCGACTAGAATCTAAGTAGTAAGTTGACCTTTTAAACGAAAGTGTCTTTAATAATACTATGTTCCAGCTTGGTTAGAATGAGCTTTTATTGCACTCTCCTGTTAAACACTGATGATTGTTTCAGAACCATCGCAGATAAGGACCACCACTGCGTCAAAGAGATTAAAGTATTAAAAAAACAATAAAATGAAAGCAGATAAGAACAAATGCTCAGAGAAACCCATGTTTTTTTAGAAATACTGGTCAAGCCTGTGCTGCATCAGACTGCTGCTGAGCACAACTCTTTTCAGAAGGCAGCCAAGATAAGCAGGAAAGCTGTAATGGCTTCATGATTTTCCCCTCATCCTCCTGTTTCAGTTCAAAACAGATTGTAGGACATCTTGACAAAGGCTGAAACTAAAGTCACTGTTTTTTAGACCAAAGGACAATAGTGGGCTGGCCTCCCATACAACAAGTCCAGTATCTGTCTCCAGCAATTTCCATGACAAGGCTGTGTTGCAGTTTGTGGAGGTCAATAAACCCGAGGCATGTAAGAGCAAGACTTAGCAGTCTACAGCTTGAAGCAGACAGCCAACTACTGATGTCCAACCTGAAGACCTGTTCCCCTTCAAACAGGCCTTTCTCTCCACACAAGTTACAGAAAGCCTATAACTACCTACCTTTTCTATACACTTAAATTCAGCAGAAAAAAATGTTGCCTTTGTTGAAGCTCTTTTGGCATTTAAAATTTTACGGGCTTTCTCCAACTACTTTCGTGCTTCTTTGTTTTTATCTTTAGTTTTTTACTTGTAAGTATTCAATTTTTTTTTGAGCATATGTTCTTCTGCTTGCATTTCCCATAAAATTTTTTTTTCTAGGACTCAAAGGACATAACAGACTTAGCTGACTTTTTCTCTTTGGGAGTCAACCTACACAAAGCCACACCATGAGAAATACTCTCATTCAGATCTACACTAGAAACAAGAATCAACACCACGAAGACCTCTCTTAACTAGTTGTCAGACACCTGTTACTCTATCCCCAGTGTGAATATCAGGTACAGGCAGATCAGCACTGTCTTTCCAGGAGTTATGTTTCAAGCAGTTAAGTGTTGGTGAAGTATTGGGACACACTGTCCAGGGAAATGGTGGAGATGCCATCACGGGTGGTGTTCAAAAAACTTGTAGATATGACACTAGGGAACTGGGTTTAGTAGGTAGAGTGGAGTTGGACTGATGATTGGACTGGATGATGTTGAAGGTCTTTCCCAACCATAGTCATTCTATGAGTCCTTTCTCCATGTGTATCTCATATCCTACTACAACAGTCCCAGCTAGCGGTGCTCCTCAGGGCGCACCTCCATGAAATGAGTAAATTCAATCATCTTTTGCCTTCAGCTCCTGGCCATGTGCTCCACATTTTTTTCTTGCACTGGGTTCTGTGCCTTCATCTGATTCAGCCCGCAAATCTAGCAGAAAATCAGCTCAACAAAAAATAGTAGTTTCCAGTCAAGTCAGCGGGTTGAGGAACCTAGAAATCACTGAGTTCAGTGCAGGAGTGGGTGCAGAAGCACCTGCTTAGGATGGCAGCAACTTCTCTTATGGACACAGGCCAAGAGATTTGAGGTTGTTCAGCCTGAAGAGCAGAAGACTCTGGGGGGACCTTATAGCCACCTTCCAATCCTTGAAAGGGGCCTCTTAGAAGGCTGGGGAAGTGTTCACATGGGCAGGGAATGATAGGATGAGGGGTCATGGTTTGAAGCTGGAAAAGGGTAGATTGAGGCTGGACAGGAGGAAAAAGTTCTGCAATCTGAGGGTGTCTGCCTAGACAGGCGGTGGAGGCCCTATCCAGGAAGCCATTCCAGGTCAGGCTGGATGGGGCTCTGGGCAATCTTTGCTGGTTAGAGATGGCCCCGCTTGTTGCAGGAGGGTTGGTCTACATGAGGTCCTTCACAGCCCTACACACTCCGCGATTCCCACCGCCCGCTCTTCTTCCCCTCCTCTGGTTCAGCCCCCGCCGCCTCCTCCCGCCCCTCGCTGCCCACAGCCGCGGGGCTCGCGCGCCACCCGCCGGTGCTGCAGGGGCGGGGCTGGGGAGTCTCAGAGGCCGCGTCCCCTCTCCAGCCCCGGCACCCTGCCCTCTGCCGAGAGACGCTCCCGCTCTGTTTAACGCAGCTGGGTGTAGAACCAGGAGGCCACCCGTGCTGCGTCAGGGAGGAGGGCAGGAGCCTCCGTGCTCAGCCAGGTGAAGCTCCACTGACAAGCCGGCGGTGAGTCTGCGCTGCCCGCTATCGTAGGGTGGGTCTGTAACCCGGCGTCCAGCCTCTGACCCTTCTGGTTTCCAGGCCGTGCTGGCCCATGGCTCAGATTGTGACTGTGACCTTTGCCACTGCCTCCCCCACTGCAGGGTGCTGCCTTGCCATCTGCCCGCGCTCTCCCAGGCTCAAGTGCCACCAGGCCTTGGCAAAAGGTGGCTGTTGCACATTTTGGTGGTGACAGTTTGGGGTAAATAGATGGTGATGAATGGCAGGGTGCAGTGTGGCCTCGGGAAAATCGTGTGGGCTACCTGGTCCTCAGACTACCACTGCAACAGGTTCACAATCAGAGCTAGAGAGGACCAAAAGGAGGCATCTGATCCATGGAGCTGCCCTGGAGCCAGCCAGTGCCTGACTTGTGTCTGCTGCTGCTCACTGCAACTGCAAAGACTCACCTTGCTCTTAAAACTCCCACTTGCAGTCCTGCATCAGATGTTCCAGACACCATTAGACCATGATACTTCAGACAGGCACAGTGCTGGTTTTGGTAAAAACACCGAGGAATATTTAAGTACTATTGCCCAAGAGTAGTTTGCAGCCCAATGCAAATAAATAGAGGGTATCCTGAAATCAAACAGATTTCCTATTCTGCACCTGTACATATTCTGTTTACATCCTCATTTGGGAGAATGTGGTAGTAATTTTTTAAAGAAAGCATATATTTTTCCATTCTTTCTGCATCTTCGAGTCAGGATGAATCAGACATAAAATAGTGAAACTGGTACCTTCACTACATCACTTTCTGCCTCACATGCAGTTGGCTCTTTGGATCAGCTCTTGAAGGGATCAGGTTTATTCAGCGTAGTGCTAGATGTTATGTACCATTCATGCTTCTTGCTCAGTAGAACTTTCAGTTATGAGTAATGCTGATGCATAGACTCCTTCAAAAGCATTTTAAATTTAAAAGATATTTTATAAAACAATAGGAATGTTGAAAAGGGTTGTTCTGTGAGATAACACATTTGGACATGATAATACTGGAAATTGTTTTCTCGCTTTTGGAATAACTGACTATTTGAAAAGTGATGTGTGCAACCCCATTGAAATTAAAACAACTGAACCAAGTTGCTTTGACATTATTTTTAATTTTGCCAGCTCTGGGGAAAGCTCATTTCTGTCACTGATTTTTTCAGATGTCTCTCTTGCTTAACTCCTGCTTTCTCAACTGAAGGCTATTGAGTAAAACACAAAGTACCTCCTTTATGAACTGCTTAGTAACTTGCTAAAGCAGATTACATCAGTACACAACATTAGTGCATTCAGTAGTCTAATGTGCATGTTGACACACAAATCAGTATTTGCATGTGCGGTCGAAAACTGGAAAACGCAAAAACATGTTTCGCTGTTGGTACAATTTCTTCTTAAGATTGTAACTGGAACTACTAGTTACTGAAATGTCAAAGTTCATGCTAATGAAAGTCATAGAATCATAGAAGAGTTTTGGCTGGAAGAGACCTTCAAGATCATTGAGTCCAACTTTAACCTAGCCCTATCAGCGCCACTAAACCCTGTCCCTCAGGGCAACAGCTAGCCTTCTCTTAAATAACTCCAGGGATGGTGACTCAACCACCTCCATGGGCAGGTTATTCCAATGCCTAACAACCCTTTCAGGAAAGAAATTCCTCCTGACATCCAACCTGAACCTCTCCTGATGCTGCTTAAGGCCATTTCCCCTAGTTCTGTTGCTGGCCACTAGGGAGAACAGAGCAAGACTTGCCTCTCTACAACCTTCTTTCAAGCAGTTATTGAGAGCAATAAGGTCTTCCCTCAATCTTTGGACTAATCAGCCCCAGATCTCTCAGCCATTCCTCACACAACACCTGTTCCAAATCCTTTCCTAGCTTGGTAGCCACCTCCTTTCCCTCTTCAGCCCTTCAATGTCGCTTTTGTAGTGAGGGGCCCAACACTGGACACAGGACTCGAGGTGTGGCCTCACCAAAGCTGAGCAGAGGGGAAGGATCACCTCCCTGCTCCTGCTGGAAGCACTACTCCTGATAAAGGCCAAGGTGCCATTGGCATTCTTGGCCATTTGGGCATACATGCTGGCTCATGTTTGACCTTCTGTTAACAGCCCCAGATCCTTCTCTGCTCTGCAGCTCTACAGTCACTCCCCAAGCCTGTAGCTGTTGGAGATGGTTGTGGCTGAAGTGCGGGGCCTGGCACTTGTCCCTATGGAAACTCATGGAACTGGCCTTGGTGCAGCGATCCAGCCCGTCCAGATCCTGCTGCACAGCCTCCCTGCCCTTCAGCAGGTCAACATTTCCTCCCAGCTTGGTGTCATCTGCAAACTGACTGAGGGTGCATTCTATTGCCTTGTCCAAATCACTGATAAAAACGGGTCTGACCAAAGTTTGCCTGTTTAAGAGAAAGAGTGTAATGCTGCCTGAGTTGCTTTTCTAGCTGTTCATTACATTTGGCTTTTCAGAACTACTTATCGAGTAACCCTGCAGTTACAGTGTCTCTAAGTGGAAATAGAAGCAGCATTTTCACTGATCTCAGATGGCAGTACTGCTTATACTCCAGAATGTACTGGAGGGGATTTCGTTGCTTCTGCAAAATATAAATAATAAATAATTAAAAAGTAAAATAATTAAATATAATATTTTTTACAAATATAAAGAATTAAAGATAATAAATTCCAAAATTCTAGGCAGTTAAAGAGGCCAAATCTGCCCACATTTAATAATAATTCCCCATATAACCTACTGGTTTAATCCCAGACTAGATGAAATATACCTAAATTGAAACCAAAAATCTCAACCAGAAAAACCACCGCAAAAACACACAAACATTTAAAAGGCCATAATAACCATTCTTGACAGTGGATCTCAACACCCTATTTTGCAAGGGGGCTGCCTGGCTGTTGAAGTTCATGGAATCATAGAATCATTCAGGTTGGAAAAGATCCTTGGGATCTTCGAGTCCAGCCATCACCCCTACTCTACAGGTGCACCCCTAAACCATATGCCCCAGCTCTACATCTAAGCGACCTTTAAACACATCCAGGGATGGTGACTCAACCACCACCCTGGGCAGCCCATTCCAGTGCCTGACCACTCTCTCTGTGAAGAATTTTTTCTTGATGTCTAGTCTACCCTGTTGAAGTTTGAAGCCCTTCCCTGTGGTTCTGTCACTAATTACCTGTGAGAAGAGACCAGCACCAATATCTCTACCTTGTCCTTTCAGATAGTTGTAGAGAGAGAATTACATCCCTAGTCCTGCTGGCCCCACTATTCCTGATACAAGCCAGAATGCCATTGGCCTTTCGTGCCACCCGAGTATTTTCTCTGAAATAGCATACTGATAGAGAAGCTGAAAAAGACACATTAAATAGAAGAAAATACACTGGCTGATGTGGATTTCCTGTGTACATACATATATTAAGACTATATAACTATATAACTAAAGAGTTATTTATAAAGACTGTTTTGACTCTCGAGTCATATACACCTCTACATGTAAAATATAAATTTATACACACATACTTTAAGCTTTTTATGACTATTCCTATATTTTTTTCACTTTGCAGTTTATCCAGTCACTCCCAGGACCATCTCTCTTTGTGAATGGATCAGGCAGCGCCAGGTAGACTTGGTGCTGTTGTTGCCAACACAATGTGACACAAACTCTTTTGGGCTGCCAACCCTCATCTTTTACATCAAGGAAATTGAATCTTGTACCTTGGCCTAAAAAACCTAACATACTTTGCAAAAATATTTTTTATTTGCATAAATTTTACAGTGTTCTTGAGTTTCCTAGTGAGACAAACATAAGGGAGTAGGAGCAACACATACACAGTCTCAGTCTTTATCCTCTGTTCTAAATGCCATGGCGTTGGTGACCATGTGTACTTAATTGAAATTGCAGCACTGAATTGAATCAACACAGTAAATAAAGAGATGGTTTTGTGTGCAGCTGGGTTTGCTATCAGGTTATAACTTGTAGATCAGTTCTTCACATCTAATAATGTGTAAGCTGTGCTTTAGCTTTCCCTGTCACTGCAAAACACGTGGATTCTCAGGTGTGTAGCAAGGGGTGAACAATCTTCCCTACAGCAGGGACACTAATACAGGGTCTTAATTCCTTTAAATTGTCAACTAATTCAAAGAAAGTTGTCAGAAGTTAATTTCTCTGTTAAATTGGAGAGAGATTGGTCAATGATTCAAAAATATTGGGGGGGAAACAGAGGTACAGTTACACTTGCACGCACACATAAAGGCAGCAGCACTCACAATAACCCCTCTCCTCTGGGAAGGATGCCAAGCAGGATCTCTTTACTTGAAGAAAACAGAAGAGATCAGTGTGCTCTTATCCATCTCCTTTTAACTCCAATCTATTAATTTATCATGGAATCATAGAATCTTAATGGCTGGAAAGGATGTCCAGGATCATCAAGTTCAGCCCTCATCCCAACGTCTCCCTAGCCCCTACATCATTGCCTCAAGTGCTCTAGCTACTCGGATTCTAAACACCTCCACAAATGGTGAGTCCATCACCTCCTTAGGCAGCACGTTCCAGCGCCCAACCCTTCTCTCAGTAAAGAACTTCTTCCTAAGATCCAATCTAAACCTCCCCTGATGCAACTTGAGGCCATTTCTTCATGTCCTATCATTAGTAATCTGGGAGATCAGCAGCAGCCTTGCTACAACCTCCTTTGAGGTAGCTGTAGAGAGCAATAAGGTCTCCTCTCAGCCCCCTCTTCTTCATACTAAATTATTAAAAGCACTGGACAATTATTCAGGACAAGAGGAGGAGAGAATATTGACAAGCTTCACAGTGAATACTTCCCTTCCATTCCCTTCAAGGAAAGATATAATCCTATTTATTTTAACAGCAAAATATTTAAAGAATTCCATAGAATTTGACAGAGTTCTTGTAGGACAACTGGCAGGATTTCTGTCAGGCTGGCTGCTAGTCTGCTCAAAGGTATTTAAGCTTTCTCAACATTTGGTGATTTATTAACAAGGTTTGATTGTATGCTTACAAGATAACTGCTGAAGTAGTAAGTATGAAGTAACACATTAGATGTTTCTGTATTTGTTACAGGCAACAAATTACTCTCCAGCTGGGTGCAGAGGGCCTTTTTGAAATGAACAGAGGATTTACGGAAGAATTACAATTAAATAATTCTATGTCAGTTGTGAAATAGGAATGCCTTCCACATGGAAATGAAAACACCAGTAAATTAAGCTACATCTGGCTGGAAACGACATGTTGCAGTTACAATGTGATGGTTCTCTCAGCCATTGAACACAATTGCTCAATAACAAATGAACTTTTCTAATATGGCACTAAAATACTGTCCAAATTCTAAATTTCCCCAAAGACCAGTTCAAACCTGTGGCCTGGTATCACACAAATAGTGCTGTAAGAAGGCTGGTGCCTTATGCAGGTGTGTTGAGCTCATCCTGGAACATCTGTCTGGGGTCAGGGGTGGAAGGAGGCAGGATGTTCATAGGGTCTTCCCATCTCGGAGCTGCTGATCTTCATGACATTTTTTGGAACTTCAGTATCTTGACATCTTTCTTCTGTCAAAAATGGACTGGAAATTTGACTGAAACTAAGATGCAGTTTCAGGTGCTACTGAGTGGGGAAGGTGTCATGATATTGCCTGACAGAAGGAGAAAGTGGCATGATATAAGCTTTGTATTCTTAGAATGTAAGGTGAAAAATACACAGGACCAACCATTCTATAACATGGTGGTCTGGATTTGCATTTTTCAAAGTTTCTTTTGAACTAGATAAACCTTAATGCACTTTTCTACAAACAGTTCCTTTCAGTTATTTAGTACACAACAGATTTGGGCAAATTTAACTTTGTCAGAGCTAAGTAAATCCATATTCAGTTCCCAGCTTGGAAAGCTTTTGTGTTCTCTTTAGTTTCTACATGCAGGCAGTCACTTCTGTGCTGCTTTGCCTAGATAAAATGGCCACAGGTGAAAAGCAAATGAGGGGCCTCCAGCTTGGTGGCCTCATTTGCACAGTTACTGTGCAACCAGGCAACTGTGGATGGCACCTCTCCTAGGCCATTACTTTTGTAAACAAGCCACTTGTCCAAGATATTTGACAAAAATATTTCTAAGAACTCGCTTAGGTTTCTACATCCATAACCCTTTGTTTCAGCTTTGTGCTCTGCTTGCCCTCCAATGAATTATATTTTTTTAAACAAGCCTGTTGTTTTAAATCCTTTCTTGTTTTAATTGTCTTTTAGGAAGATTTCTGGCAGGTAGAAATGAAAAGAGAAAATAATGCTTCTCCAACAGATTTTTAGTACCATTCCTGAAAATTTGAAATAGTTTCGGCAGAGATTCATGTAGACCTGTTCCATTTTAAAATCCTGATGGATTCTGCAACTTAATACAGCTTCTTATAGTGATTCTTTTCAAAATAATTTATTTTAGTAAAGTTTCCATAAAATTTAAGAGATCGCTGTGCCAGTATGAGCAGATCCTACCTTTTTTTTGTAACTAGAACAACTTTATAATACAGAAACATTCCTCTATCTTATCAAACTTCTGCCGTTCACTCAGATCATCACTTCGTCTCATATATTTCTTCCTCAGGTTCATAACAGAGAATTGGGTAGCAGCTGTAATTACTGTAAATGAAGTCTCTGTTTAAAGTTAACTAGACATTATGCTGGTGTTTGCTAATTTGCAGCCAGACAGATTTGAATCCTCACACAGGCAAACGTGAGTTTTATGCTTTAAATTCTGGCAGGATGCTGTGCACAGTCACCCTCCAGAAGACTGAAGGAAGACAAATGAAAAATGAATACTGCAGGGTGTCTGTGATAATACCTCTTCCATTCAAGGCCAGAAATAGGATGCAGATCCAGAAGGAAAAACTGTTGTAAAGGAGAAAAGAAGAGTCTGGTGTCATTGATAAAAGTGGTGTCTCAGGTGGGAGACATCCCGCACCCTAGTTCCTCCAGGACTTTCGGCAATCTGTAACGGACTTTGGTGAAACCAGCTCTGAGGTCTGATGGCTGACACAGCAATGGAGCATTTCTGCCAGGTCAGCTCTTCTGGCTGGCACCGGGCAGAGGCCCTCCATGATTTTGCAGTCCCAGGCCTCCAATAACATAGTGGAAATACAGTTTCTCTGGGGCCTAGAAATAGCAAAGGTTAAGTGAGTGCAAGTGAGTAGTGAGCAGAATGAGGAGGGCAGGCAGGTTGACAGGTGTAGAGCACAACAGGCAGACTGACACCAGGTATAGCAGCACAGAACAGGCAGACTGACACCAGATATAGCAGCACAGAACAGGCAGACTGACACAGGTATAGCAGCACACAACAGGCAGACTGACACCAGGTATAGCAGCACAGAACAGGCAGACTGACACAGGTATAGCAGCACAGAACAGGCAGACTGACACCAGGTATAGCAGCACAGAACAGGCAGACTGACACCAGGTATAGCAGCACAGAACAGGCAGACTGACACAGGTATAGCAGCACAGAGCAAAACAGGCAAACTGACAGGATCGCAGCGGCCTGGGCGTGGGCCAGGCAGGGCTAGGGCCAGGTGCCCCTGGCAGCCCCAGCAGCGTTGCCAGACCTGCAGCCCGGCGTAGCTCACGGCTGGAGACTCCGACCAGAGCAGAGGTCGCTCCGCCCTCCCGTTCGGAGGCTGCCGCGGCCGCAGGGCGAGCCCGGCCCGGCCCCTCCTCCAGCGCAGGTCATCTGGGCGGCCCGGCCGGCGGCCTGTGGCGGAGGCCCATCCTCCTCGATCTGGGTATCGCCTCCCCGCAAGCCGTCCTGCGGTGCGGCGGGACTTCTGCGGAGCCGTGGGGCTTCGCGCAGGAGCTGAAGCTGCTCCTACTGCCGAACTGGCCCGCTGGTGCGTACAAGGGGGCGGGCCGGACCGGGCCGGGCCGGGCCCGGGACTGGCGCTTCGCGCTGTCGAGGCTGGGGCGGGCGGTCCCTGATGGGCTCTGGTGTCCCTGGGGCACGAAGAGGCAGGAGAGGCGGCGGAGGCAGGACCCCACGGGGTGACGGCCTGAGAGCGGCGCTGCAGGCGGTCGGGAGGGCGGAGCGAGAGATCCCCGATAGGAGTGTGGGCATTAAAAAACCCTGAGGTGCGGAGGAGGGTCGAGGCGAAGGCTACAGTGCTGCCGTAGAAGCCTGTGTGTATGTGTGTCCCTCATCCCAACCCGGGCTTTGTCGCCCCGACAGAGCCCTGAGCGCAGAGCCCGCCCGAGTCGTCACTCTGCACCTGCCGCTCCTCCAGCCTTTCGCTTTAGAACCTGAAAGCGAAGCGAGTCGTTTGGGTAGAGCAGGAAAAACGTCTCTAAGAGTTCCTGTTGTCTCACAGTTTTAGGAGGGTGCAAAAATGCCTCACTTCGAGCATAAAGGACTAATCCTGGCCGTGATAGCAGGGACTGCTGGAGTCAGCCTGATGCTGATTTGGTACCGTAAGATCCGAAATCCTGGAGCAGCTATGTGTATACCTGAGCTCCTGCAAGCAGGTAACCGCCTTCATTCTGCAGGCCTGCAAAATGAAGCTGCTAATGAGCAAGAAGCAGTAATGGTTTTGCATGGAAGGCAACTGCAGATACTAGAAAAATTGAATGGCTTACTGTTAAGTGTGGATGAGCTGAAGAGAGAGGTGAAATTCCTGAAAGAAGCTATTCCAAAGCTGGAAGCCCTTGTCCGAAATGAACTTGAAGGGAAGGGAGATGTTCAGAGAGTCAGCCCATCCCACAGAGCAACAAAGCGGAGAAAAACTGAAAGAGCTGCTGATGCCACAGAAGCTACCAGCTCTGAGGAGGCTGAAAGTGAAGGAGGGTAAGTTGATAATATTTTGTATATAGTGGAGCACACATGTGACACAAACTGCTTTAGCACCTATGTGAAAGTTTGTAAAAGAGGAGCCCTTTTCAAGTTTTATGTATATTTTCTCTACATTCAGGAAAAAAAACCCTATAACCAACCAAAACAGAAACAAACAACAAAACCAAAAGTTCAGATTAGATTTTTAAACTGGAAAACTCTGGGTAATGATTTCAGAATCTGCACTGTAGCTGAAGGTGGCTTAATGCCAAGCAGAACAGAGATTTTTCAGGGTACATTTGGTAACACTCCAAGGCATTATTGCAACATAGTTACCCAATGAGAGACAAAGTTCAAAACAATGATGTAAAAGAGCTTGCAGTAAGAAAGTAGCTATGTGTTTCCGACAGAGACTGTTCCATACCAGCCCTCCTGTACTTTTCATGGTAATTGTTTTCTATGGGCTTATTACAGTGACCCAACAAGTGATGCATGCTGTTAGGGTTGTGTCCCAATGCAGCACCTGTGTGACTGGTGGTATGTTAATTTTGCCTGTCTTTAGTCCCTCTTTATTTTTCTGAAGTCAGAAAAATATTTATGTTTTGAGAGTTTATCAAAATTTATCTTCAGTTCTTGTGGGTGGAGCTGCTTGTTGTGCGACTTCCCAGCCAACATGCTTCACAAGCCTTATGTACTGTACTTAGAGACTTGCCAGTTACATGAGGAACCTGTTTTGTCTTTTATTTTTTTAACAATTCAGAATTGTCAGGAGTACAAAGATACACAAATCAGTAGGGGTTGGAAGGGACCTCCAGGGGTCATTGAGTCTAATGCTCAAGCAGGACTGCTCACATGGGAATGCAGCCAGACAGGTCTTGAAGGTCTCCAGAGAAGGAGACTCCACAGCCTTCCTGGGCAGCCCATTCCAGTGTTCTGTCAACCTCATAGTAAAGAAGTTTTTCCTCATGTTGAGATGGAACTTTCTGTGCTCCAACTTGCACCCATTGCCCCTTGTCCTTATCACAAGGTGCAACTGAAAAGAGATTGTCTCTCTCTTTTTGACACCCAGCCCTCATGTATTCACAGACAGTGATTAAGTCCCCTCACTGAAAAGCCCCAGATCTCTCAGCCTTTCCTCATAAATCAGGTTCTCCAGTCCCCTAATCATCCTCATGGCCCTCTGTTGAACTCTCTCAGACAGATCTCTTTCCCTCTTAAACTGGGGAGCCCAGAACTGGACGCAGTATTCTAGATGTGGCCTCACTGGGGCAAAGTACTAGGAATATTCAAAGGTATTCCTCCTTCCAATGGTATAAGAAACATTTCTGTTCCATTAGGTTCTCTGAATGATTAGTTCATTAGTTTGGAGGGGCCTTTGTAAAAAATAAAATATTTGGAGATGTAGATAGAGCTAAAGGGTGAGTGTATGAATAATTAGGGCTTGATCCACACTCTACACTTGAGAAGGTCCTGTTTGCTGCTCAGGAGATATGTTGCTGTTTGCAAACTAGCCAAGGACACTTGTTCAGGTTTTTCTGTGAGGCAATGAAGCCAGTGAGATGATCTCATGCAAGTGATTATAGTGTGCAAGGACTTTGAATGTGTCCTTAAGAGAGGCCTTCTCTGGCAGCTATTTGCATACAGCCAGAAGGAGGGAAGATAATTTCAGGGTTACTGTTTGTTTAAGTCATTGAGCTGTGTGCATTTTTCAACATGCTTTTTAATGCTTTTTCAACAGAGGTGTTTTTTCCTACTAACACCCTGTACTTCATGTGCTTTTTAACGTATCTTCTCTTATGGAGACGGGCTGAGAGAGTTGGGGTTGTTCAGCCTGGAGAGAAAACTCCAACGAGACCTTTTAGTGACCTTTCAATCCCAGGCAGGGGAAGACTGTTCACAAGGCCAAGGAATGATAGGACAAGGGGTCATAGTTTGAAGCTGGAAAAGGGCAGATTGAGGCTGGACATAAGGAAAATGTTCTTTAATTTATGTGGGATTGGATCACTGGGTCAGGTTGCCTAAAGAAGTAGTGGAGCCATCCCAGGTCAGGCTGGATGGGGCTCTGGGCAGTCTGTGCTAGTGAGAGATGACCCTGCTTGTTGTAGTGGGGTTGGTCTAGATGACCTTTAGAGGTCACTTCCAACCCAATACATCCTATGATTCTAAAATTCTGATAATTTTATTTTAAATTGAGTTTCAGGAGGTTGTGATTGTTGATTTTGTCTGAGCTTTTTTCGTTTGTGTCTTTGTTTTCTTTCTCTTGCAAATCATAATAGGTTGTTCATGCTAATGTGTACTGTTGCAGTATATACAGATTTTCTGAGGTGTTGCATAACTTTAGTGACAGTGATGCATATTCTGTGACAGTTTGCCATGAGAGATGACACCACGGGTTTTTTTCTAGTTTAAGTGTTTCACCACTTCCTGAACTGTAGGTATAATGCCTCTGTGTGGTTTTATAATGTTCTGTGGTGTATACACAAAGACGCAGTCTGTTGCTAGCTGGTGCAGTAGAGAATTTTCCTCTGCAACAGATTAAACGCATTTCACTCTGTATCCTACTGAAAGGACACACAGCATGTTTCACTGCCTCAGCAGTGTTGCCATTATCTAGAAGATAGGATTTTGCTTGTGTTAAGCACTTCTGTTTATACCTACTAGATGCTGGGAATTGACAGGTGAAGTAAGCTTAAAAGTTTCTTGGCCTTGTGCTGGATGATTATAAATATGATTCATGTTTGTAAACTTTTTCCTGAAAAACTTTTAATACTGCTTGGGTTTTTTTCTATGAGTACTTGAAACTGGTAGTCTCTGATAGGTTCCCGAAGACTTGATCTACTCTGGTCATATTCTCAGTTTCACTGTTGGTATTCAACAGCTTGTGAAGAGAATTTTCTGTTTCACCTTGCAAAAATGATCTCTTTCTGCAAGTGGAAAAATATCACATGCTTTTTGTTAAGTTAGATGCAGTTTAACAGAAAACCCGAGTGAAAGGTACACTGAATGGTGAAGAGCCTGTGGTTTCTGCTTTGTGTTTGTCAGTACTCTTCAGTGTTCTGTACTTAATAGCTTGTTTCTTTTTCCATCATGTACTAGTGGAAACCTTCATCCTCAGTATCTGAGAATGTGTAGCAAGCACTCATCTATTTACAAATGCAGTAACTCATGTTTTCTCCTTGATAGAGCAGTGATAAACCTTTGACATCAGTGTCAGGTTTGGCTCTGGTCTCCAGCTGGCCTGGCATCCAAGCTTTTCAAGTTACACTTGGCATCAGTGAGAAAGACTGACTGCGGTAAATCAGTTTCCTACAGATGTTTTATTTATAATTTTTCTTTAAATTGTTTAAATATTCACCAGGAAGAAACATTTCCCATGCCTGCTTTGCAGTATCACTTCTCTTACCATTTTTTCATTTACTTTTACTGCCCATTTGTTTTTAATGCAATCCTTAGTTGACCGAAGAATGTGGTTTGCCTAACTTTTCCTTGAAGGCTGCCTATCATCACTGATCAGCCCTCCAGTCTGTGACATATAATCATCATTCTGGTGGATTAGCAGAAGCAGATGAGAAGGTATTGGTGTCAGCTTGTGATTTTATAAGTTGGCAGGGAGGCTGAGGTGTTGGGAACAGATAGAGATCTGGTTAGGCCCAGTGTCTGCCAATTTACAGACAATGCAGCACAGCTTTTGAACCAGTAAAGTACAGGTCATACCATCCTGTGTTTTATACAGCATAGCTCTAGGTGTTTTTAAACCCAGTGCTAGGTGCCTAGATTTGCCAAACAGCTTAATCAATTTCCAGTTGTTATTTTAACAGTCCTTTGTGATCCAACTGGATTCTGTTCATTAATCACAGTATTTCAGGAGTTGGAAGGGACCTTTGGAGATTATCTAGTCCATCCTGCACCCCCCCACTCCCAACCAAAAGCAGAATCACCTAGGGCAGGTCATATAGGAATGGTCCAGGCAGGTTTTGAAAGTCTATAGAGGAGACTCCACAACCTCTCTGGGCAGCCTGTGGCAGGGCTTCTCAGAGTAAAGAAGCTTTTCCTGACGTTGAAGTGGAATGTCCTGTGCTCCAACTTGCACCCGTTGTCCCTTGTCCTATCACATGGTGCCACTGAAAAGAGACTGGCCCCTTCCTCTGGACACCCATCCCTCACATGTTTACAGCCATCAAAAAGATCCCTTTCAGCCTTCTCCTTTCCAGAGTAAACAGCCCCAGTTCTCCCAGCCTTTCCTCGTAGAAGAGATGATCAAATCACTTAACCATCCTCATAGCCCTGTGCTGGACTCTCTCCAGTAGATCCCTGTCTCTCTTGAATTGGGGAGCCCAGAACTGGACACAGTACTCTGGGTGTGGTCTCACCAGGGCAGAGTAGAGGGGCAGTGTCAGCTCTGCAGCCAGAGAAGAGACAAGGAAGAGAGGACCCTCTGAAGGCACTATGAAGTTATTTTTCTAAAGAAAGAAGAGTTTAGAGGAGCACTGGGATATCTTAGGGGTAACTAGGTTGATTAATCTTAGAAATATTTGCACTCCTCTACCCAGTTTTTGGTATGGGAGCATTTAGTTTCTGGCCTTGTCGTGCAAAACACTACTCATTTCAAACAAACTTTGAAGAAATATTTTTAACATTTTCTTTCTTGCCTTTGATAATGTTCTTTTCTGTTTGTTGGGTAGAAACTTATGAGGAGAGGTTGAGGGAGCTGGGTCTCTTTAGCTTGGAGAAGAGGAGACTGAGGGGTGACCTCATTAATGTCTATAAATATTTGAGGGGTGGGTGTCAGGAGGATGGAGCTGGGCTTTTCTCGGTGTCATGTAGTGATAGGACAAGGGGCAATGGTTGTAAGCTGGAACATAGAAGGTTCAACATCAACCTGAGAAGGAACTTCTTCCCAGTGAGGGTGACGGAGCACTGGAACAGGCTGCCCAGGGTGGTTGTGGAGTCTCCCTCACTGGAGATGTTCAAGACCCGACTGGACGGGTTCCTGTGTGACTTGGTCTAGGTGATCCTGCTGTTGCAGGCGGATTGGACTGGATGATCTTTTGAGGTCCCTTCCGATCCGTTATGATTCTATGATTCTATGATTCTCATCTATGTCAGCAGGCACAGGGCTCTGATTTCTTGTAGTCCCTACTGATAGCGCCTTACACTGAAAAAAGTTATTCACTATTAGCTTTTCACTTCCAACAGGTTGTTCTATAGGTAATGGTTTGTCTTCTCTAAAGCATGTGGTTAACAAATATATTGGAATTTGTGACAAAAGATGGCCTATTCCAGTTTTAAATTATACAAGCATTCAAAAAGCAGGTAAATAGAGGAAACAGGTGAAAATTTCCCAGGACACTGGAGTTGAGAGGAAGTGGGAAAGAAGGAAACTGTCCTTTCTGCTCTTTCTCAGCACAAATGTGGCGTGGAGATCATGTTTCTGTAGGTCAGATGAGGAAAGGCTTGATGCCGCATGGTCTGATTGTAAAAGCTTATTCTTCCCTGATATTTAATAATTAGCTCCTTACAGGCTCACATAATTTCTGAGGTAGTGACCCTACTTCACATTTTTCCCATCTGACTCACAGTCAGTATTCTCATACAACTTAGCTGATGCTGCATGACTGTGATTGCAGGATGTTACAGGTTGGAAGGAACCTCAAAAGATCATCTAAGTCCAATCCCCCCTGCTGGAGCAGGGTAAGCCTACAGTACTGTCTCAAGATGTCCTACATGGGGTTCAAACCCATGACCCCAGGAATTCAGAAAACCATGGTCTACCGGCTGAGCCAACCAGGTGCTTCCATGTTTGACCTGACTGTGTTGCTGGAAGTTTCTGCTTGTTTTAAGTGTCAGGACTTGGCTGTTAACCTGACCTTGGCAATTCTGTTTTTGCTGGGACAATATAGACTAATAGTAATTTTTGTCTGGAACAGTAGTGATCACAGATCACATCACATCACATCAGCAGATATTTATGCAGGGTAGGTAAAGATGACAACATCAACACTGACTTCCAAACGTTGCCTCCTCACCTTCATATCTACCTGCTCAGGTAGCACTTGATGGGGT
Source organism: Rhinopomastus cyanomelas (assembly GCA_013400115.1). Taxonomy (NCBI): domain Eukaryota; kingdom Metazoa; phylum Chordata; class Aves; order Bucerotiformes; family Rhinopomastidae; genus Rhinopomastus; species Rhinopomastus cyanomelas. The sequence continues at coordinate 124,897 of VXBP01001817.1, read as the reverse complement.
TAGGCAAATTCCTGCAACTCGGGCATGTCCAGTTGCAGTATTGCATGGGAGTTTGATGTTGCCTTAGGTGCTTAGTTGTTGCTACTATACGTTATTTAGTGTCCTTATGTAGGTAGTTGCACAAAGGATCAGCGGGTTTATCTCTTAATTAAATTGAGTGAGTGGGACATCCAAACCACATGAGGGAAGGATTTCATCATTGGGTTTATGTCTTGGACCTTAAAGACTGGCCCCTCCCACCAAATCCCTTGTGCTTTTGGTTGAGTTAGTGCTCTCACAAATACATTCTGTACATGATGTACCTCTGAGCCCACTCATAACTGCACAGTGAGTTACAAAAAGGCCACATCTAGCTTTTCTGTAGCTCAATGAGCAGTTGTATTTGCTGCTTTGCAGACTGTCAGTATATCTTCTTATGGTTTAGTTCTGGTCACTTCTGAAAGCAAAGTATTGGAAACAGGCTATTTAAAAGTCATGATTATCAATCTCCATTCACACTGCTAATGTCCAGTACTGGTTGTATTTCTGGGGAAAAATGTTTGTCCTACTCAAGTTACTCAGTTGCGTAATACATAGAGTTCCACATCAACCTGAGAAGGAACTTCTTCACAGTGAGGGTGACGGAGCACTGGAACAGGCTGCCCAGGGGGGTTGTGGAGTCTCCTTCTCTGGAGATATTCAAGACCCGCCTGGACGTGTTCCTGTGTGACTTGGTTTAGGTGATCCTGCTGTTGCAGGTGGATTGGACTAGATGATCTTTCGCGGTCCCTTCCAATCTGTAGTGATTCTATGATAGAGTACGTCTCATGCTTTTTCTGTTCATAGTTATTTTAAAAAATCTCTGATTCTGGCTTCTAATACCTTCGTATTATTTTTTCTCATCAGAAGAGTATTTTCAAAATTGGAAATGTGGAAGATTAGGCTTTCTGTCCATTTTTAGTACCTAAACAAACTGCTACTTAAAAATAGAGAATGCCACTCAGCTGGTCCTGGGTGAAAGCGGAGCAGCCTGATGTATGCTTAGCCCATTGGACAGTAGGGTCACCTGCTTATCTCTGCACAGTCCTTGACTGCCTTGTGCACTAAGCATCATGAACCAATATGTGCTCTTTCACAGCTCCATATATTCTGACCTTCAGAATATTCAAACCAAATAACTAAATAAATCAGTAACAGCGGTGTTATTGCTTATATTTAGACCTTACTCTTATGTCACTCACGTTCATTCCTATTTAGCAAAACAGGGACACTGAAGTAAATAAGAGGCAGGACTCTAATCTATTCAAGGTGAGGCAGTGGGAAAGTGTAATTATTTGCCTGTTTTGTTTGGAATATGTTTATGCTGTTGTTTTGCAGATAAAGACCATGAATAAAACCTTTAAGGTTAGAAAGCTGGAAGAAACTGTGCTGTGATGTTTTTGCATTTGCAGTTAGCAATGCGTTACCGATATTTTTAGCAAATGATGGTTACTGTTTTCTGTTCTTTTAGTTACCTTACCGCTTATACTGATTCTGAAGGAGATTCTGAGGAAGAAAAGGAACATACAAAATCGCCTGATGCCATTACAAAGTCAGAAGTAGATGAGTTATCTAATCTCTTACATCAAGCGGACAAGTTGCACAAGGGTTCAGAGGAGGATAAAAAGGAGGGCTCCAGGCTGCTGCTTGAGAAAAATGACAAGGTATCAATGGGTAAACTTATGTTGCTACTATGCTTGGGCAATGCTTTTGAGGACTTCTTTAGTACAAGCAATGAAATGCACACAGGAGTGGAAGATAAAATCTCATTTGTATTTTTAAAACACAATTAAAATGACTGGCTTCAAGGAGGTGTCAGTATTAATGCTTGGGTGGGCAAAGAAGCTTACTATTTTATATTGCAGCCAGGCTCAGTGAGGCTTTGTTTGATGTATGTGTTCTTCATGCAACAAAGAAAGATCATGGATTTATCTGTGTAAATGATACTTACTGTTGCTGGTTTTAGAATAGTCTGTGTGAGAAAGTCCTGTGGAATTAAGTAGTAACCAGGCCAAGTGTTATTAAGCAATCAGACTTTGAGCCCATAGTCTGCTTAAACCTTCCTGATGTATTTCGTCACTGAAAGGGTTGTGAAGTATTGTAGGAGGCAACTTGGGGAGGTGTTAGAGTCACCATCCTTGGAGGTATTTAAATGGTACACAGATGTGAGGCTGAGGGGCATGGCTTAGTGGGGACTTGACAGTGCTGGATTAGCAGTTGGACTTAATGATCTTAAAAGTCTCCTTCAACCAAAACAATTCTATGATTCTGTATGAATTTTTCCTTTGATTTTCCAGGGCATGTATGTAACTCCAGATCAAATTTCCAGGCAGTTTGATGTGTAGTGCTTCATTCAGAGTAACAGTTTCTTCTGATTTGGCAAACATGAGCTCTGATTTTATTTTCACTTGCATTTTGCATTAGCCAGAAAGTTAGATGCCGTATTATGAGTGTGGTTTTTATGGCATCCCTAAAGAAAATACACATCACATCATGTTGTGTTTTACTGGATTACTTTTTGTTCCTTTTCTTAATAGTAAAAGAATTTTAAAGCTTACAGATGAGATATAACCTCTGTAGACAGCCTGGCATATTGCCAAAAGTTGTATTCTTGTTTGGAAATGAAAAATTGGTCACCTGGTTCTCCTGTAAACTGAAGCAGTATAGAGTGATGCAAATTAATCAGAGATTGATGCCATGTTCTGATAACCTGCTTTAAGCATTATGAAATAAAGCTGTTTAAGTCACAGTTTAATTACCCAGCAGTCCTTTGTTTGCAGTATGAAAACTGTGTGGACTTTCTCTGGAGACTTGCCCGTGCTTACGGAGACCTGTTTGAGATGACTACTGATGCTGAAGTGAAGAAGCAATATGTTATTGATGGTAAACAGAGGAAAAATTTACATAGAATGCTGTCTGATTGTGGTAAAACGTGCTTTGAACTTTGGATAAGTTACAGTATCACAGTATTATCAAGGTTGGAAGAGACCTCATAGATCATCAAGTTTTCTGATCCAAGGATTTCACATCTAATCAATGGGAACACTTGTACTATAATAATAAGGTTTTATCAAGCATAAATTTTACAGTATGCAACTTCAGTCCATTCTTTCCTCACTGGAGAGACACTAATTTAATGAAGCATGTGCCTTAAAATCTTGTATTTTACTGAGGATGAGACTGATACTGAATGGAAAGAAAGGTAGAAGCTCAGCCCATTTTCATGACTTCGTTGGGAGAGTAAAATAATACATAAATGGCCAGACTTTTTGTCAAGGTTCATTTCTCTACTTTCCTTGGGCAAAGGAGCACTTCTGCACATCACAGAATCACAGAATGTGTTGGGTTAGAAGAGACCTCCAAAGGTCATCTAGTCCAAACCCCCACAATAAGCAGGGAGATCTTTAACTAGAACAGATTGCCCACAGCCCCATCCAGCCTGACCTCAGCAGACTTGTTTGTGGTGATGGTGAGGATAAAAACTTTGTGAATCTGGAAAACCTGTTGCCCAAAATCAAAACTCATGTGTGATTCTCCCCATATTTCCTATTTGACAGCTTAACCTCAAAAGGGCTCTGACTTTCTTCACAGCACTTCTTTGTTGCTTTTGAACAACAAAGCAACCCTTTCTTTCATTGTTTGGGTGCATATTGGTTAGAGTCCCTTTTATTTCTGTGTCACTGTCCTCCAGTCAGCGGTGAGGATTATGGCACAAACTCAGGCTCAACAGTAAACTGTGGTGTTGGAGCCTTTGCTTCTATCAGTGACTTCACATAGCTGACAAGAGATAACAGCACAGCAAAAGACATGGAGAGATAAAGAATGATGGAATGAAATCAGGTCCCAGTGTTGAGTAAGTAGCCTATTTTAGCTCATTCTCATGAATTGCAGGCTGGTGGCAGCATTTTTCTTCTCAGTTTTTGAAAGTGATGCAGAGGGATTCAGACTGTTGGGGAGCTGGGAGTAGTTTTGGAGGGGTTTTTTTTTCCCACTGTTTTGGAGGACTGTGTGTGCTGTTCTGTTTTTATTGCAAGTTAACTTCAGAAAAGAAATGTATCTGCTGCTTAATCAGTTGCAGCTGCAAATAGCCCATCTGAACTGTGAGCATGGGTTTAATCAAATCACCTCCTGTCATCTTTATTCAGTTAAGTGGAACTTAATGGAAGTCTTTGTGCTGGAAAGAAACTATAGCTAGTTCATTCTGGTACCCAAGGCAGAAAATACCTTTGCTAGTTCTTCTGACAGGTGCGTCTCTAATTTGCTTTTAAGAGTCTTCAGTCTTACATGACTTCCTCAAGTCCAATCGTTCCCTGCATTGGCTGCATATGAATTGGGTTTTAAGAGTGAATGCTGAATTTGCACCTATTTATATATGATTCTCCCCCTGTACTGTGCTCTTGTAAGAAAACACCTGGACTACTGTGTTTGGCTCTGGGGCCTCCAATACAAGAAGGATGTGAACCTGTTGGAGCAAGTCCAGAAGAGGCCATGAAAATGATCAAACAGCTGGAGCACCTCTGCTATAAAGGCAGGCTGTGAAAGTTGGTGTTCAGCCTGGAGAAGGCTCCATGGAGACCTTATAGTGACCTTCCAATACCAGAGAGGGCCCTACAAAAAAGCTGGAGAGGCTTTTTCACAAGGACTGATAGTGATAGGGCTAGAGGGTAATGGCTTTAAACTGGAAGAGTGTAGATTTAATTAGATTTTGGGAAGGAATTCTTCACTGCAAGTGGTGAGACATTGAAACAGGTTGCCCAGAAAAGTTTGAATGCCCCATCCTTGGAAGAGTCAAGACTAGGACTGGAGGGAGCTCTGGGCAACCTGTAGTAGTGGAAAGTGTCCCTGCCCATGGCAGGTAGACTGGAACTAGACGATCTTTGAGGCCTCTTCCAATGCAAACCATGCTGTGGTTCTATGATATAAATAGATATGGATATGTAAGTGATGTAAAGCCAGGATATTACACTGGCTTTCTAAATGTTTACAAGAACAAGGAAAAAATTTCTTCTTTGCAGCTCGAGTATATCGGGTTGCTTCATTTTGGGGACTTGCCTAAAATGTGGAAGAGTACAGTAAATCCTTTAATATCTTGTATTCCATTTACAGGAAAGAGTAAAGCTGAAAAGGCAGTTCAGCTGGATGCCAAGAGTGCTGAGAGTCACCAGTGGTAAGTTTGAGAAAATGTCCATATTTGCAAACTTAGATGTCTTTATCAAATCTACCAACAAAAACCAGTTGTCTTTGACTTTGGTATTCATCAGTATCTTTTCATAGTTTTATGGAACTCAGCACAAGTTGCAGTTAAAGAAGCATTTACTGCCACGTGTGCAAACAGCTCAGTGCAGCATGCGTCATGCAATGCAGAAGGGAGTATTTGCTTAACCTAGTGTATTTTTTCTCAGAGAAGCCATAGTTTTCTATTCACCTTCTTTAAGGCTTTGCAAAATAATGGTATCTGACCTCGTACTGGCTTTTTTATTTTTACTTGGACTAACTGAAATTATAATGATTACAAATAGACAGCGAGAGAACTGTGGAAGTTTCACTTAACTTATTTTAGCGTACCTTGCCAGGAGTAACAATCTCTTTGCTAATGTAAATATTTTCCATCAAATCAACTTTATCAGGTGAAAGATAAATCCACTGAATTCTAGCTGATAGTTTCTCACCTTACTACTTTGTTAGTCAGCTTTACTGAGCTCCTGAAGCCTTTAAAAATATTGTTAGCTTTTCCTTTCCATTTTGGCTTTGATGTTGTTAATGAAAGTTTTCGTTCTATGTGTACACTAGGATTTTACCTTTGTATATCTAAAAAAAATCCCAGGCTTCCCTCACAAGCTAAAAGAAAGTACCCACCTCTGCAGTTTAGTTCGTTGGAGCACATTTTGCTCATCTGCATTAGAGTGAGATGAATTTCCCTGAACTTCAGTTGACATCTCCATTGGCAATAAAGGCAGTGCAAGTCAGCAGCCCAGGTTTGGCTACTGCACTGGATACAGATGTTTTAATTCAGTTAGTTGATTCTCTGGCCCAGTCTCTCTCTCCTAAACATCAAAGATGCCTGTGTTATTGTTGCACTCTGTGTTCCTGTGAGCCTTGCCATACTTCTATGACTCATTTTTTTCCTTCTGTTTATAACAGCTAGGGATCCAAAGACCTGCTTTGTAACAGTGGGGTGCTAGAAACGATGTGCTGTGCAAATCTTGACTGAACTGCTCTGACGCAGCTGGGTTTGCCTTTGCTCTTTCCTGTGTTTTGGAAGTAGTGATGATGCCTGCCTAGAAGTGATGCCTGTGTCTAGATGGCTTTAATGTGGCAGTTTAAGGTTTTGGCCTTGCTCAGGTGTTTGTTAACTCCTCTCAGCTTCAGGTTACCACTGTGGCAGCAAAAGTAATCCAAGAGAAACATTTGAGCATCACTCTCTGGCACAGGGTGATTTGAAGCCTGTAGCTTGAACACCTGCTGGAAGCAGTTTACAGCCATTTCTGCTCTTTGCCTGGTCACACCCATGGTCACATCTTCAGGGTAATGCTGGACTACCCCTCCCAGCTAGAGCTGCGTGTATGAAAAGCCTCCAAGATCTCGTGCAGGCACAAGTCCTTCCCCATTTCCCTTCCTTCTTCCTCAGCCCATGAGAATGGCAGAAATTCCTAGTATAAATAGAACTTCACTGGCAGAAACTATGCTCATAGACACTTACATTGCATTCAGGGAGATGCAGGTGGTCAGCTGGACTTCAGACATGAGATCCTGTACTGCAGAGGAGTGTACAAGGAGATGTGTTCCAGAGGTTAGCTCAGAAAGCCTGTTTGAGAGGTTTAAGAGGAGACTCTTATGTTCTGTAAGCTACTGCTTCTTTTAACAGACAGTGGACTTCTGTGTGGTTTACAGTTTTCATCCTGTTTGTACCCATGTTGCAAAGAACATGGGAGTTTTATCAGTTACTCTTGAACCAGTGGCTTTCTAGTGGTGTGGATGGACACCACAGATTTGAATAGTCTGAATTGTTCAGGCTTTTTTTTCTAATAATTTATCCTTTTGTCTCTTTTCTGAAGTGTTTCTGATTTGATGCACATTTCTAATCTGTTATGCCTCTCTGACTGAGGCTCTAAATACTGGGCAGAATGGACTTTGTGCTCCAGTATGTTTTTGTGTCAACAGTTGTTCATTCTGTTGTAGGTCCTTCTCTGCTGTGCTTAACCAAATATATTTTTGCACCTTCGCATTTCTTTAATCTCCCTTGGTACAGAGCTTTACACACATTTCATTGATTTCAGACCATTTCTCCTGCTTATTGAGGCCATTTCAGTTTGTAAATACTCTCATGCCCTCCCAGATTACAATTTGATTATAGAATTCTTCTGTTGCTTTGAGGAGTTTTTAAATAATTGAGCTAATTTATGAAATCACTGGAAGGTATGGAAGCAGCATAAAGCTTTGTGAAACACTTGTAATGATGCTCAGGTTCACGTGAACCCGGATTTGCAACCACTTCTATAGGTGATTTAATCTAAACGATATTTTCACACTTAGATTTTTGAGAAACATCGGCTAGGATGAAGTCAATGGCCTCATAAAGCTCAAGCAAGATCCAATTCACCAATGCAAGTTTGTCCAGTTTATCTGAATGTTATTTTCTATGTTAATCCTCATGAGCAGGAAGGAAGTCTGCAGGGAATACTCCCTGTAGAAGCTGCTCTCAGCATTTTATGCAAATAGAATTTTGCCTAAAACCCTGAACAGTAAGACTGAGTGTGAACAGGAAACAGTGCAACGCATGTAAGACATAAAATAGCAACCTGTGCAATATGAAATCCAGGCGGAAAAGTTTAAAAGAAGAAACAGAACAAATATCTAGATGAAAACACCAGAATCACTAGGAGATGGTCACTTAAAGAAGAATGGTTGTACCAGTTATATCCAGGTTCAGAGATGAAAGACAGTACTCAGCTCCAAGCTGACACTTAACTGTACTGTCTCCGTTTTATTTACCTGTAAGTGAGGGAATTATCTTCCATGAGAGGATGAAGAACCAATAGGCAACATGTGCCATTTGCCGTGCTGGGGTATTTGCATGGGCACAGGACTTCTGAGGGTCTGTACCCTTTCAGTCCAGCCACTGGAAGTGGTGGGAAAGCCTAGGGCATCTCCAATGCCAGTGGGCACCTCTGTCTAGGTGGGGATCCCATGACCTGGACTGGTTCTCCATTGATTCTAGTAGTGTAGACAGACAGAAGAAAAGCTCAGCATGGATGCAAGCTCAATGTGAACGCTGTGCTGGCTCAGACCAAAGTCCTGCCTTTTCAGCTCACTGCACAGACATTTTCCTAAGCCATATAAGGTAAATAGTCACAGCTGCATGAGAGAATGCCATCTATTTGCTAGTTTTCTCAATTTTCATGTAAGACTATCTATCTTCTTCTGGATTAGCTGGATTTCTCACCTTGAGTACGGAAGGGTTTGGTTGATTTCTTACTAATTAATACTTTTCTGGGAGGTTTTGCTGTTTCCTCTCAGCACAGCTGAGGTTTCATCTTCTGTTTGGTAGAGCTGCTGTCCATACTGTCTACTCATGCATTATTTCTGATGTTCTCTTAAACTGTTTAATATATTATGGCCTACTAAATGAGTGAGGATTAAATGATAGGCCTGTTCTTTTCCTAGTCCTGTTCCTTGCCCTCTGCTTACAGTTAACCCTTGATGGGTAGAGGGAATACAAGCAAAAATTGAATTCAACCTTGTTGGTTTTATCTGTTGTCATTATTTCCTCATTGCTAATTGTTGTGTGCTTTCATTTGTGTTTCTTTTCCCTTCTGCTGTATTTACAGAACCTGCTGTTGTTGTTGTATCCTGTCCCTACAGTTTGTATTTAGCATTTTTAATATATATACCTTTATACATGCCATCTGGTTCAGAGATGTATATACATGTAACACCCATCCCTCTCAGCCACTTGCTTTTATTTTCACTTTGATGGTAAATTACTTTTGTATTTGTAAGTCATTGAAGAATAACTCATCAGAGCTGAATTAGTCTTTTAAAATTTTTCTGCCTTTCCTGTGCTTCCTTTAAAGCTCTGTTTCTGGCATAAAAATGTTTGTATCAATCCTGACTGGTGTAACTGTTCCAGTCAAGTCCCAGCGTAGACAGAGTTACATCCCTTTTCCACAGCAGGCTTTTTCCTGTTGTGTTGGATGGCAGTAATCAGTTGGGGAAATAGAATGTGTCTGTTGCCTCCACCAAGAAAATGTAGTTGAACAGTAATATGAGCAAACTCGTGCTCATGTAGTCCTAGAGTTCAGGACTGAGAAGCAACCAATATGAGTCCCCAAATTAAATTTGGTAAAACATGTGCAGGAAGAACAGAGCAAAAGGTCTCCAAGTGGTCAGTCAGTTCTGGTAGTGAACTTTTGCAGCTGTGGATAATTTTCATATCTGAATCTAGATTTTTGAGAATGTGCGATCACACTTCATGCTTCATTTGCCAACGGGATCAAAAACCTTCAGATTTTTTGACAGGTCACCTCCAAAAACTTGAGGTAAATGGAAGCACTGGAAAGGAAAATTGTGACTGTAACCTTATTTGTATGAACACTCCACAGAGAGGCCAAGTAAATATTCTAAGTGACTTACTTCATTCAGCCAGTGTCAGTTATTCAAGCTGTTAAGGAATTCACATGCAAAAGTTGGCATTGGCCTATTGGAGGTAGTCTTGCTTTTCCCAAACCTCAAACGAGATGTGTTGTGTATCAGTGATTCCCAAATGATAGCTGTGAATCCTTGCACCTCCTCTTTATCATCCAGATGAATGGGCTGTGTGAGCAATTTTAGTTGCTTTGGATGGCACAGCTTTACAGCCACAGCAAACACAAAATGTAGAGGTATGTTAATAGTGCTAAAAGAAATAGCTGTGAATTATTACTTTTGTTTTGCAGCACAAGTCAGTTTTTCTGTTGGTGGGGTTTTTGTTGGTGTTTTTATTCTTCAAGAGGTGGAAGAGGTCTGGAAGGCTTCTCTGCTGTCACCCAGAGCACTCCTTTTTTGCTGAGAAGGACTTGTTACAGGCTTTGAGAAGAACAGAAAATTACTACAGTGTTGGTGATGTTTACTTAGAAAGATTATATTGATCTTTATTGTTTGGTTCATTTGCCACAAAGGGAGCCCTGCTAAGTCTGGATTGCTTTAGAGCACTTAGCTGTTGATAGGAGTCCTAGAGCACATGGGTCATTTAGGTTTGCGACAAGCCATCTGGTGAAAACCTAGTAACTTTCAGTGAAGGCTCCTTCTGAACCGCAGCTGCGCCCCTGCCACGTGTGTGGGTTACTCAGAAGCACAGAAAGAAGATTCATGAGCCCAGGGCTGTCCTTGGAAGTGGATTTAAGTTTCTCCTGGAATTCAATCTATGTGTCAACTTTTTTAAGATTAAGAGGTATTACTACCCAGCATGATAAACTATTACTGCGTTGTTTTGGAGAAATGTAAGAAGCTATGCAGAAGCTTGTTTAGCCTGGAGGAGACGCAGGAGGGACCTTCTCCCTCTCTACAACTCTCTGAAGGGAGGTTGTAGTCAGGTGTGGGTTGGGCTTTTCTCCCAGGCAACCAGTGCCAGAACTAGAGGGCAGGGCCTCAAGCTGCCAGGGGAAGGTTAGGTCCGATGTTAGGAAGCCCTTCCTCCCAGAAAGGGTGATCACAGGCTAGAATGGACTGCTCAGGGCAGTGGTGGAGTCCTGATCCCTGGAGGTGTTTAAGGATAGACTGGCTGTGGCCTTTAGTGACCTAGTCTGGCTGATGTGCTGATGGTAGGTCCTAGGCTGGGCTGGATGAGCTCAGAGGGCTTTTCCAGCCTCAATAACTGTGTGATTCTATGAAGTAGGAAAATAGCAGTTCTTATGGAAAAACTGTTATATTAGAGAGGATGTACATGCAAAGAGACTTTACACAGTTGACTCAAAAAAGTGAACGTGCTATGCAGTCTCAGTAATGGAGTTAGAATTTGTCATATTGCCAGGGTGCAAGGGAGTACAAAATTCTCTACTGAAACAAAACTCTTTAAAATTACAGAGTATGGTGTAAGATATTATCGTTCTGGTGGCAACTGCCTGTGCCAGTCTGTCTCTGTTTGTCAGTACTATAGTAGAGCACCTGTCCTTGTTGGCTTGTCCACCACCTGAGTGGAAATCAGGATAGATTGTCTTTCAGTAGGACAAGTCCCTCTGCAGCCTTCCTGTAGGTTCCCTTAAAGTATTGGAAGTCAGCCTTAAGGTCCCCCAAAAGTCTTCTCTTCCCTAGGCTGAACAACCCCAGCTCCCTTAGCCTGTCCTCATAGCAAAGGTGCAGGTGTAGAGGGAGGTAGGTTTGAAATGTGTAAAGATCCATTTACTACAAGCTTTTTGCCAGGATGATCACAGAGGAAACAAGACTAGCAACCTAGAGATTCCTCTGGTAACCTAGTAGTCCTTATTCCATTTCTGTCAAGGCAAATTTTTGTGTTACTATCTCCAAAAGCTGTTGTTTCATAGAATCATTAGGGATTGCAAGGGATCTCGAAAGATCATCTAGTCCAAACCCCCTTACACGGCAAGATCACCTAGACCAAGTCACACAGGAACGCATCCAGGCAGGTCTTAAACATCTCCAGTGAAGAAGACTCCACAACCTCCCTGGGCAGCCTGTTCCAGTGCTCTGTCACCCTCACTGTGAAGAAGTTTCTTCTCATATTTATGTGAAACCTCCTATGTTCCACCTTACAACCATTGCCCCTCGTCCTATCACTAGATGACATTGAGAAGAACCTGGCTCAATCCTGACACCCACCCTTCACATATTTATAGACCTTAATGAGGTCACTCCTCAGTCTCCTACAAGCTAAAGAGACCCAGCTCCCTCAGCCTCTCCTCCTCAGGGAGGTGCTCCACTTTCCTCATCATCCTCGTTGCCCTACGCTGGACTCCCTCCAGCAGCTCCACATCCCTCTTGAACTGAGGGGCCCAGAACTGGACACAATACTCCAGATGTGGTCTCACCAGGACAGAGTAGAGGGGCAGAAGAACCTCTCTTGATCTGCTAACCACCCCCGTTCTGATCCACCCCAGGATGTTGTTGGCCCTCTTGGCCACAAGAGCACACTTCTGACTCATGGTCCTCCTGCTGTCCACCAGGACCCCCCAGTCTCTTTCTCCTAAACTACTCTACAACAGTAGAAGCCATTTTTTTTTGCCCTTGATCTCTCTTGCCAGGTTCAATTCCAAGAAGGCCTTTGCTTTTCTAGTTGCATCCCTACATTGTCTCATCAGAGCCTTATAATCACCCCAAGTGGCTGTCCCCTCCTTCCATGACCTATAGGCTCTCTTCATCTTCTTCAGTTTGCCCAGCAGCTCTCTGTTTAACCACACAGGTCTTCTGGCTCCCTTCCTTGACTTCTTTCCTGTTGGAATGCTCTTTTCTTGTGCTTCAAAAAAGTAGTCTTTGAATGTTAACCAGCTACCCTGAGCCTCTTTACCTGCTAGTATGCTGTCCCATGGGATTTTTCCCTAGCAAGTGCTTGAAGAGACCAAAGTTGGCCCTCCTGGAGTCCAGGATTGTGATTCTGGTAGCTATTCTGTTCCTACCACACGAGACCCTGAACTCCACCATCTCATGGTCACTGCACCCAAGGCTGCCCTCAACCTCACTGCTTCAACCAGACCCGCCTTGTTGGTGAGGACAAGATCCAGCAGTGCTCCTCTCCTAGTGGGCTCTTCCACCATCTGCATCAGGAAATTGTCGGCAAAGCACTCCTGGACTGTGGGTGGCTGGCTGAGTGGGTCTCCCTGCAGCTGTGAGGCTGCTGTCAGCTGCCTGTAGAAGACCTCATCAACTTCCTCATTCTTATCTGGTGGCCTGTAATAGACACCCACAACAGTGTCAGCCCTGCCAGCCTGCCCCTTAATCTGCACACACAAACTCTCAACTCTCTCTTCATCTGCCCCTGGACAGAACTCAATACATTCCAGCTGCTCTGTCACGTAGAGAGCAACTCCTCCACCCCGCCATTTCATGCTGTTTCCACGTTTGTGAAGACTATATCCTGCTTGTTTGTCAGGATGGTGTTTGCAGCTATAACAACTAAAAATGTCTGTTAGAAAAATAGAGGTTATATATCTGGAACACAGAAATTTAATGCCATTGTGGATTCCACAGCTTCAGAAATACAGAATAAGACTTATCCTTGTTTTACTGGTGAACTTCTGTGCATATGCATTAAAATAACAGCATCACAGAATCTCTGTGGTTGGAAAAGACCTTTGTCATCAGGTCCAACCCTTGACCCAGCACTGCCAGCTCATCAGGAAACTGTCCCACACCTCCAAATCCATGCACTGTTTTAATCACTCCAGGCATAGTGACTCCACCCCTGCCCTGGGCACCCTGTTCCAATAAAAATAATTTCAGTGAAGAAATTCTTCCCAACATCCAGCCTAAACCTCCCCTGGTGCAGCTTGCAACCATCTCCTCTGGTCAGTCAATTGCTGCCAGGGAGAAGAGGCTGAGCCCCTCCCTCTTGGAAGCTTCCTTTCCCTCCCACAGATCAACACACACACGGAGCTTGATGTTATCTGCAAACTTGCTGAGGGTGCATTCAGTCCCCTGAGCCAGAACATTAACAAAGATACTAAAAGAGCACAAGCCCCAGTAGAGGCCCCGGGGGACACTGTGTACAACCAGATACCAGCTAGATTCACTCCATTCACCACCAATCTTTGCGTCGAGTCATCCAGCCAGTGTTTTATCCTGTGCAGGGTGTTCTTATCCCAGCCTTTCCTCAGAAGGCTGCCAGAAGTTTCTCTAGAAGGATGCTGTGGGAAAGAATGTCAAAGGCTTTACTACAGTCTAGGTAGACAGCGTCCACAGCCCTTTCCTCATCCACTAGGCAGGTCACCTTGTTGTAGGAGGAGATCAGGTTAGTCAGGCATGACTGGGTTTCATAAACCCCTGCTGGCTGGGCCTGATTCCCTGGTTGTCCTGTAAGTTCCATGTGATGGCACTCAAGATGACCTGCTCCATAGCCTTCCCTGGCACCTCTGTCAGACTGACAGGCCTGTAGTTCCCAGATTCTCCTCCTGACCCATTTTGTAAAGGAGTGTCGCATTTGCTCATCTCCATTCCACTGGGACTGCAGTTATTTATCTTGCTTTGATAATTGTTTATGTTGCAATAAATCATCACATCACTACTCCTAAATGTCCTTACTTTCAGTTCTTTTTAACCAAAATACTAATTTATTTCCCATGTTTTTGCAAGTGTTACCTACACAGTTGTGGGCTGCACATCTGTTCTTTCTCTCTCTGTTGAATTTTTAATATAAAAAGTATATTTCTGCCAATTTCTACAATGCAGTCTCACTTGTAGTTCAAAAAGCAATGAAAGACAAATAGAAAGAAAAGCCAAACCCAAAGCACACCTCACCTTGCACCTTGGTGCACTGGCAGGCTTTCACATCCCTAGCCACTGCTTCCAGCAAGGAGAAAGGTGGTACCAAACGGATACTTCACTTTCTCACAGAAACTTCAGGTTTTGTACATGAACGGACATTTCATTTTTATAGTGAAAGACCATGGTAGGAGAGTGACAGTTATGTCTGGAAGGCAATGCCACAGGAGTTGTAAACTCCCTGTTGCAAAATCTCCCTGTGCAGGAGGTGGTGTCTCACTGAAATCGTATTTAAAGGAAAGTCTGCGAGTCTGCAGAGACTGCCATAATACGTAACTGGGTGAAACTGATGAGTGAGGGAGTCCATGCAGAGCATTAAGAGAGGATGCACAAGGCTCTGAGCTGTGCAGACATGGGGAGATGCAAGAACATGTTTAGAACTGGAATGAAAAGGAACTTACATTTCACTTAGCCTCTTGTGTGTTAGATTTTGTTCATGCTGCCCTGTGTGTCAGATGTGTCTCTGGTGAAGAGAAGAGAGTGAAAAAAAAGGCATGAAGCAGATTAATTAAATTTGGTGTTAGTAAATCATGGAATCATAGAATGGCTAGGATTGGAAAGCACTTTAAACATCATCCAGTTCCCACCACCCCTGCATAGAATTTGTTCCTCATGTCCAATCTCAATCTCCCCTCTTCAAGTCTGGAACCCTTTCCTCTTGTCCTCTCACTGTGCAGCCATGTAAAAAGCCCTACCCCAGCTTTCTTGTAGCCTACTTCAGCTATTGGAAAGCTGTTAGAAGGTCACTTGGGAGCCTCCTCTTCTCGAGGCTGAACAACTCCAACTTCTCAGCCTGTCTTCATAGGGCAAGTGCTCCAGCCCTGAGATCATTTGAGTTGCTCTCCTCTGGACACATTCCAGGAGCTCTCTGTCCTTCTTATGTTGGGGACTCCAGAACTGGACACAGTCCTTGACACCAGTTACAATTAAGAAAAACTTGTCTGTTGATACTGGGTGCTAAAGAGAAAACCTGAACTTCTTAAAGTTAAGTCTTGTACCCACACATTTCCTAAGTGTTCATGAAATAAAAAGGGATTTTGAAGGTGGGATACAGTGGGTGTCGGGAGGATGGAACTGGGCTGTTCTCGGTGTCATGTAGTGATAGGACGAGGGGTAATGGTTGTAAGTTGGAACATAGGAGGTTCCACATCAACCTGAGAAGGAACTTCTTCATGGTGAGGGTGACAGAGCACTGGAACAGGCTGCCCAGGGAGGTTGTGGAGTCTCCTTCACTGGAGATGTTCAAGGCCCGCCTGGATGTGTTCCTGTGTGACTTGGTCTAGGTGATCCTGCTGTTGCAGGGGGATTGCACTGGATGGTCTTTCGAGGTCCCTTCCAATTCGTAGTGATTCTATGATTCTATGATACAGAAGAGAGATGAACCGTCCTGGAAAGATGTGTGTTACTGCTGCTTGAAATTTGTGAGGGAAAAGGTAAAGCTTGGTGTATTTGAGTGTCCTAATTGTGGCGTAATCTTGTTTTTTTCTCTAAGTCACGTGGGATAAGCCATGATTGCTAAAGTCCAAGTGTTGGTACCGTGTCTCTGCATTTTTTATATTCAAAAAATATTAATAAGTGGGCAAGGAAAACCGTTCTGATTTGCTGTAACAGAAGGTTATGCTTCACACCTTCCCCGGGGGGGGTTGAACATTACCGTGTGTTTAATTCTTTTCCAAATTGTTTCGCCTCCATAATTTGTACAATGGTGCACGAGGGCACAAAGTAAAGAAAATAACCCGTGAAAAGGCCAGGCTCTGAAGTTGCTGCTGTGTCCCACTGTCACCACGAGATGGGGCAGGTGACTGCAGAGTGGGAAGGCTGGAGGAGTTCAGCCTGGAAGGCTAAAACGTTCTGGACTGAATGAGAAGAACCGGTAGTAGTTTATTCTTCGTTTTTTGTGATAGTTTAATATTACCCTTTGTTTCAATGAAAAGAAGGTTTATTTTGTCTTTTTAAACTGTTTTAAAATAAGCAAAAACAAGTAAAAACTCAGTTTTTCGCGCCCCTTATTTTTTTAGAAACAAGATAAATATCTGAAATGTCATAGGGCTCCAGAAAGTAAAGAATTGATTTATGCCACTTGCCTGCTTAACCCACTTCAAAAGTATAAAATAACCCCATCCCAACAAACAACATATGAAAGACAGTCTTATTTATTCCTTGAAAAAATAAGATATCTTTAAAGTGAATAGATTAGCTTGTTTTTCATTCATTGCAAACTTCACTGGGATTTCCTTCCCTGGAGATTTTAGCTGTAAGTAGACGTTTTCCTTTGAACTGGTTTAAGTTAAGGCCCTCTTTCTTGTCACGCACAGGCAAGGAAAAACTGCAAGATGCTGGATTAGCTTGTTCGCTTTTCATTGTTTTCTTTTGTAGCCACAATCCGTTTAGCTATGGTATGCTGAGTTTATCTGATTAGCACTTAATGAGTGAAGGAAATAGGGGAAATGTTGTCTGAGTTACTGAAGCTTAATAAAGTTTACAGTACCTTCCCCCTCTTTCTAAATACCTGAACTTTCCTGACCCCCACCTTTTGCTTTTTCCTTCTATTGCGACTCGTTCCCAGCTGAACCTGCTCTCCCTGCGGTGGTAGCTGTCAGGATTAGTGGTGCCATTAGCCAGATTTGCAGTGCACAGTGGTCACAACACGTATCCTGCTCACCAGTGAGACAGGCTGGCTGCAGCTCTTACAGACTCGAGCTGCTGCTCTTACGTTGACTCCCACCCCTTATCTGGGAACACTAACAGTGCAACGACCCAGAGCATATTTCTAACTGAAAACCATTAGGTATAACTGTAAGCAATGAAACTATTTCTTTAGTGGTGACACTGTGAAGAAGGTTCACTGGAACATGAATAATTGCATTATATAAAGAAATTCAAGAACACCAAGGTTTAGTAATGCTTCCAACCCATGCCTGCCATGCAGGCTGTGTTTCCATTACCCTAATTGACTCGCTGCATTTCTTGCATAGCTCTCATGTTTTCCTGTGGACTGCAACATGATTTCTGTCTTTTAGGATTAATTTGTGGGGGTTTTTTTATATTGCACTGTAAATTTTTTAACACAGAAGTGAAAATTCTGAAAAATGTAGATGTATATTCTGTATTAGTTTATGCTTTGAAAATAGATCTTTGGTGCTTCTGCTAGTTTCACACAGAAATGCAAAGTTAGCATAATACTAATGAGCACAGGTCAAAGGAGAGTACAATGATACCCATTAAAATAGCTCCCAAGGAAAGTACAACTGACATCTGTGCAAGAGATTCCTTCTGCATAGGTAGACTGTAGATGTTGAAGTAATGAGGAGAAAGCAATAGAAATGTAGGTGCAGTGTCAACAAAATAGTGCTATCTGAACCTTTGTCAGTAGGGAACCCTGAAAATATTTTCAGTGATACCTGCTTAGCCGTAAGAATTTTTAATAAAAGTCACCTCACATTTGTTTTGTTAACTGCCAGTGTGATGATGGTAATCATAGTAATAATGCATGCGATAATGGTAGTAATAATCCTAGTGATAGTAATAATAGTCATGGCAATAAGCAGCTTTAGCAGCAGTCATGCTACTAGAGCACAATTTGTAAATCATTTTAAAAGTACTGTAAGAATGCTAGAGGTGCACCAAGGTGCTTAAGAAGGGAAGAAGGCAACTGTTAATGATTTCTGAGGTATGCACAGCATTCTGCAGAGCCTGCCCTGAGGATTTGCCTTCCTAGTGGAGGTATGGCAACTGCTAGTGTTCCCATTCGTAGGTCATTGCAATGCAGAGTACAGTGTCCAGTTAAACTGTGGTCAAAGCCAGAGCGAGTCTGGAAGTGTCACACTCTTATCTGAACAGCAGAAATTTTGAAAAAGAAATCACAGGGTTTTTTTCATTTCATTAGCAGCCTAAACAGTGTCACTTAAACTCCTTGTTTACATTATTGTGCTGTTTCGTTTTGGTTGGGTTCTTTAGTCTGCTCCTCAATATATGTAGCTCATGCCCAACTTCTGTCCAGCCATCAGGATGGTGTTAAAGTCAGATGTTAATCTGTGAATTAGATATTGAAATATTTTGTGATTTGATTCAAAGGTTTATTTAAATCATGAAAAGTATGTGTGTGTGTTTTTCTTTTCCCCTCTCAGGTTTGCCATTATGTGTGGCTATATGTCTCAGTTTGACAGTGTACAAAACAAAATCAGGAATGGTTATCTCTTTAAGGTATGTTTTTGTAGGGTGGGGGGGGTTTTTTAAGCTATTCTTCTAAATTATTTCCTTATATAGTGTCTAAGACAGGTTTTTCCAACGGAATAATTAAGCCTCATAGATCCATTTTTGTGCCAGTGTTAAAGCAACAGAAGTTATGTTAATATATGGAAAGAGAGGGTATGCTTACAAAACATTACAAGTGAGGGACAATTCTGGTAACAGCATTAAGATTTCAATCTTACAGTCGAAGTTTTCTTTACAGTCAGCTTTTTGGTTGAGGATGGAGGAAAAGAGAGTAACAATTCTAACTGGGAGACAAACCCACAAAGCACTGAATGAGCTCGCACAGTTCTGCAGCCACCCTTCATGCATCCTCAGGATGTTGACTTTGTTTTTAACACTGTCCTTTCCAAGGTGATTGTGGGATTTAGGGTTAGCAGCTTGTGTTATATGTGCTTTCCCCCTCTGTGTCCTTGGCATCGCTTGGGCGCTTTCCATCCCTTGTCCTCTGAGCCAGTGTCCCCCCCTTCCTGGGTGTCAATGAAAGGCAGCAGACGTGTTCCCACAGAGTGCCCTGAATGGGTCTCTTACCACGTTGTGTCCACGTTAGGGCTTGGAGTGTCGCAGAGCTTTCTTCTGAGAGAGCATTAGTTACATCTTGAGCTGTGCCAAGCACGCTTGAACCCTGAGCACTGGAACAAGCTGGGGTTGAAGGTAAAAATGACAAAAAACATAAGTGCTGCAGCTGTTTAAAGATGGAATTTTAGAACAGGCCAAAGTGTCAGCAGTAGATTTTCCTCTTCAGAAGTAATTGCTGAAATCCAAGCAAATTATTTGGAAATGTTAAGGATTTGGGAAAAAGCATGAAGCATAGCTCCTGTCTGACTAGTTAGTGGACAAAATAGTATAATAGACTTAGATTTGTATAACTCAAGATGTTTCAGAGACTGTGAATTAGAAAACCAGAGATATCTGAGTGAAACGAAGAAGAAACCTTAGAAGCTAAATTTATTTTGAGAGATGAGTGGTATATAGGGGTGAGATAATGTGCTTTTCTTCCCTTCAAAATCAAGTTGAGCAATAAGAGCTTTTCTTGTAAATTAAAGAATGAAATAAAGATACTCGTGACCTACAGATTTTGGAAGAAGCACCTCATTAAATGCTTTTCTAGGATTTATGGTTTTGCTATAAACAGACCCACATTCTGAATGTCACTTGACAGTAACTGTTTGCTGTGTTGTACCATTTAATGGGGCAATCACGTACCAGGATGGCAGGGACTGTGCGCGAGTGTTGGGTGTTGGCATGTGAGATCTGTCAGAGAAAGTCACTGCTAAGTTGGTGTGGTTTCCTAATATTAACCATAAATAAAATGAATTTATTGAAGTCATTACCTTTTTAAGACAAATGTTCTTGACTTCTTTTGATTTGAACTTCAGAGCTGCTTAATGACATTCTAAATCCAGCATGCGTTTCACCACTGAGTGCAAAGTCACTATATCACTGTTGTTATGGTTTCCTTCCAAGAGGAAGGGCTGTGCTAGGTAAGATATTCTTATGATATTAGAAAACAAAATTGCAGTGGAAGAGGATTTCTGAATTTGTTTATGATTTGCAGCAAACTTCTGAGAATGTAAACAGTTACCAAACAAACATCTAAAGTGACTTTGTGGTTTTTTCTAATAGGAGCACCTAGACAAAGCAATTGAACTTAAGCCTCAAGATCCCTTTTTATATTACCTAAATGGAAGATGGTGCTATTCTGTAAGTAATTTTTTTAATCTAACATTTGAATTTAAAAAGCTGCAAAATGATAATGCATTTGAAATGCAGTAATGGGACTTAAGACAAAATCTGCTTTATGGAAGCAGATGTGTTGAGCTAGATGAAGCAGTACATTTCCATTCCCTGAGTTCACTTCTATGCATGTGATGTTAACTGTTGATCATTCCTGTCGCGTACATTAGGTAAGCTGTGCTTGCATGGCGTTTGTGGTTGCTTCTTACCTGAATGTTTGAATGAAAGCAGTTAGTATTTGGAGTGGAGGAAGGATGACCTCTAGCACTGTAAGCCTTAATTTTGATTCTTGATTCTACCACAAACTTCCTGGGTGGTCTTGGTCACATAGTCTTTGGGTAACTTTATTTCCCATCCACCACTGAAGTTAAAGACATTTCTGTGTTGTGGGATTATGCCTGTGGCAGCAAGGCTCAGTAAATCCCAGGAGAATGTCACAACAGAGAAATAGGCATAAAACCATGTAATTCGCCAGAAAGTTCTGCCAGCGGTACGGTGGGAGTTGCATCAACACAACAGGTGCTTTTTAAGTACTGTGTTAATGACATTGTGACCAGTAGTCATGCTTGAAAAATTTAAAGTAATTTGTTTTACAAGCTTAGCTCTTGATTAATTAATTTATTTTTAAAATTATGTTTCTGCTTGCAACGTGAGAGTTGCTTTACTCTTAAGCTCACATCTGTGGTGGCTCAGTGGCTGTCCTTATCGCTTCATCTGTGCTACTCTGAGGACTCTTTCATCAGAGGAAAATGTTCTTAAGTAGTCTGTGCTGTAAAAGTAGCTGCTAATGCACAGTGAATTCCAGCCCTGCCTTTTAACTCCAGCTGCTTCCAGTGCTAGTGACTACCAAGTGCCTGCAAACTGGAAAGAAGTTGCTGTGATACAGTGCAGCCTTCGACTTTGTGTTTCTCAGCAACAAGACTTAATGCAAAGTAATCTTTCAGTGTTTTTCACATCCTGTCCTTAGCTTTGAATGAGCTTTCAACAGCTACATTTTTTTCTTGGTAGGTTTGAGTAAGGAATGAAAGCAACTGTTTCAAAGAGCTTTTTGTTTTGCTTGTCATCATGTTGTCTTGAGTAGCACTGTTAGCCATGCAAAAGTGAGTTGTTCGAAGGTTGTCCTGTAGTGTATTTTCTGTCCTGCCTTTGAAGAGCATCACTCCCGCTAGCCATTTCTTAGCCAAAGCGCTTCTATACTGTGCTGTCTCCAACAGCTGGCTGCAGCTTCCTTTTGTGTCACATACTCCCAGATGTTTTTCATGGCTTATTTCTCACTTAGGGTATCACTTTTGGAAACTTTATATGAAGTCTAAGCATATTTCACATGGTTCTTATTGCACTGCATGTGTACTTACTTCGTTTTAGTGATAATCAGCACTTCCCAACTGAGCAGCACATGTGGTTTGTTGTACTATGTCATTGCAAACTCACATTCCACACTTACACCATTTATGCAGGGCCTTCTGACTGAACATTAAAGCCACAGATTAGCATTTACTTTAGGGTACAACCTGAGCTGCTTTTGTGCAATGAGTCACCTGAACAGCTGTAGCCACTGCAGACTTCAGAAATAAATTCTTGCCTTCTGTGACGATGAAATTGTAACCTGAAACACTTAGAACAGATTTCCGTAATGCAAATAAATGCAAATGTAGGAGCAAAGAACATTTTGTTTTAACTTGTGGAGCTGTCAGGCTTTAAAAACTTCCTGTCATTTGCATCCTTTCAGTAGCAGCTTGAGGCCTTAATTTGAGAGCTACCATGGAGGCTCTACTATGGAATCTAGCTCTTACTCCTAGGGCAGTGAAGTTAGTGATACCCTTACCAGCAGGACTAGGCACATAATTTTCCTCCTGTACTGGGCACTGGTGAGGCCTCTTCTCAAATACAGGGGGCAGTTCTGGGCATCTCACTTCAAGAAAGAAATTGAGGCACTCAGAGGTCCAGAGAGTGGAGGTCCAGAGGAGCAACGAAGCTGGGGAAGGGACTGGAGGGAAAGTTGGCTGAGGGAGCTGAGATTGTTTAGCCTGGAGAAGAGGAGACTCAGGGGAGACCTTCCTCTCTCCAACTCCTTGAAGGGAGGTTGTAGTCAGGTGTGGGTCAGGCTCCCATCCTAGGCAACTAACACCAGGATGAGAGGGCAGGGACTGAAGCTGTCAGGGAAGGGTTAGGCTGGATGTTAGGAAGCCCTTCCTCACAGAAAGGGTGATCAGAGCCTAGAATGGACTGCCCAGGGCAGTGGTGGAATCCCCGTCCCTGGAGGTGTTTAAGGACAGACTGGCTGTGTCCCTTAGTGCCCTGGTCTGGCCGACACATGATGTTAGGTCCTGGGCTGGGCTGGATGAGCTCCAAGGGATTTTCTAGCCTCAGTGATTCTATGATTAGCATTAGCACACTATGTGAATGTGTTCTGTGCTGATCTGCTAACACACGTTTTGGCTGTGCCTGTGGTATTGCTAGTTGCCAGAGCTTCTGGTAGATGTGGCAAACTCCTTGGGCCTATTCTGCAAACTGTGCTGTTTCATGCTGTGGTAATTATTCAAAAAGTAGACTGCTGGCTCTGGCGATGGTTCCAAATACTCCTTCAGATTAGGGATTGTGGTGGGGGGCTTGAAAAGTTCGTTTATCACTCATTTTCCATAGGATACAGTGTGTTCATTCTCTCTCTCTCTTTCTATGCTATACACTTACAGCAGGTACCTGTAGATAGAGTGGTAGTATTCCCCATAGACCCCCTTGTTTTTCCATTTTGTCTCCCTGAGCTTGAAGTTGGGAAGGCTGTGTTGTTAAACGGCAGGAAGCTAAAGAAGAAAATGAGATGAGGAAAGAAGGTTAGCTTTTACATTTATCCTATCTGGCTGTGGCTTCAAATTAGGCTTGGCTACAGTATTTGCTGTTTCATAAGGATTGCTTCCATGGCCATTACTGTCTGCTTTTACTCACCTATTCTTGTACTGAAGCAGTGTAGTTAAAAATGATAATTAGTGTTTCATGCTTTCTAAGCCTGGTCACTTTGGAGAAACTTGATGTACTTAAGTCTTCCTTGTATAATCAGACATTTGTCATTCACTCTCCATTTATTGTTTGGCATCTTACTACTGTCTTCTGGAGCTGGTTTTGGGGGCTGCAAAACTGAAAATAAAAGTAGATAGAAGAGGCTGTAAGAGGGATCTTTCAAGGTTGCAACTCAGAGTTATGGTTCCTTTTCACAAATGACAATTACTTGAACAAATTTTTAGGTAAAAGGTATAACATAGGCAAACAGGGAAGATTTATTGGAGGCTGAAATCTGTATCCAGAGACTGCATCCTGCACTATTACCAGCTCTCTGGTTTGTGGTGTTTTGCCAGAATTTGGCTCTGACTGCCATTTCTTGCTTCCTCAGTGTAACACAGTCCTTCACAACACAAAATGGTGTGGCTGTGCCCAGTTTCTTTCTTATTCAAGTAGTTATTCTGACTGGGACAGATCTGAATCTACTGCAGAGTGTCATGGCACCTTCCCGCAGGAGGGTCGAATTGGATCTTTGCCACTTTGCAGCAGTGGGTGTTTGTCTCTGGTACAAAGCCATGGATGGCTGTGTGCCACCTCATTTCTTATATCTCTTGCAATTACAAAGCCATGAGAGCAGTATGAAAGGGGAAGATTTTGTTCTGATGTGACTGTCACCTCAGCTTTGCTAGAAAATTACTTGTGGTATCCCAATTCAGTGAGATCTGCTATGGGTACAAAAAGCCAGATACAGCTCTGAACGTTAGAGCTGTATTTGTTTTGCAGATGTGACAAGGGAGAAAATATATCTACAGGTTGATTAAACATAATTGAACACCTCTGGTAACAGACAAATACTATTTCAATGGTTTTTTAACAGGGCTGGTAGGAACTTACATGTACTGGTAATTTTTTCCAGGGTATCTTTAGTGATAATGCTACAAAACGATGATTAGCAAATAGTTGTACTGAAGATATCAAAATATCTAGTAAGCAAAGCAAACCAGTGGTTAGTATATGAAAGAGATGTTACTAATCCAATGGAGAACAACAGCAGCACAATAAGTTTTATTTAAAATGTCCTTGGCAATGGACAAATTAGTTCTTTGTCAACCTTTTGCAACACAATCAGGCTTTGTATCTGTTAGGGAAGGTTTAATATTTTAAATATACACTGGGGTTAATTCATTATTTACACTGTTTAGAGCCTTTCAAGCTTCAGCTTTGTTTTATAGAATCATAGAATCACAGAATGTGTTGGATTGGAAGGGAACTCCAAGGGCCATCTAGTCCAACCCCTCTACAACAAGCAGGGACATCTCTAACCAGAACAGATTACCCAGAGCCCCATCCAGCCTGACCTGGAATGTCTCCAGGGATGGCGTCTCCTTCTCTTCTATGGGCAACCTGTTCCAGGGATCCCCCACCCTCAGATTCAAGAACTTTGTCCTCATGTGCAGCCTCAATCTGCCCTTTTCCAGCTTCAAATGGTGACCCCTCATCCTATCATTCCCTGCCCTTGTGAACAGTCCTCTGACAGCGACTTTCAGGGACTGGAAGGTCACTGGAAGGTCCTCCCATGGTCTTCTGCTCTTCAGGCTGAACAACCCCAACTCTTTCAGCTTGTTTCCAAGAGCAGAGGTGCTCCAGCCCTCTGAGCATTTTCATGGCCTCCTCTGGACCTGCTCCAAGAGATCGTCATCCTTCTTGTGTTGGGGGCTCCAGAGCTGGATATAGGACTCCAGGTGAGGTCTCAGTAGGTTTTTGTTAAGGGAAAGGTGAAAGTACTTTGCTTTTCAGAACAGCATAAAATGTTTATTGGGAGTGGTGCAAGATATGTAGGAATTAATTTTATTAGACTTTTGGGTGCAATTCTGTGGTAACCCTGTATCTCTGTGTGTTTGTAGGGTTTTCTTAATGTTTAGAATAACTTTTAAAATCAGTATGTGTCCAGTTAATATTAACTTGCCGTTATAGGACCAACACAGAAGAATTAGGATACACTTGTGAAAATGGATCAGAGCCTCTGCTAAATGCTAGTGAGGTGTTAACAGTTAGATCTCTTGGGATATTCTGTTTGCAGGTGACACACTATGGACTTGTTTCGTCTCTGGTGTGTCCTACTATCTCTTCGGGTTATATCAAGAAACAAATTGTCCCAGTTGCTGTTCTGTGAGTCTGCTCCTCTTACTGGAAAGTGAAAAGCCCAGGGAATTCAAGTTGGCTAACTGCCTGAATGCCTGTGCAGACTGTCCTTGTTCCTCAGCTGGCAAGAAAGAGAATGTTTGTGTTGGAAAACAGTATTTTAAAACCGCTGTCCAGTTATTTAATCTCTTCCAGAAGTCAAAACATTGCAAAATTATTTAATGTAATTTTACATTAATATATTGTAATTTTAAAAAAGCACAAGAAACTCTCTGGGGATATTTAAGCAGTTGCCAGTAATATTGTACTGAAGCTGGATCAATGGAATTTTCTTTTATGGAAGACAATCGTTTTATCTCTCTTTAGTGAGCTGTTTGCAAGAAAACATTAGAGAAGGGATTCCCTTTGGGCTGCAAGTAAATCCTGGCTGAACTTTCAGTCTGAGTGGGTTCATTTCCTTGGTCTTTGGACTTTGAAAAGAGCTATCAATGGGCAAGGTTTGCATCTCATCAAAACCAAACAGAAGACAGACTCTGACCAGTGTTTTGGTTCATAGGTGATTGTTGCTGATCCCAAGCTAAGGCAGAAAAGGGCTGTTAGGAAATCCTTTTTCCCAGGATTTAGAGGGGAACCACATTTTCTATCTTGATCTTCAGAGGAACAAGAAACCTGATAGAGGTGTGTTGGGCTGCAGTTTGCTCTGTGAATCATTTGCTTCCATCTCTGGTGTTAAGAGATTTGGCTTACTGGTTGACAGAACTATACGACAGACGGAGGCAAGCATCTCTTAGCTTTGCAATACTGAAGAGTGGCCTTCTGTCCTTGGCAGAGGCCAGGCTGTCATGGTGACCCACACCCCTCTGGTCCTAAGGAAATTCAGGGGTTGGCTGATTGTCCCTTAGGCCTTTGTTTTCTCTTGAGTGAATGGCATTTGGTCTCCTCGGGTATGGTAATGCCAAGTTCCTTGAGTGACCCAATACATTCAGCTTTGATAATTGTGTCAAAACAGGACTCCCTGCAATGTGCTTTTGAATTTTCAGGCTGCTGGGAGGACTGATGTCAGGATGTGGGTGACCATCACACAAATCTGTTAAGGTTTGGAAATCATCTGTAGGGCAGCGGTAATCTTCATGCTTTAATTTCTTGTGCAGTGGTGTAGCTATTACTTGCTGCAGTAGCTGCTTTCCTTACTACTTTCTGCTGTCCTCTACCATTCTTACAACACACATTGAGTGAAATTACGGTTCTGCTGGAGCTGGGAACAGCAGCCTCTTTATACTTTGTTTTGTAGGTACCTCCGGACGTGCCCTGCACTCTTTGGAATAAGCTTGACTGTAGAAGTCAAGTTGCACCACACTGGAGGCTGCTACCACAGGGTTTGTGTTGCCTGTGCCACTCACACTCAACTCATGTCTAAGGAAATTAGTTGGTGTAGTAGGAATGATGACTCAATTTCTTTGAACAGGCTTAAGATTTTCTCTAATAGAGTTATTTCAAATTAAAAGTTCTGCTTGTCTGTGTAGGTATAATTGCCTATTCATCACTGGCATCATGACAATCCTCAGTCATAGCAGGGTGCAGACTAACTCAGGTGAGGTGTTAGGATGGTGTGATTGTGCTCCTTGTGTAGTGGGGGAAGAGGGAAGGAGGGAGAGAAAGGAAGAAGGAGAGAGAGAGAAGGAAAGAGAAAGAGGGGAAAGAGGAAGAGGTGAAGGGAAGAAAGAAGGGAGAAAGGAGAGGAAGGGGGAAGGGAAGGGGAAAAGAAAGAAAAGGAGGAAAGAAAAAGAAGTGTTCATCTCAGGTCAGTGTGGGTGAAGAGGAACTGCCCAATGTATTAACGTTGCGAGAATCCTGTGCAACTCACTTAAACCAGGCAGTTCTGTTATGGATGGCCAGAGCTGGCTGCAATGAATCCATCAAGTCAGTGGCATTCGTCTGACTGCTCAGAACATGACAAAACTCTCAGGCTATCTGTGTAATACAAAGTAAAGTACAAGAGCCAGTGCACATTAAACTCACTACTGCACGTACATGCATTTCACTTCTACACATTGTTTTTGATTGGTGGGCTTTGTAATTTAAAAATGGCCCAGGACATGGATGTTTGAGCTTTTTAAGGTTTGAATAGTGCAAAGCAGTATCCAAGCCAGACAAAATAAGGACTGAAACCTCAGTAAATCAGTTCTGATTAAATCTTGTAAGAAAATAAAACAACTGCCAGGAAGAACTTGTGTTTTCGATAGGTAATTATAGCTCCACATGGAAAAACTGCAATTTTATTTCCTCACTGTTGCGTAACAGCAGACACGTGTGTAGTAATTGTATCTGTGCGATGTGTGTATCTCCAGGGTGCTCTGTGGTCTCAAAGAGAACAGTATAAGCATGTATATTCCCTCTGGGACTTTTCCCTCTCTTTCTCTCTCTAGTAAGCCACCTCTGTCTCCATGTGATGGACCTAGAAAGATAGAACATCCCTTCCTCTTTCAAAAGATGAGAGAACACTGCAGCAGTATATAAATGTGAAGTAAACAATACTTTTGCAAAATTTCCTTTAATACCTCTAATACTTCTTGCAGAATGTATCTCACAAACTACAGGGTAGCCTGGGTAGGGAAGTGGTTGAGAGAGTTATAGGCACAGCTACAGTTTGAAGTTCTAAGAAGTGTGCTGCAGCTTATAACAGTGTGGAAACACTGCAGTGCTTAGGGGAAACAGCTCTTTGCCTCAGTGAATAAGGACTAGGATTGCTGCAGAGCTTTGGTAAAAAAATCACTTCATTCCCTTAGAAGAGGCTTCAGAAGTGGGATATGTGGGAATATTTCAGTTCTTCCTCAAGAATGTTCCTCCTTAAGCATGCGGGATACTGGCACACCGTGTCCCGGAAAGTGTGTGGCTGGAGGAACTTGTCATAATTGGTTCCAGGGTTAACCTGTGGAGCAGTTAGTAAAACCTGTTATCTCAAGCTAAATTCTTTGCATAGTTTCTCACATAAGCATACAGGGGAATCAGGCATGCATGGTCTGGGGACCAATCAGTTAATGCCACAAATGCACTGAGCACCAATCCTGAGTTTGTTTGTCACTGATGTCTGTCAGCTAATAAAAGGAAGGGCCATCCTCGAGATCGGAGAGAATGACCGTGCCTTCATAGCTTCACCATACAGCTGTCTCCTGTGCTGCTTCCCGTCGCGGTGTCGGTGACCCCTGGCCCCTCATTGCTACAGGGATATGTGAAAGAGAACGGGGCAAAAAAGGCTCTTTTTTCTGGCATTTTCTATGGGGGATATAATTTTTAGCAGGGATATAATGTCTATGATTTCTATGAATTATGAATAATTTTTCATATGCAAGACTTACTGCTGGCATATAACAAACAAGGCATTGGACTCTGCCAGGCAGCTGGCACAACTTGACCAGGATGTCTTCTGCCTCCAAGCAGTGTTGCTCTTAAGAAGCAAGAGTCCTTGGGGCCACATGAGAAAACACAGTCCTGTACATTTTCTGGTTGCATACTGGCCTATGTTTGCACTCTGCAATGTGTTTTTAAGGCAGTTTGCAACAAAAAATACAATGAGCTCTATATCATAATTAACTGACATCTACTGGAGAATTCCTAGACTTAGATGGAATATCAAGGGGAGCAGCCACAGCCCTGAAGTATTTGGAAAGCCAGGGAATGAGGTGGGATTAATCTAAAGCTATCCAAGACCATTTTAATTTTTACAGCAAAAGGATAGACTTGAGTTCAAAGCTCAACTCTGTTATTTGAATTCCAGCTCCCTCTAAAAAAGTGATGGCCCTTTGTGGCTCAGGTTTCACCTCCGACTCTCCACTAAGAGGCTCTCTCTCTTTGCTTGCATATCCCTCTCCATGTTTCCTCAGCACAGATGTGGCCACAAACTGCTAAAAAAATGGAGGACCTTAAGTTTTACTATTTTTAATCTCAGCTGTACTCTGTGGCAGGAGCCATCGGGGTTGTCACCAGCTTCTGCGTAATAAACGAATGTGTTTTATGGGCACCGAAAGCACATTTGTACTGTAGCAAACCCTTTGTCAGATGCTGAAAAGTAGTCAAGTACAAGGACTGTCATGCTAAGCCATCTCTTGAAAAACTTAACAGCTTTAAAGGGCTATTTCTAGCCTTAGGTTATAAAAAATTGCAAGTTTTTATGAAACCTAAACCGCATTTCAAGCTTTGTGCACTGAAATTCTTATCAATATTGGTGGCCCTTTGTATTTCTTAACATGTACATTTTCCTGCTAACAGGATTTTAAATCCAACAGACTATGCTTTGAGCTGGCAAACTGACAGTGTCAAATATTTCTTTACAGGCTCTTTTGCAAAATAGGTCGTCTGAGTAGTGCAGTGGCACAGGACTGTACTTCAGAGCAGTTTTACTTCCAAACTGAGAAACAACCATAAAAACATTAAATACTTTTAAAATTTGTTTTTATTACAGGTCGCGCAGTTGTCATGGATTGAAAAGAAAGTGGCTGCTGCTCTCTTTGGGACTCCACCAACTTCAACAGTAGAGGAAGCATTGCAGAATTTCCTTAAGGTAAATCCTAGCCGAGGGTTTTCCTGCGTGACTGTTTACCAGCTGGTATATGCGACTGTTGTCCAGATGTTTCTCAACAGATTATGCTCAGTAGCCATAAATCCAGGGCTCTCCTAAATAACACAGACCTCTCCACCAAAATATTTCCTCTTTTCTATTTTAAAATGGGTTTGAGATGAATGGCCAGAGCCTTTACTTTTAGGGAAATCTTCAGTAACTTGGCATGGTTAACAGTTAGGAGATTTAACATGAGATGGGTATAGGTTAGTGTTCTAAACCATTGAAACAAACCGATTGTAGAGATAAGCCTTTCTTATTTATGGAGATGATTTTTGCATGGAAGTAGAAAAAAAGGCTCTTCTGCAGGTCCATGTTCCTGGACTTTCCATTTGAATGCAGAATTAGAAGAAAACACCACGTGAATAAAATGAAATGTGTCTTTCATATGGATAATTTCTACCTCTGGAGCTGAAGAATACAAGTGCTTCTCTTGACTGAACTCAAAGCATAAACTTGCATAACTTTCAGACAGTTTCACAAATGAAATGGACAAGCAGAGTGTCTTCTCTTATTTTCTGTGTTCTTAGTCTGCTATGGAATGACCTCCTGGATTTTGGACAATACAGTATGGTACCATCTTCCCGGTTTGAGGTTTTTGTCTTTAAGGACAAACTCCAGAGGTGGTAGAAATTATTTGAAAGGTTCACTGGAGCTTCAAGGCATTGTGCGGTGTGCTGCAGATTAACTGTGGTTTAAGTCATCTTCTGCCACAAAGATTAAGTGCTGTCTAATAGACAACTGTTTGGTTTTGATTTCAGTTGCTTGATAACACACAACTGTGGTGGAAGCAGCATGGTTTTGGTCCCTTGCAGCTACTGTAAATTTCACTGATGCAGTTTTTCTGTCTTCAAAAGTGTTGATTAAAGCTGCTTCTTGTTCAGTAGATAACTGGTAAGGTTTTTACTCATCTTTCCAGTGTCTGCATCCTTGATGTCTTTTAAAAGAGAGACAATCTTGAACTTCTTTAGCAACCCAAACTTCTCAGAAGATAGTGATCTCTTTTCAGAGATAGGTGAACCTACAGCTAGAAGCCACAGACCATGAAAGAAAAATAACTATAAAGTTGATGACTGTAGTTCATTACCCAGCACACAACACGTGAGTGGTCAGTTGTGGTCACTTGTTTTGTTCGTCAGTGAGGAAGTATGGATTAATAATCTAGAGGAGAGTAGTGTCTTCCAACCCAATGTGTAAACTAATGAATCCGATCAATATTCTATAGAATAATCTGGCATCTTTACTAAGCACGTAAGGAGTGAGAGGAGCTAGCTGTAGACAACACTGATATGTGTTCATTGTCAGTGACTCAAGCACCTGGTACCTGGCATAGCATCTGAGGTTTTGGAACTTTCTGGAAGTGCTAAACAGATTGTGGTGCACACAATAGGGATGATTCAGTCCGACATCCGAGGAAGTTTCATGTATTACTAAAAATGTTATGCAGACCACATAAATATCGTCACACAAGTTTTATGTCTGTTTTCTTTCCTGTTTTTTTTTTTTATAATGCAGGCAGAAGAAATGTGTCCGGGATATTCAAAATGCAATTATGTGTATTTGGCAAAGGTAACTGAGCTCTTTTGAAAATGATGATTTGTAGACTCTGGTATTCTTCTTACAGTGGTCTGATTGGAAACAAAATCTTCTTTCTTCTCAGTGCTATAAAGATCTTGGCCAGAAAAACAATGCACTGAAGTACTGTGATTCTGCACTGTCGACTCTCCCAGTTACTACTGAGGTGGGTATTAAGAGTGATAACTTTGGCTCTTGTGACCACCGTCTTGTCTCTGGCACCCATGCCCTGCCCTGTCACTAATAACATTACATTTTACTTTTACCACTGAACACAGAACTTTCCTTTTTCCTCCACTCTAGACTCTTGGCTGTCTGTATCAACAGTTTAAAAAAAGTCTTTGGGGATCTCTCACTGATCTGAGGGGAACTCATTTGTGTCAAAGGCTGTCAGAAATCATATTGCACTCCAGTTAAACCCATTTCAGACTGTCTTAAGCAGAAGCAGTTGAGTGTGTCGCTCTAGCTGTGTTGAAATTTTGCCCCAAACCTACTTTTTCTCAGCAGAAGGCACTCTGGATTTTTATCCCACAGTCTCTATCTCTGCTTCTGAAAGCCTCTGGGTTGTGATTCTTGTCAAGGCCTCTAGGACAGTGTGTTAACTGTAGCAGAGGTAGATGGGTTAGTCAAGGTTGCCTCTGTCTTCCACCCCAGTGCAGTTAAGGAGGCACAGTTCTTCCAGTTATATCTACTGGTACACAGTTCATTCTAAGAGATTATTAGCGTGCTTCTTGGGCATTTCAGAGTATTTTAGTATGTGGACACAGAATTTTTACAGATATTGGAGAGATTTTATGTTACTTAATTTCTCAAATATAAAGGAAGTCACAATACGAAGGTTCACTCTGATCTTGTGTAGAAGCAAGTTCCATAATTACTGGCCTGTGACTGGAAGCATCTTACCTTCCTGGAGCATGACAAGTTCAAACCTGAGCTTTGTCAGCCTCAGGGCCCCTTATGATCATAGCAGATGTGGCAGGAAGAGAGAGAGAGGTGATTCCAGAGATGAATTGGCCCTATCCCATTTGAAAATTCTTTGAAGTTAAGGAAGAAGACTGTTAAATAGGTCTATAACTTGACTGACAATAAATGCTGTGTGTAGAGCACTAACGTGGTTATGTCAAGTGTTCCTGCTGGGAAGACCACTGCGTGCCTCAGCAGCAGCCGCTGCTGGGTGGCCTTTATGTTTGGCCCAAATTATAATATGTACCAATCATAAATTAAGCAATTGCTGCTTCAGTTCAGTCTCGCTTTCAATGTGTATTGAGACAGGAATGACATTAGTAATCTCTTAGCTCTGCTTTATTCTTTACTTACTGTTGAAATGTCCCTTCAGCTTGCCGGTGGCGGAAGGGAATACAACTGAAATGACTTGAACTCAGCCTGTTTTATATCGATCTGCACTGACTGTGCTGGTGAATTTTTTTGTTTTCTTTTATTCAGCTTGCTACAGGCCAAGTAATCTTGCAGTGAGCTCTGAAGCTACCTGTTAAAATTGCAAGTAAAGAGAAGGTTCTGGTGAGCAGAAGTCTGCCTGTGTTTAGTAAACTGGAAGTCGTTAAACATATCCGTAAAGACTCCTTCAATATTTTTAAACATCACAGATTGGCTCTGGTTGGAATGAACTACAGAGACCATCTACTCCAACCTCCCTGCCATGGGCAATGACACCTCTTAATCAGAGTTGGTTGCTCAAGGCCTCATCCAGCCTGGCCTTGAACTCTTTTGCCTCTCCAGGCAAAAGATAACTAGAGATAGCATAGGTTAGAATATATCTTTGGTGACAATTACTGAACAAAATTTTCGTTATCAAGGGTAGTTACTGAGGCTCTCCTTACACTCAGAGGAGAGAGACAGTTGCATCCAGATGCCCTATCCTGCCCCTGTCTGTCCACTGATGGCAGAGAGACTAACTGCAAAGACATGTGTGTACCTGAGACACCAGACTCCTGGACCTGTGCAGTCAGTGAAAGGTGAATTCTGCCCGTAACGTCCAGTGTCTAAACATGAACTGTAGTTAAGCGTGTCCTGCGCCACCTGGAGGGGTTGGTCCTTGGTAAAAGGAAACCCTCATCACACTTCTGAAGTACTGGCAAACCTCAAAAGGAGGGGTGACCCTGAAGTGAGACCAGTCTGCAGAGTGGGTGGATGAAAGATAGTGATGAGAGTAAGAGTGATACTGGTTTGTTAACAGAAGAACAAGTGGCAAATTGGTCCCAAATATCTTCAGTCTATCAGGACGTCTTCTTATATGATCTGCTCTAGGAGAACCTGCTTTGGGAGTGGAGTTGGACTAGATAATCTCTAGAGGTCTCTTGCAACCACTGACATTCTGTGATTCTGTGTTCTGAAGAGGATGAGGTGCTTTGTCCTCTTCTGTTTTGACTAATTCTGCAGATATCACTGATTTATCAGCTTTGCTTTGTTCACTTGTGGTGTGTTTTGAGTAAAGGCGAGGGAAACCTGGCATTCTGGCAATAGTGTGTAATTCAAATAAAAGGGGAAAAAAAGCAGTCAGCACAAGTACGATGAAGTGTGTGCTGAAAAGAAACACTATAAAATGGAGCTGTGAAACACAAACTGCTGATACTGTTACCTCAAACCCCATCTGAATTAGAATACCAAACCATGTTGGTATTCTAACAACATACCAACCATGTTGGTTTGGTTATTATGTCAAAAGCTGTTCCTCATTTGGGGGAGCAACATGTAGGAATCAGAGTGACTCAGGGCTTGGAGCTGTGTGTAGGAGTAATAGATAGTAAGGTCATCTTAAGGAAAGTAAGAGGCTGTTGTAAGACTAAAGTGACATTGGGGAGACAGCAATAAACAAATATTAGTGAAGCGCCTGAATTGACTGCAGCCCTGTAAAAGATGGGGTTCATGGTCTGGAAAAGAACATGTAGGTCAGCAGCAGTGTAAGAGTTTATTTCTGTTTGCCAGTCAGGCTCTCAGGGTTGTCAGCAGTGTGGTGTATGGACACAGTCATGTGAAACCTATCATTCCAAGTGTAATCATAGTTTCTCATGTGAGTTTTCCCTTTCTTTAGGCAGGGGAATTCCTTTATTGTTTTTAAACGTTGGCTTCTACTGAGAATCTGCGTATAAAGGCATAAAATCAGGGGCAGGCTGAGGGACAGAGTTGCTGGAAAGGTGCCACTTTGAGGAACTGTATAGTATTTCATAATACAAATCATGCTACAGATTAAGTATGAAAAATAATAGTAGACAATGTTTTACTCTTTCTTGCTTCTGAGTATCTACAGTTTCTAGTGACTTTGGTGGGAACCAGAGGTGCTTAGTGTAAGGAAAAGAACCCATAGACCATTGTAATCCTTGGGTCAAACTCTCAGCTTTTCTAACTCAAGGCGCTTTGACGGCTTGCCTGAGATTAATTTGATGTAACATTTCAAGTTAAGTGAGATGAGTTTTGTCTGTAATGCTGAATCACATACCAACAGCTCTTCTGTACATCTGTTCTACCACATGTATGTGATAGAATGTTTTTAATTCAAGGAATAGAGGAGCTTCCAAACAGCTGTCATTCTTGTTAAAGAAAAAGAATTAAAATCAGATGGCCGATTTCAACCCTGTTGTGAACCTAAAAAAAGAGCACCAAAGAAATTGTAAGGCACAAGTTCAGACTGAATGACTCCTGTAAGTTCCAATATCAGTTTTTTAACTACTTTGGCACATTTTTGACCGATTGATCCATGCAATTTTTGGTTATTTTTAAAGGAAATACAAGAGATTTGGTGCAAATTCCATCTGGGAAATGACACTGATGTTACAGAACTACTTTAGAGACCTCTTTATCTTCTCTACTCTAAACAAAACCCTCCAGTTAATTATGTTGTCCTTCCTCAACCATAAATGCAGTCATACTGTAGAGTGGAGGTACATGGGACGTTAAATTGTCCAGCTTTTCCCTGGCTGCTGTCCAGGTGGATGACCTCAGGGATCTGGGAAGCATTCAGTCCTTCAACAAAAAAGATGCTGATGTTCAGGGCTGCTGAGAGCTACTGGAAAGTGCACAGCAGCTGAGCTGTTTACCATTAGATGTTGCATTACCCTTACTGAGATCAGTCTAGTGTGCTGCACAGCTTGGTGAGCGTGGCTACATGAAAGGCTGTTGAAATCTGATGTGGCAGACTACTGTGATGGAAAAATTGACTTCTTCAAATTTGAAAAGAAAAATTTAATTTAATTTTGAAAACACAAGCATTAGTGTGTGTGTGTGTGTATGTGCATGCGCTTGGATGAACATGTACAGCTTAGCATGTAGGGGGAATTAGACACTGTTTTCTTGTTTATTTTCAATTTCTGGGTATTTTCAAGGCTGGAACTTGTAGAACATAGAAGTCTCAAAGTAGGAGTCTCAAAGTCTCAATAGTAGTAAGGGAATTCATTTTTCTTGTGTCTGGAGATGAGCACAAGAATCAACTCTATGCTTGTAGGACTAGTAAACTCACCACAAAGGGATTAACAGCCTAGCAGAGGAAGAGATTAAAATGCCAAGGTTCTGGTCTCTGACATTTTTTTTAAAAATTAATCTAAAAGGCAGCAATTACATTACAAAAAATGTAGTCTTGGAAGAGCCAAAGACAGCAAAGCAGGAAGAATGCAGAGCAAATCTATTTTGAGAGCTGATGAAAGTCTTACTTCAAATTCAGATAAAAACTTCCTTGAAGCTGAGAGTGTATTTTACAAAATTATTGGTGATTAAAAAAGAATCTTGCTTACAGGTGTAGAAAGGAAGGAAGCAGAGACTGGTTAAAGACTCTGCCTTCAGCCTCAGTGACATTTGAAACTTTAGGAAAACCTGTGTGTAGGAGGAGGTAAATGTAATAATGGGCAGGAATAATGGCTGATTGTTTACACAGGAATGTGGCAAAGAGGAGAAATCTTGCTCATAAGATTTTCTTCCATTTGTTTTTACATCAACATAATTGATTTTCCTGGTCATTACTTTATGTTTTTAATATTATCTATAAGGAAAAAGAATGGGAGTTACAGAGGAAACAGAACAGGAGTTACAGAGGGATAGAAGGGAGAGCGGAGCATCAACTTCAGCACCCAGCAGTTGTTCCTATTAGAATAGATCATTTGTCTGTCCTGGATTTCCCACAACAGATTTTCCAATAAGTACTTGTTCCAGCCCTCACAGATTGGTTACATCTAGCAGACCTTGCTGTGATTTTCCCAAAAGTCTCCTTTGAAGCTGCTCTAGTAATGTGTCCTGCTAAGTAACATCTGAGAAGAGAAAAAGTCATTTGTTTTTCAAGTGAGGGGTGGAAATTACGACTACTTTGCGAAAAAGCTAACCGCCAGAACTATGTGAATAATGTAGGTTAACCATATAAAAATGTTTTTGTTTTCTCATCAAGCAGAACATTCTCTTTTCTCAACATCAGCTCAATACAAAATGTCATTATTTTCAGAGGATATTTTTTCTCTTACTTTTTATGCACATTTGTTCTCCACATGCCAAGCAAAGCCCATGGTGTTTCGATTACAAAATAACTCAAGTATTCAGATTTAGAGTTCTAGGCTACTGTATTTCTGCTGATACTGTTTGTGGATTTGAACAAAAAAATCTCATAATAGTTGTCACCAACCCTAGACTGAAATCTCTTTCAAGTATACTTAAAGAAAGGATCGCATAGTTAGTGATTCTGTTTATGCTGAATGTCAGTGATTCAGGCTCAGGGAATGATCTTTTAAAAGCTCATTGTAAAGAGCCCAGATTTCAGACTGTGAAAAGAGCCACTAACAGAACTTGAGATGTCCTATATTTTTACCTTATTCTGCATGTCAGGGAATGCAGTCTAATTTTCT
This sequence comes from Rhinopomastus cyanomelas, assembly GCA_013400115.1. Classification (NCBI taxonomy): domain Eukaryota; kingdom Metazoa; phylum Chordata; class Aves; order Bucerotiformes; family Rhinopomastidae; genus Rhinopomastus; species Rhinopomastus cyanomelas. Next base: position 87,259 of record VXBP01001817.1, on the reverse strand, counting down.
TTATCACAGTGATCAGGCTGATTTGCTGTCTGCATGTTTTCAAAGTTCTTGCCAAAAGGTTTGTTTGCATTGTCTGCTTGTTCTTTCTCCCTCTCCAGAAACAACTCCAAAAAATGATGAAGATAACTTTTGTAGTGCACTAGTTTCATACAGAAGGATAAAGCCTATCCTATTGTGGAACAGTTCATCTTGGGGGTGATCACACGTCAAGTGCAGGACAACAGAGGCATTGGGCCCAGCCAACGTGGGTTCATGAAGGGCAAATCCTGTTTAACCAAGCTGATCTCTTTCTATGATCAGGTGTCCCACTTCATGGATGAGGGAAAAGCAGTGGGTGTTGCGTACCTGGACTTCAGTCAGGCATTTGACACCATTTCCCACAGCATTCTGCTGGGGAAGATGGTGGCTCGTGGCTTAGACAGGTGGTCTCTTCACTGGGTTAAAAAATGGCTGGATGGCCGAGCCCAGAGATTTGTGGTGAATGGGGTTAAATCCAGTTGGCGACTGGTCACAAGCGGTGTCCCTCAGGGCTCAGTGTTGGGAGCAGTCTCAGAACCATGGAATCATTAGGGATTGGAAGAGACCTCGAAAGATCATCTGGTCCAATCCCCCTGCCACTGCAGGATCACCTAGACCAAGTCATACAGTCAGTCTGACCTGAATGAGGGGATCAAATGTACCCTCAGTACATTTGCAAATGACAAAATTAAGCATGACTGTTGATCTGCTTGAGGGTAGGGAGGCTCTGCAGAGGGATTTGGACAGGCTGGAGCAATGGCCTGAGTCCAATGGGATGAGGTTTAACAAAACCAAGTGGTGGGTCATGCACTTTGGTCACAACAACCCCCAGCGGCTACAGGCTGGAGAGCTGCCTGGCAGAAAAGGACCTGGGGGGGTTGGCAGACAGCCAGCTGGACAGGNCCAGCTGAACAGGAGATAGAAGGGTGCCCAAGTGGCTGAGAAAGCCAACAGCATCCTGGCCTGGATCAGGAACGGTGTAACCATCAAGACTAGGGAGGGGATGGTGCCCCTGTACTCTGCACTCGTTAGACCGCAGCTTGAGTACTGGGTCCAGGTTTGGGTGTCAGAGTATAAAAAGGATCTTGAGATGCTGGAGCAGGGCCATAGAAGGACTGGCGAAAAGGATGGTCTAAGAGGAGGTTGTAGCAAGGTTGGTGCTGGTCTCTTCTCTCAAATTACTAATGATAGGATGAGAGGAAATGGCCTCAAGTTGCATCAGGGGAGGTTTAGACTGGNACCTAGACCAAGTCATACAGTCAGTCTGACCTGAATGAGGGGATCAAATGTACCCTCAGTACATTTGCAAATGACAAAATTAAGCATGACTGTTGATCTGCTTGAGGGTAGGGAGGCTCTGCAGAGGGATTTGGACAGGCTGGAGCAATGGCCTGAGTCCAATGGGATGAGGTTTAACAAAACCAAGTGGTGGGTCATGCACTTTGGTCACAACAACCCCCAGCGGCTACAGGCTGGAGAGCTGCCTGGCAGAAAAGGACCTGGGGGTGTTGGCTGACAGCCAGCTGAACAGGAGATAGAAGGGTGCCCAAGTGGCTGAGAAAGCCAACAGCATCCTGGCCTGGATCAGGAACGGTGTAACCATCAAGACTAGGGAGGGGATGGTGCCCCTGTACTCTGCACTCGTTAGACCGCAGCTTGAGTACTGGGTCCAGGTTTGGGTGTCAGAGTATAAAAAGGATCTTGAGATGCTGGAGCAGGGCCATAGAAGGACTGGCGAAAAGGATGGTCTAAGAGGAGGTTGTAGCAAGGTTGGTGCTGGTCTCTTCTCTCAAATTACTAATGATAGGATGAGAGGAAATGGCCTCAAGTTGCATCAGGGGAGGTTTAGACTGGATCTTAGGAAGAAGTTCTTTCCTGAGAGAATGCCTGGACACTGGAACAGATTGCCCAGGAAAGTGGAGGAGCTGCCGTCCCTGGAGCACTTGAGGCCATGGTGTAGGGGTTAGGGAGATGTTGGGCTGCAGGCTGGACTTGATGATTCTGGAGGTCCTTTCCGGCCATGGTGATTCAATGATTCTGTAATTCTAATGAATGCTGGGCTTATTGTTGACTAGTTTATCACGGAGAATTAATTTCAATAGCCTATCAAATGGAACCTAGTTTTAGCATACTTAGTTGGACAGAAAGAGGGAACTGTCTTGAACACCAGAAGCTCCATATTCTGTACAATACCAACAGGAACCAAAAGGTGAAACTTAGTCTTTTAAGTTAGAAAAGAACTAGTGGATAAAAATGTTACAAGACTTTTTGTGATTCTGAACTGAATCCTGCTGTTCTGTAATATTTTAACAGCAGTCCTTGAACTAGCTGAACAGTTCATTTAGAGAATTCTGGGTGTGAAAGAGTGTTTTTCTCTCTACTTAATTATAAGAAATTGTAGAATTATTGTTGGCTGTGTATTTTAAAGCTGTGCTTGCCTTGATCTTAAAAACCTTCACAAGTCATGATTCATCCCCAGAGGAAGATACTAAAGATAGAAAAGAACATAAAATGCCCAACTTGTGACATAGAGCAAAAGATTGCAAGTGGGTGATTGCGTTGGTTTATTGAAGTGTCTGTGGGGAGAAGCAGTGCTATGCAGTTGTGTGCAAATTAACAGCTAGTGCAGTCACACCGTCTGTGAGCCTGTCATGAAACTGAGAAGGGGTAGCATCAAGCTTTACATGATTTATGTTACTCCCTAATCAGCAATCTTCGTGTGTCTTGGGGAGTCAGAGTCCAGGATTCCTCCTGGAGCTGCAAAGGAATGCTGCATCTGTACCCGAAAGCAGGAGTGACTCTCAGCACCTCGTTGCTGTTACCGCCTGTCAGAGTACAGCTCTGGACCACCCTTGCAGCCCAGCTCATTTAATATAGCATGCAGCCTCCCTGACTTCAATGAAGCCCTACAGGATATATGTCAGCTTGGGACTTGGCAGGGCTTACATACAATTTTGTTATAGTTGGCTGGTGTAACCTTCTTTGTTGTGGTCATGGGGGTGTTTCATTCTCTGTTGACAGCTGGGACTTTGTCAACAAGTGCACACATATGCAGTGTCTGGGTTTAGTGTGTGGGTTCAGTGCATAAGGAAATAATTAGCAGAGATGGAAGGTAAAATCATTATCTTTCTGTCTCTGCTGTAATAGCCATTTAATTTTTACACACACATTTATATGTGTATGACCATGTGTGTAGATATATTTATCAGTAAATTTTTTCAACAGAAATTAACTGTTAAAATCTGGACTACATCCAGCTAAACCAACATTCCCTTTTTCCCACCAGCTCTCGTTTCTGTCTTGCTCTTTTTTATCAAGTCCCTCGTGTCTCTTGTCTGTTCCCTGGCTTTTCAGTTGTTTTTCCCCTGCTGATGAAAAAGAAAAGCAACTGCATAGGAAGAGAGGAAAACACACTCCTTACCATGTAATTTTAATACTTTTTGTGTAGCAGTTTGCAGAACATTTTGAACTCATATTCAACTCTGAAAATGATGTGAGAGTGTTTAATACATGTAGCCTTGACAGTATTGGGTGTTATACTCAGTCAGTGGTGAACAGATGGGACAGACACAAATGTATTGCACTCCTCCTATGACTTGCACCTTCTCCTCTTCCTCATTCTATCTAAAGGGAGATCAAATCCTGCCCATCTGAAAAAACCAAACCAAAACTCCTGACCTTATTTAGAAAGCATTGATCTAGAAATCAGTGAGGCAGAAGCTTGGCCAAATGCAGGATTTATAGTTTTGTTGACAATCCTGTTGACAATCAAGCTTTGGGTGTTAATAAAGTTCTCAACCTTAAAACTGGGGACTGGTTCACTGAGCAGTCTTGGCACCTCTCTCTTTGTAGCATGACACATCTTGGTCTGAAGGATTCATCCAATGGTGACAGAATAGTTTCCTTCACTGGCCATTCTCAGCTCTGTTTTTCAAGCCAGTACTGGTATTTTTTCAGTGCTTTTGCTGTCTTGAGTTCTTATTGTTGTCTGGAAGCTGCTGGCTCAATTAACACCGCCTGTTAAGTAGTTTTCAACAGCAGTAATGACTGGTTTTACTGATGGAATCTTGTTTAGAACTGGCAGCCCAGAGGTAGGATGCTCGGCACGTCTGCAGTTTCTTCTCTAGCTAGTTCCTAGAACAGTCACGAGTTTTTCTCATTCTTTTTCCTAAGCCCAGAGGAAGAGTCAGGGAAGATTGCCCAATGTTTTTGGGACTTCTGCAACTTGTTAAAACATATTACCCAACATAATCTTTGCTTCTAAGGACGGAGACAATTCTACAAAGTTGTTTGTAGATACATTGCTTTAAATGCTGTGTCTTGCAAAGTGAGTAGAGAATCCCATTGACTCATGAAGTGCGGAATGCCGTTCATCTATGAGAAAACCTGCATCTGTGTCTTTTCCAGCTTAGAAAGGTGTGAAAATAGTAAGAGCAGATACAAAGAAAACTTGCTGATTTGTTTAAAAGCACGGGGCAGTATCTGGCTTTTACTTCTTGTTTAATGGTGCTTAACATCATTTTCACAAGTTGACCACAGGAAGTACAAAAGTAAGTGCATTTTCCAGGAATTGGTCGACATACTGATACCAATTTTGAGTTTTCCAATTAGTACAGAAAACCATGGGATAGTGCTCCAGGCTGCCTGTAGTGAAGCAGAGTTTAAGGGGTGCCGAATACAGTGTGACATTTCCTTCTGTTAGAGTGTTTTGGCAGGAGCTTTCTGGCTTTTCAGTTTGTGCTTTTGAAGCCTCTGATAAATGATTAGGCAGATAGTTTAGCCTATTGTTGCTAGTGGGAGTAAGGCAGCCACTCCAAGAGAAGTGTCCAGCTAATGTATTAATGCCATAATCCAGACCAATAATATAATGTAGTTTGACATGTCTGGCATATGGTTTCTATCATCTCAATATTCTTCTCTAGTCCTCCATGACATTACAGACGACTAACCAAAATAAAGCGAAGCATGATTTTCCTCACCCATAAAACGTATTTGAAAATGTACTGCATTTCATTCCAGCCCTTTGGTCGATTGCATAAGGAAGTGATCCTGTAAATTCAGTGATTACTTCACTGTCTGCAGTATTTTCTTTCAGAATTGCCTGTGGTGTTATCTGGAAAAGAAATGCTGGTCTCTGTCATTGGATCTATCTATTAATACTTGCACAAACGTACTGATTGACTCGCATTGCTAAGTGTGTGTAAGTAAGTGTGTGCAGTGGGGGTTTGACCAGCCTGCAAGTGTGAGGTGCTGACTTTTCAGAAAGGTGTTTTTAAACCAAAGTGCATTAACTTATAGAAGTTTTGCAGTGGCAGGCTAAGCCAGAGGAATACAACCAGGAGCCATTTCAAAGCTAAGCAGAAGAGCAGAGGGTTTGTACTGTGATTACCTGTTTGTATACATGTAGTCCTTTCTGATCAGATTATCTATGGAGTAGCCAAAAGTTACCCATGACAGAGCCTGTGGGATAGGTTCAGTTTAAAGCCCCTGCAAACTCTGCACTTTCATATCAACCTAAAAGGAGCTTTTCCCTTGTGCCTTAGAGGTATAATACAGTGTTGGCTCTGATTGTATCACGTTATTTCCCTCTTACTCCCACACTGACTCCACTCAGCTCAAGCCTGGCTGCATAGGCAGAGCCCACCAACACCAGTTGGAGGATACTAAGGGTGTGGTCCGTCCATGGTGGTTATCACAGGTAGGTATGGCTGTATGCACTGGAACCACCATCCAAACTGTGTCATTAGTTACACTTCCCAGTGTTTGACTGGTAATTGCGTAGTAAGCCATTAGCAAACATAGAAATACTGTCCCCGAAACTGCACACAGCGAGGTTGCAAGGTTATGTGAAGTGTAAGGCGAGGCAGTACTTTGTGAGAAGTACACCGGTAAAAGCGATGGTCTAAGCTGAAAGGCTTACTGGTCTGCTGAAGAGCATTTTGTGGCTAGCATTTTAAGTGCTTTAGCAGAGCTGTAAAGGAAGAGCTGACATCTGGCTCTTGTTTTCACTTCAAACTTTATTTCTGCGATCACTGATAAATTAACTTAGGATGCAGTCGTGTATATTCTGTGGCTGTTGCAGTTGTGTGTTATGTCTGTAGTTAGTAAAGAAACACGGACAAGCACGTATTCGGCAAATGAAGAGACACATCCTATGTAAGTTGATGCATGATTGTCTGTTTCTTTCAGGATAAAGAGGCCCAGAAAGATGTAGAGGCTTTACTTCTTACGCTGAAGCTGTGACACTACACTCTTCTTAACTCTTGATGCCGTGATAAAATTGAAAAACCAAAATAAAATTCTATAGTGACTGGAGATGCAAGTGAGTTCCACCTAAGCCAATGGGGAAATGACCATGGATTCTGGCTGGCTTGGATCATGGCCTTTAAGCTTCTGGTAGTTATGATATGAAAATGATGCATTCATTTTTTATTATTGATTATCTTTTAATTAAGTTTAATTTTAGATTGCTGACACTGTGAGTCTGATTCTCTGAACATGAGGTCCACTGCTGGCAATGGACGTGCTGGAGGGTTAGAAAGCAAAATGCATAAATCTCTGATCAGCTAGTCTGTTGCCAGCAGAGCTATGTGTAGCAAAATCAACCAACCAAAATGTTTCTATCATAAATTATACTTGTGTCAACTAATTTACCCAGATGTGTACAACAGAAATTATGGATGTGTTTACACATTTCTCTACTCTTATAAAATTAGAAACTGCTGCCTCCACAAAGCTCTTTTTACTTTAACTGTACTGTTGGTTTTACATGGAAATGTGAAAACTTTATAAATTAAGTATTAAAGTTATATTTTATTGGTAATGTTGTCTACATATAGCCCATATGTGGGGTTAAACTACAGCAGTTGCTCTGTCACCTCATGACCACCACCACCCCAGCAGAGAAGGAGGATCAGGAAGAGAAGCAGAAATGAAAAGAGATTCAGTGGAACAGCCAAACTCATAACAAATACCAATATAAAATGTACAAGGTTATGCTCAGCCCTGCAAGTATACAGTGCCCCCATTAAATGGGAAAGCAGTCCTCGGGAGCAGAATGGTAAGTGAGACCCTCTAAGAATGGGGAGAAGGAAGAGGGGTGGGGACCCCAAGCAGAAGCAGGGGACTCCTTTCTCCTCTGCAAAATTACCTGTTTATACTGAGGGTGATGACTGTAGTCTGGATTACACCTGTGAGACACCTGGGTCAACTGCCCTGCCTGATTAAAAACTGCTAATCACAGAACTTTAGAGATTGGAAGGGACCTCAAAAGATCATCTAGTCCAATCCCCCTGCCACAGCAGGATCACCTAGACCAAGTCGCACAGTAACATATCCAGGTGGGTTTTAAATGTCTCCAGAGACAGAGATGCCACAACCCTCCTGGGCAGCCTGTTCCAGTGATCTTGTCACCCTCACTATGAACGAGTTCCTTCTCAGATTAATGTGGAACCTCCTGTGTTCTATGTCACACCCATTGCCCCTCATCCTATCATTGGATGACACTGAGCAGAGCCTGGCTCCATCCTCCTGACACCTGCCCTTTCCATATTTATAAATGTTAATGAGGTCACCTGTCAGTCTCCATTTCTCCAAGCTAAAGAGACCCAGCTCCCTCAGCCTTTCCTCATAAGGGAAGACTCCCTTCACCATCTTTGTGGACTGCTGGACTCTCTCCTGCAGTTTTGTGTCCTTCTTGAACTGAGGGGCCCAGAACTGGACACAATACTCCAGATGTGGTCTCACTAGGGTTGAGTAGAGAGGAAGGAGAACCTCTCTCAATCTAACCACCCCCATCCTGAGTCACCCCAGGATGCCATTGGCCTTGGCCACAAGAGCTCTTTCAATTCCAGTGTTCTTGGTTTTTTTATACTGAATTTCAGAGAAAAGGGAAAATACCATGCAAGATAAATCCTATCAAAGAATTCCTTCTGTCACAGTAACTGACTTGTGAACAGAGAAACTGCAGGGGTGACACATCTTGATTTTGGTAAGGGGCATTTGATAAAGACTGCTTTGGACAGTTTAATTGGATCTAAAAGAGTGATTTGTGTTAGGGTTGTTGTTAGCAAGTCACGGGTGCCTAGGAGGGTATAATGAGACCTTTATTAGATCAGTTTTATGGAAATAGGTACAATTTATAAATAGGTCGGAATTTGCAATAATCCAGTCTGGTACTGTGACCAGCAGGTGATTCTCTCCTCTGCTCTCGGGAGACGTCACCTGGAGTCCTGCATCCAGTTCTGGAGTATCCAGTTTAAGAAGGACATGAAACTGTTGGGGTGAGTCCAGAGGAGGCCACAAGGATGATCAGAAGGCTGGAGCACCTCTGCTGTGGAGACAGGCTGAGGGAAGTGAGGTTGTTCATCCTGGAGAAGAGAAGGCTCAGGGAGGGACCTTATAGCAGCCTTCCAGTACCTGAAGGGGGCTACAGGAAAGCTGGAGAGGGACTTTTCAGGAGGAACTCTAGTGATAGGTCAAGGGAGATGTTTCCAAGCAAAAAAAGGGTAAATTTAGATTGGATCTCAGGAAGAAATTTCTCACTGTGAGGGTGCTGTGGTCCTGGAACAGGTTGTGGCTGCTCTATCCCTGGAAGTGTTCAAGGCCAGGCTGGATGAGGCCCAGGGCAGCCTGGTCTGGTGAGAGATGTCTCTGCCCATGGCCTGCAATTGAGACTGGGTGAGCTCTGAGGTCCCTTCCAACCAAAGTCATTCTACAGACTAGCCAAACCAGGAAGAAGACATTGATGAGGACTCTAATTGGGCTTAAAAAAGTCTTATGAGCTCTGAGCTGGAATACTATGTGCAGTCTCAGGCACTACACTTCAAGGAAATTGGGAGCTAATTGGAAAGAATCTGGTGGAGAGACATGAGAAAGATGAGTGTGCTAGGCATCATCATTTTGTGTTTAAAAGTTGAAAGAATTTGGTCTGTTTAGTCTGCAGGAGCAATGACAGAAGAGAGAAGACAGTTAAAAAACACCTCCTTGTTCTCTGAAGCCCCCATTCAAAGGACACAAAGTGATTGCCTGTAGATCAGGCATTAGGAGGAAATAATGCTGACATCAATTTTGCAAAGCCCTGCAATACATTTCCTGGGAACAGCATAAAATCATTTGCCCAAGTTCTAAAGTGAACACAGTTAGACAGCATTAAACATTGGCAGTATCTGTTCATCCTCTGGCAGAAGTTGGACTAGACGAATTCTGATGATCCCTTCTGGCCTTGCTGTCCCTGGGGAGTGCCCAACTCCTGCCCTCTGACCCCCCGGTCAGTGGGGTTGTATCTGCACACGCTGTCTTGCGCTTGGGCGCACACCAATTGATGAGTTTGTACTGTGAACATTTACCAGTACATTTCAAGATGTTAATTTGAAGCCTCCAACTGCTTACCACATCTGTGGTCTGAATCCACATAATTACGTTTTAAAATGAAATTTCTGATTTTAGAAAGGAAAACACCANTCCTGTACTGTGTTGACCAAAACTGGACACAGTACTCGAGGTGCAGTCTCACAAGTGCCGAGTTTAGGGGCACAATCACCTTCCTGCTCCTACTGGTTTCATTTCAGCCTTCTGAATTAAGTCGATTGGTTTAGTTGTTGCTCATTGCTAGTCTATATCTACAATCACAAAATTACATCTGGGAAAGAAAAGGCTGGTTTTAATCATTCAGTCTAAGTAGTCATCCATAGTTTGCAGAAGTGTTCTCATACAGGTAAGAAACTGCTGTTTTATGCTGCTAAGATACATTTAACCTTTTTCACTAGTCAGGGTACCTGAGCATTCTCAGCGTTTTTGTGTTTCTGCTTTGCTAACCTGAGAACTGTGAAAATTGAGTGTGTTCTCTAATTGTTCTCTAATCACTCATTGGAATGAAGCTTTAGCATTTCTTTCTAGGCTCTCTGTTCTGCGTGTCAGATCAGCTGGGAAAACGGTGAGCAGAGTTCCAGAGGGCCATGTGATTTCTTTTCTTCTTTGAAATAATCCACAAGCAGACGTTCACTTCCGTAGTTTTGTCTCTGTGGAGGAGCCATAAGTTAACTGCATTAACCCCGGCAGGCTTTTACACTGTGCGGAGCAGACAGGGCTGCGAGCTGCCTGAAGCCACAATGCCTTGGCCATGTTGCCCACGTTGCCCACCACCTCCTTCAGCTGTGGCATCTTTTATTTGGTCTCCACTCCAGTACACACTGTAAATTCTCCAGAGGCGTTTGTCTCTTTTACGTGTTTGCAAAAGATGAGTTTAGAGGACCTAGATCTGGTTTACGGTTCTTGTGCTTAACTTGGAAGAGGCTGCCCAGGGAGGGGGTTGAATCACCATCCTTAAGAGTAATTGTAAGGTGATATGAACGGCATGTGTCTATGAGCCAGATGTTAGCTGGGAACATCACAACCCAATGGTGTCCTCAGGAATGGGCGTGGATGTGGATGCGCTTTGTAACCTACCAAATGAAGTTCAGCTTCATAATTTATAGATAAAAGTACTTGACACGGCTGACGAACCTTTAGCCCTCAGTTGAGAGAAATGTTCTTGTTTGTTGTTCAGAACAATGTGGCGAATCAGCAAAGTAGATTTTTGAATGCTGGAGAGGACGTGCTGAGGGATAACCCTACTCAAGACTACAGCCTTATCAGTACAAAGCCATCAGTTCCTACTGGAAGCCTCTTTCATGTTCGACTCAGGGCAGGCAGCTGGTAAAGAAAACAGTAAAAGATGCTGTGACAAAAAGTATGAACTATCCTTGGCTTCCCAAAGTGTGAACTTGTGAATTCCAAAAGGTTTACTGGGTCACCAGGAATCAACTCACCGCCCATGAACTCTATCCCTAAGAGAGATGAGTGTAATTAGTATTCCCAAACAATCATCTGTTTCTTGGGTGTTTGTGGCTCTGAGGGCAGGCTGAGGGAAATGGGGCTGTTCAGCCTGGGGAAGAGAAAGCTTCAAGGGGACCTTATAGCAGCCTTCCAGTACCTGAAGGGGGCTACAGGAAAGCTGGAGAGGGACTTCTTATGAAGGAGTCTAGTGATAGGACAAGGGGGATGTTTTCAAGCTAAAAGAGGGGAGATTTAGATTTGATCTTAGGAAGAAATTCCTCCCTGTGAGGGTGCTGAGGCCCCGGAACAGGTTTCCCAGGGAGATTGTGGCTGCTCCATCCCTGGAAGTGTTCAAGGCCAGGTTGGATGTGGCTCTAGGCAACCTGGTCTAGTGAGAGGTGTCTCTGCCCATGGCAGGGGGAATTGGAAATGGATGATCTCTGGGGTCCCTTCTAACCTAAGCCAGCTTATGATTTTGTGATTTACTTTTTAGTCTACTGAAGGCTACTTCTTGCACTGAAACCTGTGCGAGAAAACTTTGCAGTGCACTGAATCTCTACAGTGAGGTATTTTCACTCAACGCAATAATGATAAAATACAGCTGATGTGGATGTACGAAGCAGCCCAGTTTCCCAGGCCCACATTTTCTTTTTTCCGGTGCACTAACAGGTTTTCCAGTTGTTGTTAACAGATTTCAAAGGGCTTTATCTCTTATTTAGAGACAATCTGCTTAATTCTTGATACTGCAGGCATTGGAGTAGCCTTAGAGAGATGTGTAGCCTTTCTGCACAGATGGAATTCTCTGTTCAATTTTGCAGAATAGTTCAGGATACATCTGGTGTGCCAGGATACCCTGTGAAGCACTCTAAGCCAGTGGGCTTCTGCCATGAGCCTTTGAAGCTGTTTCAGACCCACCATTTACCTGCTATCTTTTGTTAGCATTGCCTGATTTTTTAAAAACTGCTCCTTTAGACTTGCAGATTTTTCTGCATGCCTCATCCTTCATGATCTTCTAGGTTTGAAACAAAGCAAAAAAAAGAAACAACCTCTAGAAAGCCCTCAACCCAGTCTCCAGCTCTGATCCAATGAGGAATCCAGGTGCCCTGGAGTTTAGTAGGGATTTTCCTTTCAATTTGAAGTGGACCATTCCTGAGTGAGGAGAGGGCCATGACACCAATTGTCTTCTGGGTTTCTGTCCCTGGCTGAGATGGTGCAGAGTGACAACAGGTTAATGCCCTGAAATAAAGTCAGTGGCAATGTTCAGAAATCACTGTCTGCACATCAAAACCCCACAGTTTCTAAACTGACTGTAAACTGAAGGGATGGGAGGAGACCACGAAGCAGTGCATTCCCTCCACCATGTGTTCTGAGTGAAAATTTAGTGATGAACTTATAAAAATGAACTTCAAACTACGTTGACTATGTTAACTTTAAACAATATTTTTCTCATTAATTCATCAATAACTTTTCTTCATCATGAAAGTTAGCTTTAACGTTTCCCTGGAATTGATTGGGGAAGAGGCATGGACATCGCATTCCTTACCAATGTGGTTTAGTGGTGAACTTAGTGGGGTTAATGGTTGGACTTGAGCTCAAAGGTCTTTTCCAACCTGAGTGGTCCTATGGGTTAGCATGGGGCTTGGTAGAGTTAGGTTAATGGTTGGACTTGATGTTCTTAAAATGCTTCTCCAGCATAAAGAATTCTATGATTCTAGATCCATTGATTAAATGAAATAAATAAATACATAAGTGCATCATCACTATTATTTGCAGAAGAGTCCACAGTGTAGCCTGTAGTTCTGTCCTAACAAGAAGCTAACTCTGTGAGGACACAAAGTGGAAGTGGTACTGGAGGGCTGCTGCTGAGTTGTCAGCTGTGTGGTTCTTTCTCTGAAAATGTGCTGCTTTGTGGAAGCCCGATCTGTTGTTCCAGTTGGTGGAGTTCTCATTGGTCATATTAGAGACAGCAGTGCAAACATTAAAGAAGAAAGAAACTAGAAACTCTAACATGGGCCAGGATTTCTACTTTGACTCTTGGCAGCCCCTGTTTGCCTGAGACAGACGCAGAGGCGTCTCAGCGGTGCCGGGCAGCAGTTGCTGGGGTGCCTGGGGCACAGCACTCATTCCAGGAACATGGTGTTTTGTTTATGTCACAATTAAATGCTATGGGTTTTTAATTTGCGATTTACTCATTTTTCATTTCCTTTATTTTCAGCATTCAGACACAGTTTTGATTAAAGATTGCCCTAGGACATGAATGCTTTCCTGGAGCTGAGAGATCGGTTCGCAAAACACTTTCCTAGGATCTCCTCCTCAAGATCTCTCTCTGTCCCTAGGGAAGGAGTGGGCTGGCTGTGAGCAAAGCCTGGACAGCTGCAGCCTTCCCTTCAGCATGTTTTCTCTCTCCATGTTTTAACCCTGGCAATGAGCCTGTTTACTGGACAAATCAATATATCTGCTGTGAGGGAATGAAGAGTCTTGTCTGCCCCTAAATCCTGCTGTTGCCCTTGGCTTACGGGTGCGGGTGCTATCCCTGGCTTGTTTTACGTGTTTGCATTTTGTCAGGCACTGCCCACAGGGTAGAAACTTAATGGCCTGTATTTACCTGTTGGTGACTGTGGGTTGATTCCAACTGAGGTGGTCTGCTCAAATCACCTCATCTTTGGGTGCTGGCAACAGCATTGTTTGCTCTTTTCTGAAACACGAGGGAGGAATGACGCAAACCTACATCTGTGTGGAAGGTGCTTGGCAATAGGGGTTTTTTGGGATAACTCCTTTGTGTTGAATGATTGTCAGGACTGTGTCCAAACACTTTCCTCTTCCTCCTGCAAAATTATGGAACTGAACTGCAGTTCTTGTATCTCTTTCCATGAAAAGTTTCACAGAAAGATGGGCAGATTTGGTTTTGGGTTTTGGGATTCTTTTAAGAAGTGTTAGAGAAGTGATGTTACCTCTGTCCAGATTTTTGAGTATATGGGAATTAGGTGCTAAATTACTTGTAGGGGATATGGTCTTGAAAACTTGAGAACTCCAGATTTGGACCAAAAATGTACTTGAAGCATCTTGGGCATAATCCTGAAGTCCTGCCCTGCTAAACCATCTTCAGCCAATACAAGGGCCAGTTGAACTTTCCTGCTAACAAATACTCTTCTACTTGCAGAAAGCTTAGAGTTATTTGCAAGCATTGCAAACTAAGACTTCACATGACTCTCCTCCATCGTTTATCAACAGTCATTCCAACCTTTATCACAGAGCGGTGGGGAATGAAGCTGAATCTGGCTGATGTCTGGTCACAAGTGGTGTCCCCAGGGGTCAGTGCTGGGGCCTCTCTCCTTTAATACCTTTATTACTGCTCTGGCTAAGGGGATTGAGTGCACCCTCAGTAAGTTTGTGGATGACATCAAGTTGGGCTGGTGTGTCGGTCTGCTGGAGCGTAGGGAGGCTCCACACAGGGCTCTGGACAGGCTCCTCTTTCTAGCAGCAGTTGTTTCTCAGGTTCTGATGAGTCTTGTTCCTTGATATTACATGACTGCTATTTATTTCAGCAGCTCTGAACTGACCCCTGCTGAGACCATCAAGTTGAGCCGCTGGCTTTGCAAGGAACATTCAAGTTCACTTTGGTGTATAAGTATGTTCCGTATCGGCTCTGCTCACTCAGCCTGATGGCTTCCTCTTCCTGTTACAAAGTGGGGTGGTGTCAGAGCTACTGGTTTTACAAGAAACTACCCCTGTGCTTCCTATTATGGGGGGTTGTTTTGGGGTTTTTTTATCTGGTTGTGGGTTTTTTTTTAATCAGCTTGAATGAACGATGCTACTAAAATCCTGCGAGATGGACTCTGTGTGTGTACCTACCTGGAGAATGCATGAGGTCAAGTATAGCTTTCCTACATCTGAAATCATTACAACCTAAACATGAAGATTCTAAAGGAAAAGTATTGTCTTGAATACAGGTGCCTAACTTATTTGTGTTTTACTTTCCTGAAGAGAGAGCAGTGAGTATTTGTCTAGTGTTGCTTTGGTGATTTCACATCATAGGAAAATGTTGAATGTGTGCAAGAAAAGCCACCCTTCGCCACAGGATAGCCTTGACTTTTTGAGAAGTTGCGCTGCAAGGGCATGTTAAGGCCTGTTTAGCCCCAAGGATTCCTTCCCGGCACTCCCCATTATACATTCAGGCCCAAACAGCACAAACTGGTCCCAAGGGCAGTGGCAGGGATCCAGTATCAGGAGTATATAGATGCCAGCACTGGATATAGGAGGGGAGCCCATGAAGAAACTGTGGGCTCAAAATAAGGAAAGATGGAAGTAAACTGAAAAGCCAGAGGGAAGAACTTTGCATGGGAGGTTGTACAGGCTGAAGAGAGATCAGTGAGTATGAGAATAAGGCAAGAGAACAAGAAAGTTCAGACAATGCTGAGGTGAGCAGCAGGGAACATTCGTAGCAAGGAGCACGAGGAAGTCGAACACAGATGGCATGGTGCAAACAAGCAAGCAGACGTGAGAAGCTCTGAGGGCAGGATGGAGGAAAACCTTAACATTTGGAAATGGGAAGAAAGTGAAAAGTATGTGAACAAATACCTAGAGTGCTAGCATCTTCCAGTCTTTATCTGAGTGACAGAAAGCCATACATAAAATAATCAAGGGCCGTGTAAGAATAGTTTTATTCAGAATTTTGGTAACAGGGTGATACATCTGTTAATGGCCATGGAAGTTAGCTCACTGCACAGCCTTGTACATTCCACATGGGTGCTACTGAATTGGAGTAAATTCACAGGTTATGCAAGGCATTATCTGACCAACAGCTACAGAGTGTTACCCTCCCTTGACACGCATGAGCAGTGTGAAGGACATTGTGTTAGTAGCTGGTGTAGTTTAAAGAGTACAAAACTGCAAAACCCATATATATTAAAATACAAATGGGTGATCCTTGTGTTGGAGTAACTATTCAGTAGTAGGTTACATCCTTTATCTTTTGTTTTTTCATAACAATATTTACAAAGGTACAAGGAAAATTGTCTTGCTGGCCTTTGATCTAATATAGATCTCCACATGAAAATGCTAAGTATCTTATAAAGCTTTTCACAGATCAAGGCTAAGTTCTGGGGTACCGCAAACTTGTTCATCATTCAGAAAAACACCTGAGGTTACTCCCTGTGTATGTAACAGCAAGCTTTTTTAGCTCCAAGAAGATAGATGTCACATGAAGTCAGAGACTTTAAACAAGTACTAACTGCTGTGTGGGGTTACAAGAGCAAAACTTCTAGGCTTGAATCAGACTTTTTAAATGAGGAATGAAGCAACTACTAAAGATTAGGATTGCATCATTGAACCAGCTCTTCCTGCTGCCAGTGTGAGTTAGAATCACAGAATGTGTTGGGTTGGAAGGGACCTCCAAAGGTCATTTTGTCCAACCACCCTATAACAAGCAGGTACATCTCTCAGTAGAACAGATTGCCCACAGCCCTATCTAGGCTGTCCTGAAAGGTCTTCAGAGATGGGGGCCTCCATCACCTCTCTAGGCAGCCTGTTCCAGGGATCTTCCACCCTCAGATTCAAGAATTTTTCCTCAGGTCCAACCCACTTTTTCCTAATGTCACACCTAAATGTCCAGAGTTCTTTCACTGTTGCCAACATGGCCATCCATCGGAAGATACAGTGCAAATTTTTTCTGCTTCGGTGTCACAAGAGCCACTCCACTGGGTAGCACTGTGCGGTTATTTTTCCAGGTCCAGCAGTCATGTTATTTAGTACTGGGCTGAACACAGCCTGTCATACAAGATCTGCTCCCTTCTGAAGAACTCTGTGCATTACTGCAGTTCTTAGTAAGTGCCAAACACTTCAACATCAGGCACTTCCACAGGGTTGTTTGCTTTTTCAGATGAATATACGTGTACACAGACATTATACAGAGATTCAAGGCCACAAAGTAAGTTTGGCTTTTTTAAAAAAAGAGGTCCTTTGCCTCACAAAAATGTGAAAAGTACATTTTCTCCCATGAATGGGTAAGTTAATTAGGAGATATAATACTCGTTTTCCTTCTGAAACTCTGCTCCAAGCAAATGGTACTACAAGGACAGAGCTGCGTTTTGGATGTACCGTTCAGCTCATCCTATCAGAATGAGTAGTGAGCAGGGGAGTGTTTGCTGTTTGCTTTACCTGATGCTTGTGGCGTGATGGTTTTCACAGTAAAACACTGACTTCTCACGCCTCAATACCTCAGCCCGCATGGATTTTACTGGACTTACCTGTGTGCCTACAGACAGTGATATTTAGTAAAGAAAGAAATGCACAGTTCAACTCTACCTTTGGATAGTCTTCTAAGTCCAGTCTCTCTTGTGTTCATTAATCTGCTAATGAACAGATTGGAATAGGGTTTGTATCACCCTTGCCATCCAGTCTCATCAAATTTGATCTTTCAAAACGTAATGAGAAGTTACTCTGTTAGAACACTCCGTTCATTCTCATGTGAAATATGCATTTTATTTTCAGATATGCTTATACGCAAGTCTTTCAGTTATTGATGTAAACACTTTAGATTGCTAAAGGCAAGACTTTGTCTATTTTACCAAAAATCACTGGAACACTTCTTACTGAGGCATCCCGGCAGTCACAACACAAAGAAGCTGACAGGTGCCCGTAGCAGTTGGCAGAAGAGTGAGTTCAGAGACAAGGTGCAGGGTTCTGAGCAACCCTTTCTTCTTACTTACTTTTTAATAAGAGATTTCACTTTAAGATGTCAAATCACTTAAAGCAAACCCTTAGAGTTAAGGCACAGAGACATGGAAAGGACTGTACAGTTTCTGGAGATGCTCCAACTTCTTCACAATGTCAACTTCTGTGAAGAAGCTAGAAAAATGCTTACTTTCAAATCCCTTGTTTTATAATTTAATATATTAAAATGTTCCCCTGGTTCTCCTTCCAGAATCAAAAAGAGCACTGGATTTTACCACATGCGGTTTTCCTTCCTGCTTTTGTAACCTTGTAATATTGACTACTTTCCAGAAAGATCACCGGAATAAACTACAACTGAAGTCTAAAAGGAGCAAGAGGCACTATCGTTAGATGCAGGGTTTGTTGCTTAGGCATTTGCTGACAGCTGACTCTCACTAGCTGCCTTCTCTGCCTGCAGTCCTTCAACTGCCTGATCGAGCAAATCCATACTATCTCTCAGAGTGACATTCAAGGTGAATGGCTTAGGTTTAATGGTCAAACCATAGGTGAAGTCCATTTTAGGGTCTTCATTTGGATTAGCAGTAAAATTGCACTGATGCACCAGGATGGAGGTAAAGAGAAACAGCTGCACCTTGGATAATTCCTCTCCGATACACCGACGTTTTCCCAATGAGAAAATCATCACACTGCTTGTCAGATCTTTGTTGATGAATCCGTTCTCATCCAGAAACCTTGTCGGATCAAAATCCTCAGGGTTGGTCCATTTTGCTGGATCGTGGTTTACTGACCACTGGTTAACAAAAATCACCGTGTCCTTGGGAATGAGGTAGCCCATGATGAAGGTGTTGGTTGTGGTGGCATGTGGGATGGTAACAGGCACAAAGCTGCTGAAGCGCATGGATTCATACAAGAAGGCCATGACGTAGGGCAAGTGTGGCTGGTCTTCAGCACATGGCAGTCGGTCTCTTCCAACAATCCTATCCACTTCTTCTTGCATTTTAGCCTGCACATTCGGATACCTGCCATTTAAAGGAAGAGCTGTGTGTGTATGGAGCACTTGAAAAGACTGCCTTAACAATTACCCTCTTTGTAAACATGTTTCACACACCCTCACCCCCTACCTTGAACAACATGGAAAACATCTAAGAGAAAATCCCCAAACTTTCCATGCAATGCTTGCTTTTCACTGTAGGATCTATTGCATGGAACTGATTTTTAGCACAGAAAATAAAGCTAAAGTAAAATGTGCTGAAACTGCAGTTGGAAATGTTTAGGATGAACTTTCCAATTTTTATTCTATTCTAAAACTTTCCAGTTTTTCAAATTAATAAACTGGAATGAATTCTAAAACTAAATTTACATGTCTCTTGTAAAAATATCAGGGACAAGAATTGGGTTTTGTATGCGACTTCTAAAAGTTTATCAACACAGCACATAAATAGGAAAGGGTTTTAAAATGTGAAGTCATTGTCAGAATAGTTTTGTGAACATCCCGCTCTTTATGTGTGTACTTTTCCTGCCTAAAATATCAAATGTCAAAGCCAGGTATGATAAGGTGACTGTCTCTAAGTCTACATGGTTTGGAAGCCTGCACAGTAACTGAGCCAGATCAAAACATCGCGAATTTGTTTATCTTCTTTTCCTTGTCCTGCAAGGAGCCTTTATTTGCTTCAAGGCTTCCATGCCCCTGTCTTTTTCTCTTGCAGCAGACCTGCACATTCACTGCTGGGCAAGCATGAGAAACGGGAAAAACCCAACAGGTGATGCAAACACTGGGCTTCACTCCCTCTGCTTCGAGAGTTAAACACCCCTCTGTTCCCAGACGCGGCTGAAATGATCTGTAGGTTTACGAAAACGGTGTGCGGGTGATGAAAGCAAAACCATACCCAGGAGACAGCACGGCTATAAATCACCTTCTGCTAACCCACCCCAACCCCGGGCGGAGGCTCTCGGGGCGGGTGCCCGCAGCCCGCTCTGTCAGCGCCCAATCCCGCTGCGACGGGGATGCGGCCGCTCGCTGTGGGCGAATGAAGCTAACGGCGGGTTTGCACCCGAGTGCGCGGCCGTCAGTCTGGTCCTGCCACCTGCCTCATCTCGACCCGCAAACTGGTCGCGCCGGCCTTTTAGCCGGTGGCCTCTTCGCCAGCCTTGCTTCACACCCCCTGACTCGCGCGCCCCACAGGCGGCGCGCAGGTACCTGATGAGGAAGATGAGGAGCCACTGCAGGGCGGTGGACAGCGTGTCCTGGCTGGCGCCGAAGATGTCGGTGACGGTGGCGGGGACGTGCTCGATTTGCAGCCGCGGCTGCTCCCGCTGCAGCCGGATGAATGCGTCCATCATGTCGCGGGGCGCGGCCCCCGGCCGGAGGCTACGCTGGTGCTGCAGGAACTTGCCGCGCACGAAGCCGTAGAAGTCGCGGTTGAGGTCGCGGAAGGCGCGGTAGGCGGCGCGCACCGGGCTCGGGAAGCGCTGCAGCCAGGGCAGCGTGTCCACGAGGCTGCCGGCGCCCACCGCCCGCCCGAACTGCTCGTTGCGGCCCACGAGGCGCAAGAACTCGCCGTCGCCGTGGCTGTAGCGACGGCCGAAGCATAGGGCGCTCATCACGTTGGCCACGGCCACCACTAGCCCCCGCGACGGGTCCAGGAAGGCGCCGCCGGCGCTGCCGCGCACCAGCAATCGCACAAGCGCGCGCGCCTCGCCCACCAGGTGGCGCTCGAGCAAGCGGCGCGTGGCGGTGCTGCCTGTGCTGAAGGCCCTCAGCGTGGCCAGTGCCGCACGCCGCCGCAGCTTCCAGAGCTCCGAGTAGCTGCCGAAGGCTAGGCTGCGCCCGCCTGCCACCAGCCCGAACGAGGGGAAGGGCGGGCGCCCCGCGAAGGCCGCCCCCTGTCGGACCAGCGCCTGGCGGATGGCGCGCTCGCCGTTCAGCACCACCACGGGCCAGCGGCCCAGGCGCAGCTGGAACACGGCACCGTAGGTGCCGGCCAAGCGCGCGAAGCTGAGGTGGGGCGCGCGGCCCAGCTGCGCCGCGTTCCCGATCAGCGGCCACGGGAAGGGCCCTGGCGGGGAGCGGCGCTCCCGGACCCGCCGCCGCCGCACGACGAGCTGGGCCAGGTGGAGGGTTGCGAGCAGGCAGACGAGCACCAGCAGGCAGCTCTGCAGGGGCGAGGCGCTGCGCACGATTTCCCTGAGCCGCTCCAGGGCCATGCTGCAAGGCAAAGGGACAGGTCAGCGGGCGCGACTCCAGGACGAGCCCTGCGCGGACTGCGAGCGGTAGTCAGGAGCGAGCGCGCAGGAAGGGACCGAAACAGTCACCGGGCTCAGGGAGCGCCGCTTCCCCGCACACACTGCCACCCCCGTAGGGAAAGTTTGTGGCGAGGGGATCCAGGAGTTTACGGGTGAGAGGAGCACAAAATGAGGCAGAAGTGATGTCGAGGAAGATGGAGGGAGGCAGGAGGACGAGCAGAGGCAGGAGGATGCTCCTGCCTGACGGGGCTTCGCAAATGCAGGCAGCCCTGGACACAGGTTCACCCCAGCTCTGCATATCGCTCCTCCCGGCCAAGGAACCCCTTCTGGAAGCAGCTTCCTGCTGCTCTGGGGAGGAAACCTCCGCACAGGACCACGGGATCCCCCTCGTCCCGAGCTCTTCCCTCCTCCCCGCAGCGAGACAGCGCGGAATGCTGCGGGACTGGGCTGCGGAAGATGCCCGAGGTCCCTGCGCAGCGGAGCTGACCGGCCTCGCTTCCCGCGCCAATGCCCGCAGACCACCCCCTCCCACCGTCTGCTCCAGGCGTTCTGAAGCAGCGGGAGAAGGAAGGGGTGAGATAAACGCCCGCACCTCGGGCGCCGGTGTCAGGACTGACCTGTTGCTAGCTGTTTCCACCCGAGACCTCGGCAAGGATGAGATGAGCCGCACAGCCAGCGGCAGTGCTAACGGCGGCGGCGATGGTTGGGTCCCAGCCTCTAGGAAACTCACTGACAGGAGCCTCAGAGCCCGGCAGGTCGTTTGCAGGCAGATGCCAACTGCGCTCGCTGCCAACACCGAATTTTCACCACCGTGCCAGTGTTTTAACTTTTCGGATCTCTGTCCGCCGGCATCCACCTGTCCGGTGCAGCCCCGCGGACCAAGCGCGAGCGGGCTGATGCTGTTGCTGCCCCCTCCCTCTCAACCACCCACCCACTCGCCTGGTGGGCTTCGGGGAGAGGATGGGGCCACCCACTCTGAGCAGCTCAAAAGGTGCGGGGATCCCCCTGCGCTGCCCCCAGGCTGAGCCGAAGCTGCCGCGTCTGGGCTCCTGGCATCGGTACCGCCGGCTTTAAACCCGCCGACATTCACCGCGCTGACAAATCGCCGCTGCCCGGCCCTTCCCCTGGCTTGAAGGGTCGCGGCTACTTGCCAGCTGCCCCTGGGCTCTCGCCAAGCGGAGCCGCAGAGGCTTTTATGGCCGGGACCAAAAGTTTCGTCGAAAGAGGCGGCGGGCGGGGAGCGGGCGGCGAAGTCTCGCTGCATCTCGGGGGCTGCGGAAGCCGCTGAGCTTCCCCCTCCTCCGCCTGTCGCCTCCCCGTTGCGTGCGGAGTTTGCATTGCGTGAGCCGGGGCTGGAAAGCCTCCAGTCATCTCCTCGCCGGGCCCCTACCCCTCCTCGCAATACCTGACACCGGCCCGGGGGAAGGAGGCGGCGACGCTCTGGGCAGCCCGCACTGCACCGGGCATCTCCGCATCCCGACGAGCATCTCCGCACCTCACTGTGCAGTCCATAACCCGCGGGGCATCCCCGCAACCCGCCGGCTCCTCTGCTCCCGCCCTTCGCTCCCTTCTCTCCCGCTCCCAGCAATTTTTCGTTCAAATGAGGCTCCTTCGCCCACCCCGGGAGCGGCGGCAAAAGTGTGCCGGGGGGGGGTAGACACCCCCTCCCCGGGCTTTCCGGAGCTCCAGGGGGAACCTGGGCTGCCAACGCCCCCCCAGGCAGCAGGGAAACCGTTTACCCAGGCCATGGAAACGCTCTTGCTTTGTTGTCGTTATTGTTGCTGGACCAAGCAAAAGTTAAAAATGCAGCATTGATTTCAGATTTCCTACGTCCGTGTCAGGAGAAGAAGATAAGGTGTTTTGGTAGCATTCAGGGATTGCACAAAATTAGAGGCTGGGACTTAGCCCAGCCAAGCCCCACCAGGCTGTTGCTTCTGTCTGCTGAGAAATGCAGTCCTGGCTGCTGTCATTGTCCCCAGCGCCTCCTGTCAGCAGTGCTACCTCTTGCTCACACTAACACCATTCCTGCCATTTCTAAGTGACACAGTGAGCAGTGCTGTAACAGGGGAGCTTCCATCTTCCCAGGAAGAGTTCTGCAGCCCAGCCCAGCACATAGTCCAGCTTCAAAGAGGAGTGAAGATGACTCCCTTCACACGGCGTTAAGGTTATGGTAAGCTTGGAGACGTGCTAACTAATTTGATCACCAGCAGAAAGTTAAAAGCAGGTTTTGGATGCCATAACCACTAAGCTGTGGCAAAGTGGTGTGTCCCATGCTGACAACCACCTATTTCACCTTCACTGGTCATATGTCAAATAAGAGATAAAGGGCTTCTCCCTGCAAAGAGTGTTCTGAGCACTGGATCTGGGTGGAAAGAACTATCATGGATCACTTACCTGAGCTCAAGATTACATTATGCTGGGTGTTTACCTTTACAGCAGGTTTGCTTTTTTTCTGGTGACAGTGGTAATTAAGTGCTAAACCCTTGGCTTTGCAGCTGTTGTAAGTCCCCAAATCCTTTCATCAATGTGGCTACCTAAACTGGTTGCATTATTCCAGAGTAAGAGACTAACATTTACATTGGACCATTCCAGCCCCCACATAAATCTGAATTTATATAGAAACCGTTCTTCAGGCAGCCAAACTCTGGTTGCCATTGGTGAGAGGAAAAACTTCAGCGTGGGGCTGCTGGAAGTGACGTTTCTTACCTCCACTGCAACTTGCCCTGCACCCATGTCGCGAGTGGAGGCTAGGCCAGCTGTGAGACCAATGATAGATGCTCTCTGCTAGCCTCTCTTCCCTCCATTGCTAGAATCATAGAATCAGCATGGCTGTAAAGGACCTCCAGAATAATACAGTCCCAGCTAGGGTACTGTCACCTGTTTCCCCTGAATCCATATTGAACAGGATGCAGCCATTGCACCAAGACACATTGTTAGTGCTTCGTTAGCTCAGAAGCAGAGTACAGGAGGTAAGGGTAATGATGATGGGGGACGAAGCACACCATCATGCCTCCACAAAGGAGAAGAGAGAGTGAATAAGGGAGAGGGACCTCTGGGCTCTAAAAGAAAACTACAACAGCTTTCATGAAAACAGTGGTAATATAGAATATACCAAACCAGTACCAAACCTGGCCCCCATGCTGGCAGTTACTGTCACCACTAATGCAGACACTAGGCAAGTCCTAGTCTGGCAGATTGGGTGCAGGAGCTGGATTCAGATTGGGATCCCAGATTGGTATCCCAATTGGGATTCCAGATTGGGATT
The DNA here is from genome assembly GCA_013400115.1 of Rhinopomastus cyanomelas. Classification (NCBI taxonomy): domain Eukaryota; kingdom Metazoa; phylum Chordata; class Aves; order Bucerotiformes; family Rhinopomastidae; genus Rhinopomastus; species Rhinopomastus cyanomelas. Next base: position 63,246 of record VXBP01001817.1, on the reverse strand, counting down.
GAAGGCAAAACATAGAGAGCCCTCCTTGGATGCCAGCCAAGAGGGAGGAGGGACAAAGAGGGAAATGGAAGAGACTAGCAAAAAGGACTGATCCTTGTGGTCCCTCAGCTTTATACTATGACATTGCTGTGAGGGTCACGGAGCACTGGAACAGACTCCCCAGGGAGGTCGTGGAGTCTCCTTCTCTGGGGACTTTCAAGGCCCGCCTGGATGCATTCCTCTGTGATCTGTGTTAGATAGTTTTGTCCTGCTCTGGCAGGGGGGTTGGACTCGATGATCTCTTGGGTCCCTTCCAACCCCTAACATCCTATGATCCTATGATCCTATGATCTATAGGATGGAATACCCAGTTGGTCAGTTTAGGGTCACCTGTCCTGCCTGCTCCTCTCTGTGAGTGCAGCCTCACAAGGCACAGGAGGGTTAGCAGTGACCTTGGTTCTCACAAGTGCAAGTATAAGCAAGAGCCTTTCAGCACATCAACTCCTAGTAGTAACTGCAAACATCAAGCATTACCACTTGTAGAAACAGAGCCTGTCTGCACAAATCTACCGTAAACTTCAGACAGTGCAGGGACTTAACAGATAAGTGAAATCACTGAACAGAATTAGCTCTGTTCTAACTCAAACCAGGGCACCCCACCTCACTGTTTCCCATCCATTCAGTAAATGAGTGTGGATCCAGGGCACTGTACGCATTGCATCCTCCTGACATTTTACTCAACACCATACCACAAATGGGATTGCTTCCTGGCTGCTAGCAGGCAGCACAGAGGAAGGAACACATCTGCGCTATCATGAGCTGTGGTGTGAGCCCAGGTGTTATGCTGTGAGTAAGCTTTGCTTTTTTTTCTCTCACTTCTCTTTGGTCTTCAGGTGTTCTGTTGCTGTTAGACTGGAGAGAAAGAAAGTTCTATTGTAAGTGTTTTGTTCTGTTGTGGTAGTACTTGCTGGCCCCCCTCTGCTACCTGATATTTAGCCAGGAGGATATTTACAGTTTTGGCATACTACATTGCATCTGTTGGAGTCTGGGTATTACTTAGACCTTATGCAATGCACATTCACCCACTTCTCTATGGTTCTGTGCAACCATGAATAGCCCTTATAATCAAGCCCAGCTTTGGTTTGCTGTGACACCAATGAGTTAGCGTGTTACAAAATGCAGGCAACAGATGATTGGGCCCTTCCTCTGTTACGTTCCATTAACTGCCCCCTGTCTGCCTCTTTATTTATTATTCTGACTTTTGTTTCTAGCAGCATAGAAATTCAGAATTGCTCTTAGACAATGAAAGTTTCTTTTTTTTCCTGATTCTGGAGACTTAATTCAGATCAGGTCCTCCTGTCACAAATTTCTGAGTCAAAGTCAGGCATCAAAGGCTGGCAATGTACAACACCTAAAATGGATAATTTCTAAGGCCTGGAAAGCCCCACCTGATGTAAAATGTGGAAGAGAAAAGGAGTTAAAAGGGCAGGATTGGGTGGGTTTGGGATTAAGGGAAATGAATTTGGGGCTAATTTGTAAAAAATCCTGATTGATTTGGCAGAAATGCCAGGCACAGGGGAGCTGGCAAAGTCTTCGGGGACATCAGTACCTCTGTGACTCTGAAGGAAGTTGCTTTATATGTGTGGGTAAGAGTCCTTGTTGTGGAGGTAACAGCCTGAAAAAGAAGGAGCAGTTACACAACCGGGAGAGTCTTCATCTGCCCTTTGAGCAGAAATTTTTGTGTCTCTGCCACAGTTCTCCCAAGAAAACCCCTTAACCCCTAAGAGATTTTTTACAAGTTTGAAGAATTTCCTACCTAAATAAGGGTTTACAGACTCAGTTCTCAGCTTTTCTTCTAACTGTGGTAAGCTGTTGGCTTCTATTTTGGGCACTGGCTGCTAACAAATCCTCATGAGCAGCAACTAGAATTTCTTAAGGACTTGACCTTGTCCCATTTTTTTTCCAGGCCCCATTTTCTCTTACCTTTTCTTTCCATAGAAAGCCTGGCACACTGGGCTTCTTTGTCTCCCATCCTTGTGCTATGTATCCTTTCCTACTCTCTCCTAATTGTTGGTTATATGACAGTTGGGCCATGTTTCATCCTGGGATTGCCTCAGTACAGAGCTTGTACCAATTGTTTATAGAGGGACCTGAGCCAGTCTTAACTAAGTAATACCTTGGAAATACTGTTTCTGATTGTCTGTTTCCAAGTGTTGCACGAGACTGTAGAAGATGAATAAACAAATAGTTGTAACTGTAAAACACAAACTATTTGGAAACTTAAACAAGTGGAATATCCTAATGTTTCAGGCTGCTTAAAGTTGGAAAGGCTATGGTGTCCTGGGCTGCATCAAAAGAAGCACTGATAGTCAGTGCAGGCAGATGATTCTCTTCCTCTACTATGCGCTTGTGAGACCTTACCTGTAGTACTGGGTCCAGTTCTGAAGTCCCCAGCATAAGAAGGACACAGACCTCCTGGAAATCTGTGTACAGAGGAGAGCAACTCAAATCATCAGAGGGCTGGAGAACCTCCCCTATGAGGACAGGCTGAGCACGTTGGGGTTGTTCAGCCTGGAGAAGAGGAGACTTAGAGCAGCTTTCCAATCTCTGAAGGGGACTACAAGAAAGCTGGGAGAGGGCTTTTGACAAAGGTGCATAGCAAGAGGACAGGGGGAAAGGGTTCCAGACTTGAAGAGGGAAGATTTAGATTGGACATTAGTAAAGAATTCTGTCCTGTGAGGGTGCTGAGATGCTGGAACAGATTGCCAAAGGCATTTGTGGCTGCCCCATCTTTGGAAGTGTTGAAGGCCAGGTTGAGGCCCCTGAGTAACCTGATCTAGCTAAGGTGTCCCTACCTATGCAGGGAGGTTGCAACTGGATGATCTTTAAGCTCCCTTTGAACCCTGGCACTTCTATGATTTTGTGATGATTCTTATGCACATCTGGACTCCCACCCTGTAAACCATGAAAACCACCATTAAAACAGTAAGATTATGATCAGAATTAGAACCTGGTAACCTCTGCATTTACAGCACCTCCCTCAGATTATGTTTACACTGCAATCCCACAAAACACAGGTTACCACTATGCACTGGTTAGCTTCAGTTCCAGGAGATCTGCACCAGGCACTCGATGCAAACAGTTCCACGCCAGGGAAGCAGGCTTTGCCACCAGCAGCAGTGCTTTCTGCCCTGCATGCTACAGAAATGCCTGCTGGCTCAGACTTGTCGACTTAATACTGACCTCCTCATTGTTAAAACTAACCTGAGACTGGGGTACCACAGTCTGGATGATGAGATCATGTCTGAGGAAGGTTCCTTAGCTTTGAGAAATTAGTTGGACAGCTTCTCTGTCACATCAAGTGTGAGATGTAAGCAGAATATGAGGACCGCCATCCTCAGCACTAGCCAGAGTGCCAGGCCTACACAAGAGCTGGCTGCAGCAACATGATTCAGGGGTATATATTTAGGGCACTCATTGTGGCTAAAATAATGCCTTTGCCATACACTTTTTACAGCCTCTAATTTTGTGGTTGCATGTCACTTTCTGAACCTTCATTAGCTTGCAGCTTTCCTTGGACTTTCATTCTTCCCTGCATTCCCAGATCACATTCTCAATGCTCCCTTGCAGTTGAAAAGCCTAAATTGGGCTCCTGGTTCTGAGTTACATTCCCCCAGCTACTGCAAATGAAAGGCATCCATCGCAGTCTGCTTCCGCATAGAATGCGAGGACCTGGCATTACACTTAATTCAGGCATCAAAAATTATTACGAAACGTTTTGTATTGCCAGCCCTACACTATCTCTTCCTGAATTGTGCCATCTATTCTAGATGAAATGACATAGCTAAGTATTTACTGAGAGGAAAATTCAGCACTGTTTCTTAGTGGTTGCACTTTTTATGAAGCCTTTTTAAAGGTGCCTTGCGCTCTGAGGTGAAAGAGCAAAACCTAGCTTACACCCTGTTTGGCATTGTCCATAGTGCTCTGTATGTGTCTTTGCATGGATGCTGCACAGATGCTGTATTAGAGCACTCTGAAATATGTACTTGGGGGAAGGTGAGCCAAATGGCATCATGTAGGAAAGTCCAGACACTGCTAAAGACACCTCTGTCATCAACCAACATATGAGGTGTGGGCAAACTTGTGTCTGCTCACTCTCCCTCCATAGTAAAGGGCATCTGGCAGCTTCACAGAACCCTGTTTCAAAGGCCTGCGGAACCAAGAGCTGAGTGACCAAGGTTCATCTTTATTCTGAAGTATCAAAGCATTATAGTCCATATGATGTGCTAGGTCACTCCAAAGCTTAAAAATGATAGCATTGCTTAGAGCCAGTACTGTTGGCAAGCTAAAAACCAGTACTGTTGTGTTTCTTCTTTGCTTTTCAGACTTTTTTGGGTGTTACATTAGCAGTGGTGATACTCATTTTGTAGTGCAATTGCTTTATTATCTCTAAGATCTCAGTGTGCTGGTACACACAGCTTAGTGATGGATGCTGGCTCAAAGCAGCCCTCACCTATAGATGAAAGCAAAGACTACTTCGCTCACAGGCAGAAGCATATTCTTGTAGGGGTTGAGGTTTTCAAAGTCTTTCCTGCAGCTGTGCAAAATAGGATTTTTCAGAGCTTGAAAGTTTGTTCAAATTTGAGTGAATTATCAAGGAAAGAGCAAAAGGCACAAATGTGGGAGAAAAAAATACTACCCAGATGAATATCAAGTCCCTGCTTTAGGGGGTTACTAAGCTTTTCAAATAAAAGCCCACCACCATGCTTTATTATGAGCAGATTATTTCCCTTGTTCTTATAAACAGATTCAGCTGGTGTAAGACTCAACATTTCCAAAAATTGCAATATAAACCACGGACTTTTTAGGGATAGAAAATGTCAGGCCATATGGTTGAAGCTGGAAAAAGTTGCAAGTAATGGAGGACCTGGAATTTCCAGCTAAGGGAACTCTGTGCAAGTAGACACTATCATATGAGTAGTTGTTCTGTTTGGGTTTACAGGAATTCTGTACTCTTCATGCACTTCCCTGCTCCAGCATGGGATCACTCCTACAGGAAACAGTTTTCTCAGTTTCTCCAATGCGAGTTCTTCCCACAGGCTACAGTTCTTCACAGACTGCTTCAGTGTAGGTCCTGTAGGTGGGGTGCAGCCCTTCAGGAACTGACTGCCAGCAGACCTGCTTCAGTGTGGGCTTATATCTCCATAGGTCCTATTAGGAGCCAGCTCCAGTTCAGGAGCCTTGTTTGGGCATCCACCAGCTCCACTGTGAGGCCCTTCACAGGCTGCAGGGCCTGTGCTCCATCCATAAAGCATATGGGCTGCAGGGAGGCAGCCTGTCTCACCATGGTCTTTGCCAAGAGCTGCAGTGGAATCTCTGCTCCAGTGTGTAGGGCAACTTCTCCCCCTCCTTCACTGACCTTGGTGTCTGCAGAGTTGTTTCTCTCATGTATTAGAAAAAAGTTCTTTAATCTGAGGGCAGTGGATGATTGGAACAGGTTGCCTAGAGACGTGGTTGAAGCCCCATCCTTGGAGCCCTTCAGGTCAGGCTGGATGGGGCTCTGGGCAGTCTGGTGATGTCTCTGCTTTTTGTAGGAGGGTTGGCCTAAATGACCTTTGGAGGTCCCTTCCAATGCTATGATTCTATGTGTTCTGTATATGTATTCTTAGTGACTCTTCTGCATAGAGTGAGAAGAAAGTGGAATGAAGAAATTTCTTCAGTTCTTTGAAGAGAACAGGAGTTTTCCTAGCTTGTGTCTTAGGTTCCCTGGGCAGTGATTAGCCCAGCCCGTGAATTGTGAGTTCACCACTTCCCAAGCAATAGTTTCCCATGATACAAGTACTGGTCATTTGGGTTCTTCAGTTCATATAATGTGTGTACTGTTCTGTGGTGCCTTGAAGCAGAACAACTCACCAGAATGTTAAAACAGGCAACACAATTTAAACCTACTAGCCTTTAGAGCAATCCAAGTTGAATTACAGAACTCTTCTTCTTTTAGAGAATAGGCCTGGTTATGCAGTGGGGATGTTGGTCTGACATAGATAACGGGCTGCTTAAAGTTGTGAGTACTTTAAGTTGAGAGCTACAGGCTGGGGTCGGAGTGGCTGGAGAGCAGCCAAACAGAAAGGGACCTGGGGGTGCTGATTGATACCCGCCTGAACATGAGCCAGCAGTGTGCCCAGGTGGCCAAGAGGGCCAATGGCATCCTGGCCTGCATCAGGAATGGTGTGGCCAGCAGGAGCAGGGAGGTCATTCTGCCCCTGTACTCTGCACTGGTTAGGCCGCACCTTGAGTACTGTGTCCAGTTCTGGGCCCCTCAGTTTAGGAAGGACATTGAGGTGCTTGAGCGTGTCCAGAGAAGGGCAACGAGGCTGGTGAGGGGCCTTGAGCACAAGCCCTATGAGGAGAGGCTGAGGGAGCTGGGATTGTTTAGCCTTGAGAAGAGGAGGCTCAGGGGAGACCTTATTGCTGTCTACAACTACCTGAGGGGTGGTTGTGGCCAGGAGGAGGTTGCTCTCTTCTCTCAGGCAGCCAGCACCAGAACAAGAGGACACAGCCTCAAGCTGCGGCAGGGGAAATTTAGGCTTGAGGTGAGGAGAAAGTTCTTCACCGAGAGAGTCATTGGCCACTGGAATGGCCTGCCCAGGGAGGTGGTGGAGTCGCCAACTCTGGAGCTGTTCAAGGCAGGATTGGACGTGGCACTTGGTGCCATGGTCTAGCCTTGAGCTCTGTGGTGACAGGTTGGACTTGATGATCTATGAGGTCTCTTCCAACCTTGATAATACTGTGATACTGTGATACTGTGATACTCTTCTGCCCTCTGTTATGATGCCTCGAAACTTTCTGCTTAAGGAGGTGCTGGGACTGGGCTGCAAACATCTAAGAGCATTTCATGAGGTTGTGCCAGGGGTCTAGTACAGTGCATGTACACATGTATATATATGCTTTCTCTTCTGGAGTCAGACTAGAACTGTTTCTGAAGTACAGTGTTACGTGCCAAAGTCAAGTCTTGGCTACTTGTGTCCACCTGGTGTTTTTACAGGACTGTCAGCGTATGTTGTTCTTCTTTGGGCAAACTTCAGTTCTAACTTCTGTTCTTCTTATCTGTATATTCAAGTGGATGTGCCATGCCTGTTTGTGCATGGACTTTGTAGGGTCAGACTGGAATTGTATCAAAAAGATTGGAATTGTATAATGGGACGTATTTTAAGAATACGTTATCCTAGTGCTGCTCCTTTCACGAGGGAGAAAGTGCTGCTGGACACAAGCTGATTGTTGAGCTGGCAGCTGAACCAAAGAGGACCACAGTAGTTTGTGCATCATGAGGACTGTCACTAGCTTTTAATCATTAAGAGACAGGCTTTTAGCTGGGATATCCCAAGGAAAAGTCATGTCACAGACTTGAGAAGTTCCGTGTCAGTCAAAATGTTGCTTGTAAACTTTACTTACCGTGCAGATAGTGCTGCTCAAGGGGGCTATGCAAAGGCTCACTCTCCTTCTAATTACTGCAGGTCAATAAACTAATGTTGAGTAGTATTTGTGATGAAGCTGCAGAGTCATATATTTTCCACCAAAAACCAATTCTGGCTGCACCAGCTTCATTGAAGTAGCCTGTTAGATGGAAATGGGTGAATCCAAACCAGGCTGCTGAAGCTTAGCTGAGGGAATTCTTGCACATCCTTCTGCAGCAGAGCACTTTTGGCTTCCTCTGCTCTGCAAGGGTTTGATGTGTTTGTCTCCAGTGGTTAACTGCACTGCAGTGGTGAAGGGAATGACTCACATGTCGGACTGGGATCTAGCCTGTTACATTATTCATGCTGTTCCCCAGGGTATGGGAAACAGGAGTTTTTTATTTGCACACTTGTTAATTTGAAGAAAAACCTGGAGAAAATATATGCAAAACAAGGGGATAAAGGAAACTGCCTTATGTGGTATCTGTGGCCAGTGATGGAAAATGGAGCTTGGGAGATTTTTACAGTATTCCATGTGAAGGCTGGGATCTTGATCAAGAGAGTGGATTTCTCATGTTAGACAAATAATAATGATAAAGATTTCCTCTAGCCCTCAGTAAATTTGTCAGGAAAAGAAAACACTTCTGACATGTACAGATTGCTCCTAGCGCTTGGAAGCAAACCCAAGGAAGTGTCTGTTTCTGAGCCGTTCAGGTCTTCTAACCTTCAGCAATGGCAGATCAAAGACCACAAGGGAAACAGTCTGCAGGTGCCAGTCAGGGCAGGTTTCATCTTGTCACAGCACTACGGGAAGAGGCATTTGCTAAAGTCTGTTAATCTCGTGGCACGCCAGAGGAGAAAGACAGAAAAAATTGCCATAAATTCTTCTGTTTCCCAAGCAGCCCACACCCAGGCTTAGGGTGGCCAATACGAGGGCTTGCTGGCAGTCTCCGGAAGCGAGAGTAGTGTGGAAGCCTGTACCTGCTCTAGTGTGGATCTGGGATGACCCTGTGAGGTTCAGGAGTATGTGTCAGGCAACAGGGGATGAAGAAGCAGCAGAAGCAGCATTGCACTGGAAGTGCATCCTCATGGCAAAGGCAAAACCAGCAGGAGTTGAGACCATGAAAGCAAAGGTCTCCCAAAAGAAGAAAGTCCAAAGTCCATCTTGGCCACTGTCCTCTCCCACAGAAACATTGTTACCCCACAGTCAAGGAGGAAGTGTGAAGCACAGTGCACCGCTGTGGGGAAAGCAGCAGTGGAGGTAACAGAGTGCTTTCTCCAGATGCAGGGAGAAAGCAGGATTAGGCACAGCTTGGGGCACTCTAGGGGATGGCTTTGGCCAACAGCCAGTTTTGCCCTGGCTTGCTTTTGAGGTGTAAATGGCATGCAAGCAGGCTCCTCTCAGTTGCTTCTCTGTGAAGACAAACAACCTGATCCCCTGGTTATTATCTCCCTGCTCTCCTCCCCTTCCCCCTGACAGACTTTGATTATTGTAACTTTACATGCGCTTTTAATTTGCGTGCAGGCAAGTACAAAGGCACAACCGGATATACCTGTTATTTGCCAATGACCTGAAAGAGTATAGTTTATGTTAAGCCTTGGGTTATGGTAAGGTTTGCACGCGATTCCTCAATATACATGCTGCAGGCAACTGATGGATGAAGGTGATGAAGGGTGAAGGAAAGTTTTAAAGTGACAGAACATGATTTGGTTTCTACTTAATCCGCCAGTTATGTAAAGGCCATTTAGTGTAGAGCCCCAGTCTTGCCCTCTTTTCAGGCAAGGAACATTTGGCCCTGTTGTCCAGGCTGTGGTTTGTTCATTACTGCTTCTGCGATGTAGCTCATGAAAGCTTTATGAAAATTAGGTAAAAAAGACAGGTAGGATACTTATACCTCCCTGTTTGAACATCATCTGGCATAGCAGGGAGAAGATGGGAGGTGGAGGAGGAAGCTACAAAAGAGATGATCCATGGCAATGGAGCCAGTGCTGAGTGAACAGGGGTGCCACACTGCTGAGCTCTGGGGATATATGGTGGAGAAGGGATCCACGTTTTGCTGCATGAGTCTGTCTCTGACTGCTTGGAGAGACGTCATTTAAGCTAGCCTCCCTTACCAAGATTTAAAGAATATCCACCCCCCATGGGTTGCCTAGCACTGCAGGAGAGGAACTGAGAGTAGTTAGTTCAGTAGTTACAGCAGGAGACTGTGAGAAGTGGAGTCTAGTGCTGAGCCCACACATTGACCTGCTCATACTTGAAAGTAACCATGGAGAAAGACGACTGATGGTTTAAAATTAGTATTTCATTTCAGTGGTTCAACATGAAATCAGCTAGGTTCTTCAAGCAGAAAGTAAGTGTTTTTATCTACCAGGCAAGTAAGCTTACCTTGACGTCTGAGATTGGAGTGATTTTATTTCTGGTATGTGTCTTAATCCAGTGTTAAAGGCTGCACCACAGGAATTAGACATTTCAATTGGAGTTTCAGGAAGGGATCCCGTTCATTCTCAGCACCACCTCTTATCTCCAGAGAGGTGAAAACAACAGGTTTATGTGAATTATGGCACAGACTGTGCCACTCACACTTCCCTCAGACCATGGGACAAGCTACAGAGGACCAAGGACTGCTCTTTAAAATGAGAGCCTTGTACAGTGATTGTTGCAATAACAGAAACCTGCAAGAGTGCAGTGTCAGTTTATGTTCTCACACATAAGCACATTTCATTTTCTCCAGGCCTCAGCTTCCCCATACAATTGGGAGTGATAGTACTATGTACATCTGCCCATGATCTGTTCTGTTGTTCTCTAACTTTTCAAGACAGACCTTGTAGGGCCAGCATTCTGGGAAATGGTCTTTACACCTGCAGAATGGCCACTGAGATACTGAGCTCTTACTTCCGTCTTTAAGTTAAATCCACATTGAGAGACTGGGGGTCTTGCTCCTGTTCTTAAGTCAAACAAACCCACATTGCCTTTCATCTTTCACAAGCCCACGGTACAGCAGGTAACCTGGGTCCACTTGTGAAGGGCATTTGTCTGAAGCAGCCTTGAAAATATATCCATTTGCATTTCTCTACTACACTCTTCCATTTCTTGCTTCCTGTTTGCAACACTTCAGCTCCTCTGCATTTCCAAGGAATTGGTTTTATTTTAAAAACTCTTCCTTGTTAGTTTTCTGTGTAACATCATGTTTTCAGTTCTAAGCATTGGAAATGGATGACAGTTTTGCGTATCCTCACTGTTATTCTTTCCCGTTTGTCGAGATACTTTGAGTGGAGACAAGTCACAGCTTCTCAGAGGTCGTGAACCCTTAACAACACGATTGGCCTTTCTGTGGTCAGTAGTATATTTGTGAAAGCTGAAATCTGTGTGCAGGCTAGTTCTGATGAAGGAAGGTTTCTACTGGTGGCTTTTGTTTTGCTAATAGTCACACATGGCACTCCACAGCCTGAGTTTGAAATAAGTTTAGCAAGATTGTTTAGTAATGCTGTAAGCACTGCTGCACAAAACATCCCCTTAGTGTTGCGTGCTCAAAAACCCAACAGAGAGTGGAACTGTCTACTTCAGCCTCAGAATGAAACACTCACCACAGCAAACCCTGTTGTGACAGGGTTAATCAGTCAGGAAAGGGTTACAGGCTGCCCGCTTGTCACTTGATTCAGCAGGGGTTTTGATGAAGATGTGTGCCCTTTTTCTGGCATAGAAAGCCTGAGAGCCCCTGCAGCTGGCTTTAAATAAGGGAATAGCTTTGCTTTGTGTTACTTTATGAATTTGATGTTTAGATAATAAATCATGTCCTGGAAGGAAAGCTGAAGAAGACCTGGGTGTTTCCATGACTTGACCTTTCCCTCCTCCAGGTAAGAAAGACCACCAACATACAGGCTATGAAGAGCATGTGGTGAGCACAGGGAAATATTTTCCTTTTCCATTATCAAAGTAATGCTGGGTTACTTTATCAAAAGAGCAGCAAGAGGAGGCAGACACAGAGAAGCTGGAAAGCAGTAGCAGGCCCATGTTTCATTTGCTTGCCTAATACTTGCTACCTGCCTAATACTCAGCATTTGCAACGCTCATGTAACTGAACTGCTGGACCATGGGCTATGTCTTCTGTTTGCTGAAGATTTTCAGTTCCCACACAGGAACCATGACATTAGATCAAGAGAACAAACCAGCCTCTGTGACCTTCAGCTGGATATGGATCACGGAAAAGGCTGCCGAGTCTGGAGCAGAGTATGTGTGAAATGTGGCAGCAGTAGCTGCCTGCTGCCGTGTTATTTACTGCTGCTGTTTCCATTATAAGCAGAATTCTCCCTGTGTGGCTCTTACTGCTGGTGAGGTAGAGTGTCTGCACTGTAGAGTGTGTGTAGTCCAAGTGTGAGCAAGGAGGGAGGTGCAGGCAGCCTCAGTAGATGTGAGGAAGTGGTGATTTCAGTTCCGTGACAGCTTTATATGGACTGTGGGAAAAGCGATGGTACCAACATTATAATATTATGCATTTTTGGAAGACATGTTTCTTAAAGTGCTGAGAAAGTAAGAGGTTTGAAAAGAGTTAATTACCCACTTATGAGATGGGTAACTCCTTTTAAAGAGGAAAACACTGAAACAATGTTAGAGACTTCCCAGAGGTCATCCCTGATGTTTTTTACTTCCTTGGCATTAAAATCAAATGTCATGACTTCTGTTCCTATGCTTTATCTACAGACTTATGTTCCTGATTTATACCTTTGCCTGGCATTACCTAATATCTCTGTACATTCCAGCAGGCCCTTGTTAAGTGTTCCCACAGATAGGTCAACTTTTTCCATTTCATTGAGAAAATGTGAGAAAAACTCAAGCCAGACTTGTATTAAAATCAGCTAAATACATACTTCCACCTAAAGCCAGGTGATGAAGCCAACCTATGACACTGGCCTATCATAGAATCACAGAATNGTCTCACCAGGGCAGAGTACAGGGGGATCCTACTAGTAGCATTTTCCTGGCACTTCTTATAAACCCTTTTGGGAAATCTGGCAAAAAAACCAGGTTTAAAACTCAAAACATGGCAGAAAAATACTTGTGGCAGAAAATAATCAACTCTACACGTGGACACGAAATGCATATTTTCTTACATCTATTGAGGATCACATGGGACTAGTGACTCCAACCACGCTGTGGATGTGATCATGCCCCACCTCATAGGGGAAGAAGCATGTCTGGCTCAGGTGAAGAGACCTGGACTTGCTGCCTTGGCTGCAGATAATCATGCTCGCAATGCCAGCAATGCATGTGTGAGCATTCAGAGAATCACAGACTGTTTTAGGTTGGAAGGGACATCAGAGATCACGCAGTCTCAACCCGCTGCCATGAGCAGCAACACCTCTCATCAGACCAGGTTGCCCAAAGCCCCATCCAACCTGGCCTTGAACACATCCAGGGATGGAGCAGCCACAACCTCCCTGGGCAACCTGTTCCAGTGCCTCAGCACCCTCACAAGGAGGAATTTCTTCCTAAGATCTAATCTAAACCTAACAGGAGTTCCAGCAGCAAATCCCTTACTACCAACTGCAGATGAGTCTGTTCAGCCCCAGTAAGAAGGAAGTTGTATTAACTGTAAAAATCATGAGCCAGGATTGACTTGTCTGCAGCCATGATCTAAAAACAGTGGGCAGACTGTGTCAAACTTCAAATAAACTTTGGAAAATCAAGCCAGTGGACAAGGCCTGAGCATGCACATTCACAGTACCCAAAGTATGCAGACTAAATAGCTTAGAAAAAGCTTGAAGGTGCCAGGAAGCAGCCTGCTTCTGTACTGCTGCCCTCACTGCATGAAGTTCTACATGTTACTAGCTTTTACTAGTATGGCAGATCATCCCACTGTGTGTCTCTGTCCCCAGGGTAGTGCTTTCTGGCACTAGGTGCTTCAGAAGCTCTGATGCAGCCTCACAGCCCCACTCAAGGGGGTGGGGACAGAGGAGACATCCTCAGCCCTCTGGAGATCCAGCTGGGCCTGAGAAATGCAAAGCCTAAAGGCTGACAGACACTAGGTTTCTCCTTGGTGACTAGAAGAAGGGAATTAATGCCAGCGAAGTTACAGTTCTGCAGATTAGAAAAACCCAGCTGTAAGTAGAAGATGAAAAGACTGTCACATAAGCAAAGAAATTGGCAAAATATCACTTTAGTTTTGTTCAGCATTGTTTTTTGATCAAAACCGTGTGTGCCATGACTGCTCTCTCTCCCGCATAGCATGAAGGAGAAGAACATGACACATCAGGAAGGGAGTGCTGCGGCATGATGGATGTAGCAATGCCTCATAGCTCTTTAGTGGAAAGCTGGACTGAGAAACAGCATATATGTATAAAAACGGGGTGCGATATTATGTCTCTTGGGGCTCCATAATGCATAAACTAGCCAGAAAACAATTTATCAAGAGGCTGACGCGGAAGACAGGACCAATATGCTCCACTTGGGTCTTTCATAAGCCTCGAGATTTTAGCACCCACAAGAGCACTACCTTACTCCTGGACAAGAGACATATGCGACTTACCGTGCATGTTTCATTACTCTTACAAGCAGTGCTACGAGCAGTGAAGCTAATGAATCTGCTCTTGCGGACTTGTGTCTTGCGGTTGAATTGTCTGTGAAAGAAAGAGCTTTTGATCAATCCTGCCCTTCATGAAACCTATGATAATGCATCTGCTTTCTGTCCAATTTGACTGATGTTTGAAGGAATGTCCAGGATCCCAGAGATCTCTCTCAGAGTGGCCACTGGGTTTAAAAGCTGTTTTCAGGGCATTAAGACAGACATATCTGCAGTCAGCAAGTACCGCACTTGCCTTGCCTTGCCAGGAAACTAGCTAAACCCAGACACTCTCCTCATCTGCTTACTAAAGGAAAGCATCCAAGAGAAATGCAGACAAATATTTTGCAGAACTGCTGCCTACTTCTAAATAATTGCTGCATTAAGGGAAGCTGGAACAGCCTCAGACATCAACACATAGTTCAGATTTCATGAATATCTGAGCTTGAAAAGTCAGAAAGGAAAACAGTCCAAACAGGCTGTAGGTGGTCAAGCACATCTGCTAAGACACTTGCACGGGATCAAACTTCTGAAAAACAAAGTGAGAAGCCAGTGCTGCAAAGGCAATAGGACACAGGGACTTCCCCTTCTGTACTGATTTTGTACCAAAATACCCCAGGTCCTAGAGGAAGACAGCTGTGAATCTCTCCTGGAGCCAGGCACTGGAACCAAAGTGACCTACAGACAGTGGGCTTTACTCCATTTCACACCTCCTAAGCACACATTTTATGTGTGTTCTTTCAAGGTAAAAGACAGCAAGTAGCAAATCAGTTTAGCAGGAAGAGCCATTTCCAGCCTGTTTAACTGCATCAATAAACATCAACACAAAGAATCACAGAATCACAGAACATTAGGGATTGGAAGGAAGCTCAGAAGATCATCTAGTCTAATCCCCTTGCCACAATAGGATCACCTAGATCAAGTTGCATAGGAACATATCCAGGTAGGTTTTAAATGTCTCCAGAGAAGGAGACTCCACAACCTCCCTGGACAGTCGGTTCCAGTGCTCCGATTCCCTTAAGGAATTTTTGTTCCGTTCTATTTTTGTCTTGCTCACTTCCTCATTTCCATCATTACTGCTTTTTTTCCTTCAGGTTTCAGCTGGTGTTTTGCCTTTTCTCTTTCCATGATTACTTTAATGCTACAGAAAGTCAAATATTCCTAACAGACATGTGAAACTACCTCTGGATATTCTGTTCTCCAGAAATACGCCTGTGAATGAAGCCTTCAACCAATTTTGTCTTTAGCTTTTGGCTAGCTTCAATTTCACATAATAACAAAAGATCACAAATCTTGCCTTGAAAAGAGGAACAATATTCATTAAGGAAGGTTACTCAGAACTAACCTAACCTAATGGTAGAATACCAAGGGAAGCTACACACTTCAGTTATGTTAGCAAACTTCAGTTATTCAGTTCTTTGATGACCCAAAGGAAAATAAATAGATGAGTGGTTGGTGCTCATTTGGGTCACTTTTCCTGTAGCAATATTGTACTAATGGATTATGTTTGGGTTTGCAATGTGGATAAAACCAGAGCGGCACCCTGAAATGCAGACTTACAAATGTCAACACGCAAACAAATTTGCTTCTGCGCTATCAGACTATTGATCTCATTAACAGCTAGTCTTATTACATAACATCTATTTGCTGTGCACTTCGACATTATCAGCTTCATTTAACTTCAACCAAGTTCATGCCTTAACAAGTATTCACCAAGATAATACGAGTGACATCATGCGTTTTGCCATAAGGTGTCTTACACCTCATACCTGGCTAGACAGCATTTGTTCCTCAAACTCTTCTGTAATTACAGATATTGCTTAAGTTTCTCCTGTGTGTGCGAGTGCTCTGAAACACATTGTGTGAACACACCTTGGAAAATGACTTACCACCCGTGGAGAGATGATATCAGCCTTCCTTGGTGGTATTACTGTAAACCCTTATTTCACGCCTGGTTGTAATATGAGACATGGGAGACACATGCTGCATGGAGCTAGCAGAAACAAGTGACACATTTCCCTTTTTAATCATTTTAGCTTTCCACGGCATAGCCAAGGTTTGGCTGGCTTCTTCAGCATAACATTCTTTACCAGTGATTTTTGTCTTCATTCTCACCCCCAGGCTTTTTGAGCTGGTGTTCTCATTGAAGCATATGCCCCTCAAGCTAGAAGACAACTTTGTCAGAGAAGACAATTGTAGTGAAAATAAAGGAATGAGCCATAATACCATGGAAAATATGGTCTGCTGTCAGCAGACAGTATTAGTCTGAAGCCTCCCATCTTTCCTGAAGAAGGTCCAAGAAGTTAAAAGAAATGTTAAGTGTGCTAAACCAGAGAAGAGTTGTGTGGACTGAGCACACAAAGAACTTTACTGGGATATAGACCCTTGGCAATTCCTCATTTCTTGTGGCTAGTAGGGAGAGTGCCTCATAATGGGATGCAGTAATTAAATGAGTCCTTTATACCAAGTCCAAGCACAGAAGAGTACCGTGGTCATGCAGCAGCAACACTTCTACCAACTTCAGAGAGGAAATGAATCCTAGTTGGAATTGGTCTCTGCTTGAGGGTCTTGCACGTCTGCCCATTTTTCATAATTACCCTCTTTCTGTTCTCTGTACCAGACAGAGCAGATATTTTACATGACAACAAAAATGTCCCTGAAATGTCTTCGTTCCACATTCACCACAGACATGAGCAGATACCCAAGGATAGACATGAAAGATCATTTTGATGAAGAAGATGGTCCTATCTGTGTACTCTCTGTATTTTTTCAAAACAAACTAGTTGGGAGATGAGGAGAATCAATAACAATAAAAGTGTTTCTCAAGGGGATCTTAAAAATAGCTCCTGCTAAACTAGAAATAGCTGCTCCTGGGGACATATAAACTCTTGAAACGTTCCCGAGGGAATGGGAAGTACTCGTAGTTATCACAACATCATTATGATTATAATAATTGGTTCAACCTTTCTCATTACCTCACAAGATCTTGCTGCAGGACATGTAATATCGAAAATAAATTACTTCCACTCTGAAAAGAGCCCACAAGATAATGCAACTAGCAATCCTGGTGGTGTGTGTCCTCAGACTCACCTTAACAAAATGCAACTTTCTGTTCTGCTTAATGTCTGCTCTTTTGGATACTCTTTCTAGTTTTAGTCTTTGGCTTTAAGAAGAATAGAGAGCAAGAGCAAAACATTAACAAAACTTGCCATAGAAGCTACCGTCTACAGGGAGGCCAAGGGGGTCCATCTAGAGAAGAGCAAAGGAGGTGATTCTTCACCTCTCCTCTGCTCTCATGACACCCCCACCTGGAGTCCTGTGTCCAGTTCTGGAGCCCCCAGTGCAAGAAGAACTTGGAACTGCTGGAGTAAGTCCAGAGGAGGCCACAAGGATGATCAGATGGCTTGAGCCTCTCTGCTATGGGGGCTGAGGAAATTGAGGCTGTTCAGCCTGGAGAAGAGAAGGCTTCAAGGGAACCTTATTATAGCAGCCTTGCAGTACATGAATGGGGCTACAGGAAAGCTGGAGAGGGACTTTTTGAGAGGCACTACTCTAGTGGTAGGACAAGGGACATGTTTTCAAGCTAAAAGAAGGGAGATTTAGGAAGAAATTTCTTGCTATGAGGGTGCTGAGACCCTGGAGCAGGTTTCCCAGGGAGATTGTGGCTGCTCCATCCCTGGAAGTGTTCAAGGCCAGGTTGGATGGGGCTCTGGGCAACCTGGTCTGGTGAAAGGTGTCTCTGGGTTGGACTAGAAGTTGGATTAGATGACCTTTGGAGGTCCCTTCCAACCCAGGCCAGTCCATGATTCTATGATTATCTAGATGATCTCTGAGGTCTCTTCCAGCCTAAGCCATTCTATGATTCTGTGACTGTAGAGGTAGCAAAGTTTTCTCAGTTTACCCTCAGCACACAAAGAGACTGCTCCTGCCTCCTCCAGAGAATCCAAGCTTCCACAGAAATTGAGAAGATTGTGACTTTTTCATTTGAGAGGGTATCAGCAGAAGGCTATATGCAAAATCAGACAACACAGTAAAACATAGAGAGCAGTTAGATGTGTTGGTTGTACTTCCTCTCTCACAACACAGGGGCAAGTGGACAGTCAGAGATTAGCAAATTCCAAATAGATTAAAGGGAATGCATTATGTGTGAGGTACAGCTCGAGCAGTTCTGTGTCATCTTCTACGGAAAAGAAGTCAGCCACTCCTTCAAGATCGTAGTCAGGTGAGACAGCCTGTTTCCCTGTTGGAAATGCTTGCTTAGGGAATTTATTTGAGTAAGTCTTGAATGCTTGTAACATCAAGTAAGTTTTGAACAGGGTATGATTGTCGTGGTGGTGATTATTGGCATGTATGCTTGTTGGTCACCTCCAGATCTTAGTGCTCCTGCTCCAAAGACTGGAGGGTTTTGGTACTTGCTGGATGATTGCAGAAGAGGAGAGTCTCCATTCCTACTTTTTTCTCTGGGCAATTGCATGGTCTGTTCTTGCTCCTTTCCTCCAATTTCTGTATGCTCAGGGCATGCAGAGGATGAGTGTGAGTTATGTTTTCAGGAGGAATCTACAGATAGAAAAAGGTTAAGTTCTTACTGTAGGAGAAGAAAGACTTCACTGTTGTCCCCATGCCCCACTAGTAAGACCAGATGGAACAGCCAAGAGATGTAGATACAGAGTTAAGTCACCTGTGTCACCTACATTATGAAATCTAAGCCCACAGTGCAGAAAATACAGTGAACTATCACTTTATCACATGGAAAACCACAGAGAGGCATTTCAGACTATCTTCTAATTCATTCTTAAACCTGTTTTGTCTCCTTCTGCCATAAACCATCAGAAGGTTTTAGGTAGCACAGTAAAGGCTTTGTAAATAGGAGACTTATTCAGCTGTAGCAGTCTTTGAGATCAGGTTTTTGATTCAATGGGAAAGTGATGACAGAGGCTGTCACACAGAAATTAATTATTTCAGTGTAACTGCCTGGGCTCTCGAATGATTTATTCCATGTCAAGTATTCGGCAAAAGTGAAGTCTACTTCACCTGTTTAAGCAACGAGGGAAAATTCTTAAATTAAACTTTCCACGCTGCCTGCCTGTGACCTGCTGGTTAGAAAGCAGTTCATTAAATTGATACTGGACAAGGTCTCGTAATGGATGGACAGTGACTTGGCCATGAGTCCACAATGTGCCCTTGTTACCAAGAAGGCAAATGTGATTCTGGGGTGCAGTAAGAAGTGTGGCCAGCAGGTCTAGAGAGGTCATGCTCACACTCTACTCTGCTCTGGTGAGGCCACATCCAGAGTTCTGTGTCCAGTTCTGGGCTCCCCAGTTCAAGAGAGTCGGGGAACTACTGGAGAGAGTCCAGCCAAGGGCAACAAAGACAAGTGGGAGGCCTGGAGCATCTCTCTTAGGAGGAAAGGTTGAGAGAGCTGGGGCTGTTTAGCCATGAGAAGAGAAGAATGAGAGGAGACCTTATTCATCTCTAGAAATAATCTGTAGGGGAGCTGTAAAGAGGAGGCAGCTGTTTTCATTAGTGCCCAGTGGCAGGACAAGGGGCAACAGGCACAAGTTTGAATACAGAAGATTTCATTTACATATAAGAAAATACAAGTCACTGGCACACGCTGACCAGAGTGGTTGTGGAGTGATCTTTCTGGAGATACTCAGTGCCTCCTGCCCTGGATGCAGCCCTGCACAATGTATTCTGGGCAGCCTTGCTTTAGTAGAGGGTTGGACTTGATGGTCTCCAGCTCCAACAATTCTGTGATTCATAGGTTGGCATTTTTATTATAATTTATCAGTCTCATAAAGATTAACCATGTCAGGACTGCCATCCTCTCTCCATGCGTCTCAATCTTAATCTTTAATTTGCAACTTAATCACAGGAACTATGCAGCAGTTATCATCTCTCGGTCACTGTTACTGTGCAATCTTCTTAGCAAGGTGTTTGGGATATGACCAGCTCTGGAGAAGTATCATAGAATCATTAGGGATTGGAAGGGACCCCAAAAGATCATCTAGTCCAATCCCCCTGACACAGCAGGATCACTTCACTGGAGAAGTTATGGAATCAGAATCAGTCAGGGTTGGAAGGGACCACAGGATCATCCAGTTCCAACTCCCCTGCCATGGGCAGGGACACCCCACCCTAGATCAGGCTGGCCAGAGCCCCATCCAGCCCAGCCTTAAACACCTCCAGGGATGGGGCCCCAACCACCTCCCTGGGCTACCCATTCCAGGCTCTCACCACTCTCACGGTGAAGAACTTTCTCCTCACATCCACTCTAAATCTGCCAATCTCCAGCTTTGCTCCATTGCCTCTTGTCCTGTCGCTACCTGACATCCCTCCCCAGCCTTTTTGTAGGCCCCCTTCAGATACTGGAAGGCCGCAAGAAGGTCACCTGGGAGCCTCCTCTTCTCCAGACTGAACAGCCCAATTCCCTCAGTCTGGCCTCATAGGAGAAGTGCTCCAGCCCTCTGATCATCCTCGTGGCCCTCCTCTG